>JACXIL010000280.1:529574-1129574 GCA_014737365.1 Bombus soroeensis | reverse complement strand
AAAAATACTTTTCCTTGGATGATATAATAAGAACGAAGGAATTAAATGAATTTTGTAGGTATACTCGAATCGAGTGTAAAAGAAAAGAAATGTAGCAAAAATGACAATCCATTGACGTCAAATAATATACCGTATATATGTTGTTTTTTAAAAACAGAGGCTTAGCCAAATGAATATAAAAATCTATTTTTGTATCTCTCGTATGATGGTATGGTGACATTGATAAAACACAATTGAACATATTTAAGTCAGCACATAATGAAAAACAGCGTTCTGTAGTTTAATTTATTTTTAGTACGAATAATATACATATGGAATCAATAAAACAGCATTTGTACATGCAGAGAAATTTCTTCGTTTATTTTTATTCGATATTTTGCACTAAAAATTGGTGATAAAACTGCTCAGAAACATTTTCTTGGTAAATGAAATAAAACGAGAAGAGACGAATTGAGTTTGTTCAGAAAGCAAAAAGTTGTTTATTATTCGAATTTGAATGGACCAATGGTTAAAGAAATATACATATAAAAATGACAAATCTCCGGTAATATTTGAAATATTATTTCTCTGGGCTAATATGTCCCACCAAATGTACTTACTTAGGGAAATCTTTATTAAATATTTTGTGTATATACGTTAAAAGCTAAAATTTATTAAAATTTTTAGTTGTGAGCATGTTACAGAACTGAAATATTGTTGAACATTTTTTCATATAATAAAATAATTTTTTTTAACTTTTATGAATAAAATTATTAGAAGCATAACTTTGAAGGAAAAAAATATTTATATCGTTTTTTTAAACTTACGTAAGTAAGAATTACGTAAGAAATTTTAACTTTTAAAGTATAATTTCATATACACGATGAGGTGCAGTGAAATTTCAAAACGATGCATTCAATACTGGTGTTGCTCTGTTAATTATTCATACCGATAACATGTAAATATACGAAATACATAGTTAACAATTAACAATAAAAACATAATCAAGCTGTGATGAAATTGTAAGTAAATAAGGGTTAATAATAGTAGGAAGGATTGCCTGGTACTATCGTTAGTGTTGCAAATTCGGTGCAAGATTTCAAGATATACAATTGAAGAAGGCAAGAAAGGCAGATTATATTATTAACGACTTAAAGATACTCGTGGAATACATGATTAATGTCAATTTATATATTTATTACTATAAAATTTGAAAATGTGTAGAAAGATCAATTTCTTAAAAGTTTAATAATAATATATTTAGTTCGTTTCTAATTCAAAACATTTTGTTTAAATTAAAGACTATTTCTTACAGAATTAAGAACTACGTATGATGAATACTTAGTCCTTTTTATATTACACGTAACATTATTCCTAAATGTCTGTATTAAAATCAAATGAAGGCAATAAATGTGCAATATAAACAACTTGTTTAAAAAATGTAATTCTTAAAGAATCATTATTTTACGTCCATGTTGTAGAGCAATAAAGAAACATATCAAAGGAATCTCCGATTGGCAATTGAATGTGCACAAAATCTGTGCTCAAGGGTATCTTTTGCAGCACTAACAATGTTCTTTGCTTGACATAAGCGGTTTTGTTGCAACCCAATTGTATATTTAGCAAGTGTATTGAAACAAATGAATACTGTAAGATTCTGGACTCAATGTAATCTTTGCATGCTGATTGTTGTAACGTCTCAATAAAACAACTTCGAAAACGTAATTTGTATATAAATTATTTCTTAAGAGATATAAAAGCGATTGCATACTAGGCGTGAATCATTTATCTTTTTAAAGTACTTACTTACCGATTGCGGCGCAGCATTTTAACTTCATGTTGGTAACTTTCATAACTGCAGCTTTTCTTCATTCATTTCTGATGAAAAGAGTCCGACTAATCCAACAGTCGTTAATATAAATCGTCGTTATTACATCTTTCTTATCTATAACATGCAAAAGAATTTTTTTATCATGTATATAAGTTTTTATTATAAGTTATTAAATGTTTCCTAACTATGATCATATATATAAAACCAACAAAACATAAAGAATGTAAATGCGCACATAATAAATAAACGGCAAATAAGAACTTAACACTAATTCAGGCTTTAAATTCCTATTATTTCAAATATACAATTAATCTATAAAAACATTTTCAAATTTCTACATAATTGAAATATATTAGATCAAATTGCATAGCTACTACAGAAAATACGCCAGTGTTGACAATGCTATAGCAGATTAATTTTTAAAAGGCAATATGAAAGTTTGTCGGTAGAGTAGAAATAGATTGCACACTTATGCAACGGAATATTGAACACTAGGTGGCGGAAAGTATTCCTATGGTGATACCAGACAGGTAAGCAATGGCGGGAACTGGTAAAAGAGCGAGAGAGGACTTATCAAAGTAACGGTCGAAAGTAAGATAGACTTGGTGAGGGACTACAGAACACGGTCCAAGTAATACAGTAAGAGTATAATACCTTCGTTCGTTTGAGCAGTACACTGCTGGACGCCATACTCAGCGCGCGTGGTTGTTTCACTTTGCTCAAAATATGCAAGATCTATGATACTTGCATTTGTTGTTATTTAAAGTGCATCTCATAGAAAAAGTGCCAAAAGTTCTGCCTCCAGCAGGGATGTTTTGCCATCGGTAACGAAACTTCCTAAAGGAACAGAGGAACAGAATGACGTCCGAACGATTTCACAGGTGAATTTCCTTTTATACGAGCAACAAACTTTATGCATACCTTTCTGAGTTTTCATGTTTTTGTTTCTCTACCAATGGTACGCGGTACGCTTTAATATACTACAACAAGACATCTATCTAAGATCCAGGAAGCAGAGAAATGTCGTGGAGCCAGGTTCTTGTCTCTGGCTAGAGTGAAAAAATGACATGCCTGGTTAACCATGAGAACGAAGTATTGCACTTTGAAATCTTGACCACCAACTACAATTCGATAAGAAATCAATCGAAGAAATTTATCGTTTCATAATCACTGCAACAGCAAAGTTCAAAATTCACTTATTTTTAATTTCTAGTTTCATATATAGGTGTAGATATTACTGTTCCTTTTTGCGACAATTATAAAAAAACGGGTCTTTTATTAATATAAATTAACTAGTACATTCAAAGTATAGATAGTACACGGATATTAATTGATTTAATAACAAAATTTTGGTAACAATACTGCATCATTTAATACAAGTGATACGTGCAATATAACTGAATGAAAGAATTTAAAAAATTTGAAGCATACCTACTTACCCAGAACTGTACAATGGCTATGATCATGTAAGTACTATCTCATCGGTATATGTACATCATAGCACGCGTGCGGAATTTATGCATGAGAACACCTTTGCTTTTATTTGATTCAGCAGGAAGATTTATCATCCAGCCCACTTCTACGAGCATCAGTTGTATAATGTATACTCCACTTCTGAATATCACCTTTCACTGAAAAAAGTATCCATTTAATTAAAAGGTTTACTCTTCGAATAGAAATACTTAATAAACTAGATCATTATTTTAAGAATATAAAATGTAAATCGTCAATGGTCTTTCTAATGAATAACGCATATACAGTAGTTGCGTCTCACGAACTCTGTTCATCTGAAATATCTTTGTTATTTCAAACAATATGCGAAAGTATTACGAATTAAAGTTGTAGGATTTAAAGAAATACATACGTATGGTAGCAGATAATGGTTTCTTTACAGGTAGATGCACAGAGAAGATAAGGAGATCAATTTTATTTTTTTAAATACAATATCCAATTCTTCATACTTGAGTTCGATACCATAGCGAATTCTAGGTATAAAAGGAAGGTACATTTATCCCAAACCTTGCCGTTTCTGAAATATTTGACTATGTTCACCTTTTTACTTTCGTCATGAGTCATGCTGGAAGATGTACGTAGTATTTCAAATGTAAACAAATAATAGACATACAAAATGGTACTGTTGTGCTTTTGATACCATTTGTTCATTTTAGAAGCATTTTCGCGTATTGTTTGAAATAACAAAGATATTTCAGGTGGACAGAGTTCGTAGGACACATTATATTTTCTTATAAAATTTTATACATAATTATATACAATTATTATAATTTTTAAAAATAACAATTAAGAATCTCATCTAATTTAATAAAAGTAACCATTTCCCTTACAACACTTCTACATACTTTCATTTAAGTAAAATCAATACATGTCAAGATGTATTCATGGTTAATGATTTGTAACATAGAGAAAATTATCATGCAAGGAGCTCGTTAGAACTTTGTACGTACTTTCTCTGATATCTTCGCTCGTATTTTTCATTTAGGACTCTTTTCTCATTTCTTTTTTTCATATTACAAATAGACTTGTACATCTTTAAAAATATATAAAATAAAATAAAGTAACGTCAAATAATGGAAGTTAAAAAGTGAATGTAAACTTTAAGCGTTAAATTTCATTGTATATATATATATATACAATATATATATATATATATATATATATATATATATATATATATATATACGAATGTAAAATCTTGTATAATAGTTCTTAATTAGGGAAAGACTAATTAAGAGAAGAAAACTCGAGCGAAGGAGAAAACGATGACGTGCTATGTCACATTATCATGACACAAGATATGCAGTTTAATTCATAAGTAGAGCTAGGAAATTATCAAGAAACGAGATAACTACATAGTAATGAAATATCTATTACTTCTAAATACATGTATAGCGGAAAGTGCTCCTACAACAAAAGATACTAATTATTTAAAGACTCAATGATCTTTTAGTAGAGTACAACTTCTTTGTAATTCTAATTGTATTATATGTCAAAAGATGTAACTTCGTTTATTATAAAATTTGTAATCTTGATTATTAATGTCTGTCATTAAAAAATCAGAATATTTTTGCATCAAATATCATTGGATATAAAATCATATAATTGAAATGTTTATCTTTTAAAAAACATACTATATCAAGTATAACAGAATTCTTTAGCTGTTATATGTGATCAGTGATTATTTGAAAATAATTGTTTTCTCTATAGAGCTGCACGCGATGGCGCCTTAGACATCTTAAAAGAAGCAACAAAAAAGGATTGTAACGCGCGGGATGACGGTGGAATGACCCCTACATTATGGGCAGCCTTTGAAGGTCATATAGATGCTCTGAGACTGCTCGTCGCCAGAGGGTATACTCGCAAAACTATTTACTTATAAACACATTCGAGAAACATCCATACGCATCACAGGGTTTCTACGACCTATACTATACTATACTATACTATACTATACTATATTATACGATACTATACTATACTCTTTTTACAAGTTACAATTAATAACTAGTTTATTTCAAAAGAAGACTGTATCGCTGCATGTGCATGTTTATATTAATTTACCATATCACTTGCAATAACTCGTGGAAAATAGAATCCTTAAACAGAAACGATGTAATACATCTCGATTCTTGGATGAACAGTTTTATCGTCAAACATTTCTTATTTCTGATTACATTCCTATTTCTGCATCTGCGCACTAAAACAGAAAATGTTCGCGGTAAAATGTAACTGCTCACGCATGCACAGACGATACTTTCGATGTAATTTTTTGCACAAAATATTTGTCTTCGAAAATGTAAATTTCTTAATAAATATGAGATATAAATGTTAAATAAGATAAATTAAATATAAATATTATATTTTGAAACAAATAGTTCAATTAAAATATTCAAAAATCTCATTGCAACAAAGTTGGTCCTACTATATTGTATTACCGATTTTTTTAACAATTTCTATTTATGGCATCTTGTAAATTTATTACTTAAAAAAGTAGACTTATCAATATGTAATGTACGAAATTGAAGAAGCTTATACGTATGTATCTTTAGTTAACCTTGAAAGTCACATGTAAATTAAGTACGAGGCCGTTATGGTTAGTAAACGCGAAAACTTTAACAATACTCCATATGAATAACATTCACAAAACATGAAAAAAGTTGCATTAATCGCTGAAACGTAGATTACTTTTAAAACGTACCTCTAATATGAAATATTCGTGGTTTCCTTCTTCCTTTAAGTACGTACATGTATGAATATACACGAGAGTTTTGTATTAAACGATGACAGATGTGCGAAACCGGAAATATATGCTATAATCTGGCATCTATCGACCCCCCGAACGGAAATTACGGCCAAGCAAGCACCGATGGAAAACAATCGAATCGGAGTGGGAAACAATACGAACGGAACAAAACGCAGGGGAACGGAATGAAATGGAACAGGGGAACAAGGAATTGCCATTCATGTAATCATTTAAAATCGTTGTTGGACGTTAACCTTTTCTAGTTAAAATATTTACTTACCCATTTTGTAGACAAAATAAAATGCAGAAATTCTTACTTAATCTTGAAGTAACAGAAACATTCAATAATTCGATCATTGATATTAATACGATTTGAAATATTGAGCAAATAAATCAAATATCACTATAATTAATCAATTATAATTAGCAGAAATATAAATTTATATAATATTTAAAAAATGTAAGAAGTCATGTTTTTAATAATTATCTTTAAATATTAAATCATGAAAGATATACATTATCACAAAATATTCAAATTATATGGATTATATGTATTTACATATTAAGCTTAAATATTTTTAAATACATACATAAAAAAGTAATGTTTGATCACTGCGATAAAAGATATAAAATCTAGTATAATATAAAATAGTTACATTTCTTACACGTATTGCACTTACTGCTACTTACATTATTATACATGGATAGTACACGGTTTAATGTAGTGTATATAGGATCGTTTAATAACATAATATGTATAAAAGGATAAATGCATTTAATAGAATATTACTATAATTTTTCTATTCAGGTGTCTTCTATTATCTGTTTCAATTTCACAAATGTTCTATTATTCAAGATTTATTTTGGATGATAATTCGTATGGAATCTTTGAAACTACCTTAGGACTGTACGTTATTTCATAGGATCAGCGACGATCCTATGACGAAAGAGCTGATATAAAAGCTAAAAGACAGCACGTGCCTTATTATGAATAAGATCATATGTCGTTCGACTGGCTTCAGTGTGGTCGACGAACGATAGAAATTCGATATAAGACCTGGTATCTTTCCGGAACTTTGTTCCGCTCGTGTGTCATTGCGTGACAGGATGTGATGCTACAGAACTCATTTATTCCCTCCATTCGTTTTCGAAGGTCAAATCCCCTAGGGTAAAAAATATATTTTTAACGACGATTATAAAAATGCAAACTATTACTACGTCGTTCATATCTGTCAATAGGAAAATAATGACACCACATATTATACAAGCTATATTATTTTAACTACATTCCATTCTACATAGTCCCTTGTACTTCAAAATTTAAAAATTAAAAGTTAATTAAGATATTTGCAAAAGTAATATGGAAATGAACACGCAACTTCATTCTTGTGAATATATGCGCCGAGTAACAAGTAGCAGATGTGGAATAATTTGTATTTTAATGATTTTCTTTGTAGGGGGGATCCCGACAAAACCGATTATTTTGGTAATACGGCCCTTCACCTGGCAGCGGCAAGGGGTCATGAATATTGCGTCAAGTTCCTCGTGAAATTCGGCTGCAATATTTGGTCATTGGATATCGACAGGCATTCAGCTAGAGACTTGGCTGCTATAAATGGTAGAGAGATGACTCTTCAGTTTCTGGATCTTGCTCAAGCTGATCAAGAATTAAATAATCGCAAAAAGAGTCGTTTACTTCGAGAAAAGGCAGAAAAAGATGCTGAAAAAAGGTATTTATACAATTATTGAAATATGTGAAAAAGGAATATATAGATATAAGAATATGTAAAAGAGTATAGTAAAAAAATAATATACCTTAACACTGATACAACTTCCACTTTCAATTTTTATCATCATCAATTATATATAAAACAGGTTAAAAGAATATATGAAAAAACAGAAAATGGCGGAAATCAGAGCTGAAAAGGAACAGAAAAAGTTATCAAAAGATCGAACGAAATTGGATTTAGCTACGGTTAACGAAACAGGCATTCTACCTCACAAACCCAGTATGTTGACCTTCAAAGGTCGAGTGAAGCCTTCACCAACATTCAGCGATATCGTTGGTACTACTACAAAGAAACAAGGCAGTGCAGTATGCAGAAAAGCTTTAGCGAGAAAAACCGTTGATGATTTCAAAGTAGTAGAGGTAAAATAAATATTTAAACTTACATTTTCTTTAAGCATGATCATAAATAACTAAGAAACGAATGTTAGTACCAGCAAATAAGTTTATTAGTGTTCCTTTGAACATAATTCAATAATATAATTAAAAATCAACATTGAATCTATTTTATTTATATGTATAATATTTCTTTTATCAAAGAGAATTAAGCTCTGCTCTTTCTGATTAAAAATTTTTAGATTGAAGTAAATGGAAAAAAATCGATACGTAGTCTCACTGGTCTTAGAAGAGATTCTGAAGTAATGTACGTAGGAACTTACGAAACGCAAACTCAACAAGCAGGAAGGAGAGGAAAAATCTCTGACGTTTGGGGTACACTAAGCAAAGCACAAAGTACTCCTGATCTCTTGGGCGATCGATCCTTTGACGAAGATACAGAACAAGATGATAGAGAAGACATGGATGGCGTAGGAGATAACGTTTTGCTGCAAGAACCGGCAAGTATCTTCAATCGACCTGGTTTTGGATCGGTAGCATTTCGAAGAGCGGTAAGTTTATGTATTATATTTTTGCATAGTAAAAGAGATTAAACGAGAAATGCCTATTAATTAATTTAAATGTTGTAGCGTGATATTTTATGATATCTTATATGACTACGGGACATTTTAATTAATTCAAATTATGATTTCACGAACATATAAAATTTTTATTGCGAAACGTTCCTTATAACAACAATTCACAGAATACAAAATATACCTTAGCGTGCTCTATTTTTGTGATTATTTTACTTCACAACACTTATTAATGTTATAATGGCATACATAACTGCAAAATTAAATGATTACACGGTCACTGCTCACGATAATTGTTTTAAATAGTTACATTACACCCAATTTGATTATATTACTCATTTCTTCAACGATATTAAAGACATTGAATTCGTAATGCATTTCAAATGCAAAATTAACAACAAAAGATATTAATATATTCATCTAAAGAATTTGTTAATATTGCAATGGATAGATAATAGAATAATAGCTCATTAATATTATTGAAATGTCTCAAATACAATGATTTTATTTAAAGCAGTGTATAGAAGACTGCTGTTTTCTAACTTTAGATAACAACTACTTTCGATAATCTACCAGTCTCGCAAGTGGATGCACATGAACAAAACGGTAACTCTTGCGTGAATGGTTCTGTAAACGGATCTATAAATGGTCATAGAACCAACTCAAATGGGCACAACGAAGAAATCAGCATAGGAAGCGCAGGTAGTTTAGCTCGCCGGCAAAGTATGTGGGATGATGATTTGCTTTCAGGTAAAATCATTTATATTGCTAAATTCTATTGCAAATTGTTAATATATTTATATGTCTGTTAAATTTTTATTTTAAATACTAATAATTTATATAAAATCATATATAATTATAGAGGAAGAAACTGATGAGGAATGGACACCATTGCAAAGATTTTTAGTTGCCAATAATCTTTCATCGGTACATCCGGTTTTAGAATCAGAACAAATTGATCTAGAAGCCCTAATGTTACTAACTGAAACTGATATAGCGGCACTTAAACTTCCACTTGGACCTAAAAGGAAATTAATGAATGCAATAGCTAACAGGAAAAGAGCATTAGATGCTCCAGAAAATGTCATTAAAGATAGTAGACTGTGAAACTTGAAATATTATTGAGGAAACAAAAGAATATTAGCTTTATTTTCGAATATTTTAATCTTGCCTAATAAATTGCTTAAGTGTCTACTAAAAAATTATACAACTAATTTCTAACATAAAACTAAATTGTATACAACATATAAAAAATCAATACGAACAGTTGCACTTATGTTTTAATTATAGTTCATATAAAATTTCGCGTGATTGTATGATTAAAGTTATTTTAATTACACGGATGTGTAGGTGTTATAAGATTACATTATTTTTTTGTTATAATCAAATCATAAGACGCGATGTATCGCTCCTTGCCATTTTCCTTATAATTAATGTAGTATAAAAAAGTCTACTCATTTCCAGAAAAAATTACAAGCCATAAAAGTATAAATTGGTAATTCACTGTATGAACGCCATGTTGAAATACTATTTCATTATGCAAAAATCCTAATTTTTTGCTTGTATGGTGCCTTAAAACAATAGAATATATTACTAAGTTAATCAATGTAAATGAGAATGTAAATGCCAATTTAATAGAATGTATCTTTATAGATTCTTTAGACAATAGGATAAGTGGAATTAATTTTTTCTTATTGGTCATATAAATACAATATACAAAGTGTACAAATCGCATAAAACTAAAACATGTAAATATGATACGAATAAATATCGAAAACATTTTTTAAAATAGTCTTATTTTATAAAAAATATATTAATAATTTGTACACAAAAGGCAAATACTAACAATATAATAATATTTTTTTCTTTGTAATTTTATTTGTAAATGATTATCTTACAAACAAGAGACGCAAAAATATACAAGCTTCTTATAGTCGCAAAAAATTACAGCACCATTTCTCACCTCGCCGCGAACAGACATTTCATGTTCTCTTACGGTTTTTCCGTGTTCGTGCAAGTAGAATTTGGTGATACATTTGTTGACAGAAAAGTACATCACGTTGCGATTAATGTGCATCAGAATAAAAAAAATGGTTTGTAGAAAATTTGTTGGTGCCCTGTGTTTGTGACACGTACGCGTTTCTACGCACCTGTATGATTAGCGTACGAACTACCATTATTGTGAAAAAGATATGATACAGAAGTGATTCTCGCAATCTCACCTACTAAGGCTGCCCGATTAATCGATTAATGAATAATAAATATTGATGTTTAACTTGTCCGATTATTCTAGAGTACTATCAATTTATTAATATAAAAACGGATTAATTTATTTTTACTATTAATCGATTAATTTCAGAGCCCTATAAGCTATGTCTTCTGTTTCTATACACAACAGTCGGTTTTGCATAATGGCAATTTCATTGGAAACTCCTTTTGGCAGCAAGTATGAATGACAAATTTCATTGAAGAAACATGGAAGTCATCGATTCACAAAAAGATTACTTATAACGTAAAATTTAATTTCTTCATAAAAGATATGATATTCATATCGTTTCCTATTCATTTACAATCTCAAAATATTTACTTACAAAAAATATCGCCTTCTAGCAGTTTTCATTATAAATGATAAGAAATTTTAATAAACCCGTATATTTTCTTTTGAAACTGTGCATAATATTTTGCACTGACTGTATAAATAAAAAATATTGTATCAGTATAAAAGACAACATAGATTACTAAAAAGATTAACTTGCTGTGAGAAAAGGAAAGTTCCCTATATACATGGGAAAACTTAGTTTGCTGATCTCAAAGTGTCGTCTCACGTGTATGAATAGTCTTGCATTATACAAGGTAGGAAAATGTCAATTATAGTAACAAATTCTTGCAAATAGTCAAACAAGTAACACGTTATTAAATTATAAACAAATATCAATTTTCTTACGGCCAAAAGCAAACTTCTCAAATACAAATCGAAAATGTCTCTTTACTAAGAAAGGGAAAATAAAGATGACAATGCCTGTACAAAATGACTCGATGTTCCATCATTGACTATTATTTTCTTATCAATAACGTATTCCTAAGTATGGCATCTTTAGCGTGTTACTTTCTTCTATGTAAATGTTTAAGTAGAATTACCTTTGTACGAACATCTACTACGAAATGAATCAGATCAATAGAATATTATCGTCTGAAAAACTTAAAAACAAATAATGCGACTAATTTTTTTACGTACAAAGATACTTCTCGATATAGTATTATACATTTCGTTTGAATTGAACTTTCAGAAGTTTCAAAAACGTGACCCTGCGTAACCAAACTGGTCAGGAAAATTGAGTCAAGTGGAATCCTTGGAGTTTTATTAATTGCCGATCATATGATAAATATTATTAAAGCTATCGCATAGTTGTCGATATCAATAATGATAATATTAGCAATACCCCTAAGGCTATTGTTTATTGTTATCATTATAAACGTACGCTATATTTACAACTGAATAACAATTTTTCGCTTGTTTCCGGAACGGTGCTCAAACGATATGGAGGAGAAGGAAACAAACAGAAACAAGTTTGCTCCTAAGTGATTTTCGAAGAACGAATGAAAGGAAATTCGAAACGTGAATAGGAAGAATGAACTTTGTTCTTAAATAAATTTATAGGCAGTTCGATTAAAACATTTTCGAATTTCCTATAATTGATGATCTTCAAAATTCAAGTAGAAGCAGTTACGAGGCACAACACTAGAAATAATATACATGTACGGTGACCTTATAATCCGAGTGATGAATCACTCTGCTTTAACTTCTCTCTTTGAACATAATGCTTCTTATAAAATATGCACGTATACATACAAATACACATATATACATTATATGTGTATATGTGTATGTGCATGTACAGCAAAGAGCTGCCCGTGTTTCTCTGACAATGGCTACATCTAAGACGGAAAGCTCGTTTATTGATTAAATCCATGCTAGAAATTGTGGAAAAGTAGATACCTTTATATTGCACGGTTTTTATACTGACTTTGCTGAGACACATCTTCACTACACACTGCTCAACCCTTTGCTTGTAACAAATACACAAAAAAATAAAAATCAACTTCAATACTATGTTAATCTTCCATCATCGATGTCAAATACAAGAAGATTGGAAGAAACTTATTGTAGAGCCTTCCCACCGATCCGCTAATTTTATCTGTCGATTCTGTTTGATATAAGCATTGCTTACCCTAACTTGCTTAAGATTTATAACTACACAAAGTCTATTTAAGAACCTTTTATCAATTAGTTACACAATTATGAGCACCCGCGACACATATGGAAAGAATAAGACGTGAACATCATTTTTCAGCATTTTCCTTGAACCTTGCTTCTAAACTCGATCTCATGTTATTTAAAACTTAGGTGTGGATGTCATGACGCGTAAAACATGGTAGCAAACACTTTTCGATTGCTTCCAAGGGATCGCACACAAAACAAATAAAGCAGATGCACAATCATAAACAAGACGGATTGCAGAAACAATTAAATATATTATCCAAAAGACATTTTTATGATTCCTCTACATCATATAGAGGTCATACAACAGAAAATGTAGATCCCTTGTTTTTACATGATAAATAAAAATTACAGAATTACAGAAACCAATTCATTAACACATTGTTTTTCATTGCTTTCACTTATGTTCTTATTCTTTCTCCCATCACATATTTCCCTTATATCACCAACAAAAGTCGTATAAAATGTGATCTTTTTATTCACAAAAGCGTCCAAATACGAATTACCTATGATCATTTAATAATCATAACAATATTATAATCAGAGAAGCGATCCTTTGGATTGTGAAAGAACAATCTACAGTCATTTTCTCCCCGTTCCCATTTTTTCCTATAAAATTACAATCATGGACAGTAATATAATTACAAAATACTAGATCACCAATTCATCACTTGGCAAACATCGCATTCGAACAAATTACAGTATATTATGAAGTGACTAAAAAATATCACGTAATAATAGCTGCTAATTTCAAGATACACATTAATTATGTGTAAAGCATGTTAGTTGCAGCTTTTATTATCTCATAGTACGTTTGGCAAAGTATATATTCTTGGTTTATAAATTGATTAACTAATAATTACATATACAGATTTTTGCACAAGAAACAATGACATTGAGTCTGCGTGGACACTTTGAGTGGTATTTTCTAACACGTTTTCATTACTTCACAACTTATATATATATATATAAATAAATAAATAATTTTCAAATAAATTCTAATCATTTTCTTGTAGTAATTTTAAAAAGTTCAATTAACAAATTAATATTTCTTCAAACAATGACACAGTAATTTCGATAGCTTAATTACTCCTCGCAATTAAATTAATTATTTAATAACTAAATTAATTGCTCTAATCATTAATAGCAGGATCAAAACTTTAGAGTTGATATTAATAAATAATAATAATGTAACTTGGCAAATATTATAACAATCAAGATATACGAATGTGTTTCATATGGCAATGCAAGTCACTGCCACCTTCTTAAAGTGATTTGTTTAACCGGGAACTATGTAGGGGAGTTGAACCGTTAATAATTAATTTATCAATTGATTAATTAATGGGGAACAAGGGAGCGAGGCTACTTTACACATCGCGCGCCGTTACATGAAACGCGAACGTTTGTGCGTAGGAGATCCCATATCCACATCGTGCGAAGCAGGCCGTTTATGATGTCGAGCGAATTCGCTACTAATAAAGGCTGACAATTCGGCTTGTCTCCCAGTGCGCCGAGATATTGGTGAACCTACATACAATTTTTAAAAAGAGATTTTGATTATTTAAAGACAATATTAATTACAGTGAACAGAATTTGAACATCAACATAAGGATCTTTCCGTCATTATAACTAACACAAAATGATTTCAATAATTCATGGTAAGCTTAATTTTTTTTACATTTACTACTATATTGGAACAATTCTTACCAGATAATGCAATTGCTTCTCTAAATGTATGTAAATCAGGATCGGAATCATTGCCAGGTAGCGGTGTTGGTGCAACGACCATATTTGGTGCTGAACTTTCTGATGAAGGCGAACTACACACCATCATTCTTGGCTTAGGTGAACTTCTGCAAATTTATTAATGCTCATTTTATATCTGTGTTACTTTCATTAATAAGACAAACCTTATGAAAATTATTGGTCCTATGAAATAAAACATTTAAAAGATTCTGTTCATAGCGAAGTACAGTAACATGACATTAATGCCTTTCCCAGCTTTGGGAATTTATTTTATACAAAAACTATAGAAAACACATTTATTTGTACATTAAATATTATTAAAGATATTGATATAATACTTACCTGTGCGAATGTGATCGAGGTGGAGGTGGTTTTCCAGCGAGATATGCTAACAGGTCTTCTCTACGAATCATACGTCTCTTTTTCCTAGCCCAATTCATTATTTCTTTACAACGTTTTTGTCGTCCCATTTCTATACCTAATTCACTGCAGCGGCGCATACTATCCATTGAATCTATAGAAGTGTGTGTTAGACTTATATACCAAACTTTGTTAAATATATAACATATGTGATTATCAGTATAAGTAACTAAGAAAAAAAGGAAAAATTGTTATCTGTAAACAGTTATACTTAAATAGATATTTGAAATAAATAGAAATCCACGTTATTAAGATTATTAATAAAGGACATAATCAATGAATAATTGAAATAAAATTGAAATCTTTTGATATGGTCATAAACTTAAATTTAATGTTCATAAAAACAATTAACGTGTTGAAAGAATTATTAGAAATTAAAATAATAATTAAAAAATATCAATATTAGCTTTCTTTAAATTATAATAGGATAGAACAAATCAAAATTTTAACATAAAGAACCATTAAATTTATTCCAAAATAAACAATTCAAAAATATCAATAATTACTTATAAAACAAGCATCATAGTCAACTCATATGAAACTTGTACTGATGAACATTTGACATTATTTTATTATATAACTCATAATTATCTGCAAGAATGATCTAATTTTCGGAAAATGATAGGAATGTACTTCTGTTTTCTATAAATATTCGTAATACTCCTGAAAGTTTGCGTCAATTAACAGCTGACCTTCAGTATTGGTCAGCTGTGCAAAGCGTTCTGACGCACATGGACATGCAAACACATTATCAATGTGTGTGAATGTAGATGTGTGTACGTGCGTGGATGACGGCCGTGCAAAAGAATGACCGAATAGTAAAACTGTAGATAAAAAAAGAGAAATGAAAAGCTGACACAAAAAAAATAATATCGTAAAGAAAGAAAAAAAGATCACGAGAGAGAAAGACAGAATGTAGGTTTATCTTGCTCACATTGTTGACAAGAGAGACCAAGGAAGTGCACGCACCTTTGTACAACGACGTGACGGTACCTGCGGCAGTCTGGAAGGGTAGCCATAGAGAGACACCCTGCGTACGATCTGTAAAAGAGCAAAGCCGAAAGGAACTGGTTACACGATCAGATCGATATGCAACACGCGGCGAAAAAAGGGAATCGAAGCAAACGAGAAGCGAGAACAGTGGCGTATCCTCTCGTACGTCGCACAAAATGGATGTCACGCAAAATGGTAACTACAGCGAGGTAGCAAGACGTTTTGCTACTCGTAAACATCGTATAGAACTCGTTCTGAAGATGATCAAAAAGGAGGACAGGAACGGCGATTGGTATTATCATTGAATTAACTTGCCTTTGTACAGCTGGGCGATGGCCGACGCTGTCGTCTGAAAACTCGTCCACATCTGCTGGGAATAGAGTTCCTTTTCGTTATGCAGTTGCGTTTCGTAATCCGGTTCCGTTTCCAGCGCCTCAACGCACTGTTGTTCCCAATTGCTGTACCAGAGATCCATTAGAGGATCTTCTTCACTTCTATCCTCGCTCATGATTTGCCGTTCTCCAGACTTTTTGTGAGCTCAAACCCACCTCGCCCACCCACACGCACTCACGATATACACAGAAATCGCGTAACCCTAAACTCCGTCGTATTTTCTCGTTCCTTGTATTTTTCTTACTCTATTTCCACTTCTGCTCGTCTACTTCACGTAACGCGAACACGGTAGCTCGCATGCACACCACCCGAGTCAGGTCGCGGCCATTACGATGAGCCTCGCTCGAGGATCGCACAAGTCTCACACGCAACGAAACACGAAATACGAATTGGCAGGTTCGAAGAACGAACTAACCCAACGATACATAATCCCTTTTTCACCCCTCGTCTGCGACGACGCACTGATCACTGGCGGTCTCTGGAAAACACTGCTGCGCTCTATTCAAGGCTATATCCAGTATCCTCTACTCGTGGTTCGTATCAAAACCATGCATAGTCGATAAAGAAGAATTTGCAATTTTATTCTTTAATATGCATATATGCATTTATATTTCTTTTGTCTATACTTATTAATTTGTCTCATTTAAAAAACCTTTAATACCTCTTATACATGTAAAATGAAATTAGAATACACTTTGCTTTGATAACGTATACTTACTAATATTATGAATTGTTTCTTCTTCAAGTAAAATAATGTAAAAAATTCTGTCACATGGACATATATAATACGATAATAACTGTCACTGACTACCAGAAAATACGAGTAGCATTTTATCTGTTCTGTAATATTTGAATTATCGATCATGAAATAAACGACGCAATGCGATGTAGTTCGAAAATGTCTCCAAAAGGTGGCCTTGGTTGTTGAAATGACGAAAATAATATGTGGTAAAGTGCAACGTTTTATACGCTGTTCGTGTTTGTATTTCAGCTGTTGAGTCGTACAGTTGTGCGGCTCGTGAGTTGAGATACGTACGGTTTTATACATCTTTTGCTGACAAAACAAACGTTCTAATTTAAAAATGACAGGGTTTACAGAAAGTGCACTTGTGAAAAGATTAATGGACTTAAATCCCTCCCAACAAAGCATTCAAACACTTTCTCTTTGGTTAATTCACCACAGAAAACATCATCCGACCATCGTGAAAGTCTGGTTTAAAGAGATGTGTAAAGGTACGTGACGCTTGTCGTAAGTATATCTTTACTATTTATTCTATATTTAAAACTTTAGACACGTGGTCGAATATTATTTTCTTATCGAATTATTTTAAAAAAGTATTACAAATCGAATGCATGTGAAATAATCTTCGAAAAATGTCTAGGTTAACTCGTAAGTTAGATTTTCGCTACGTAATTATGAACATACTTTTCGTAACAGTATGTCAACTGCAAAATTGCATTTATATCGTTAGTATTTATTTAATACAATCAGAATATGTTACATTTTACATTATATTATAATTTTCAATGTAAAAGTAAAATTCAGTACATAATATGCTTTCACATATACAATGCAATTGTTATTAATTCTTTATATAAATGACATCATTATTTAGAGATTTTTAAAGATATTTCTCCACTTTTTACATGTTAGTTGTTCACTTGTCACATTGTAATTGTATTACATAATATATGTTTGAACTAATTATTTCACAACTGTCATAATTTATTTTATTATAAAGTGTTATAATAAATCTGATTTACTGTATAATTACAACTTTTCTCATATATTACATTTCGTTACAATTTCAATTTTAACAGAAAAAATGCAAATTAGTTTATTTTTTTTATATGCAATTGATTTATAAAATTGATAAATTTATACTTTATCAAGTATTATTATTATTAATATATTTTTACAGTGAAGGATAATCGTAAGCTGATGTTTATGTATTTGGCAAATGATGTTATTCAAAACAGTAAAAAGAAAGGACCGGAGTTTGGAAAAGAATTTGAGACAGTTTTACCGAAAGCTTTTGAACATATGAAGGGATTTGATGAAAAGACAAGAGAGAGATTAAATAGACTACTTCAAATTTGGGAAGAGAGAGGAGTTTATGATAAGGCACAAATTGCAGAGTTTAAGGCTGCTTTTACAGATACCTCAAAAGATCCGGGAACACCACCTCCAAAAAAGAAATTTAAGAATGACATAGAAAAAGTAAAGGTAACATGAAACATTGATTTCAGATGATGTTAAGTATAATATTTCTAATTATGTTATGTGTATCATACATTGCAGAAAGATAAAAAGGAGAGAAAGAAATCAGAGACTGAGGTTGAAGTGGATGGAACCAAAGAGCTACATGTAACACTAAGTCCTCGTACTCCTGCTGGAGACCCCCCGGAAACAGAGGAACTCATCAAAGCCTTAATGGTTAATACCATTTATAAAAACAACAAAAATTCGGAATATGTATCGTTAGCAATAAACTATCTTATATATAGAAAAATATATGTTGAATCCATAAGGCATATTGGCAAGCATATTTACAGTTTGATATTTCCATCCCCAATAGAAATTTTAATCATTTCATAACCATCTTTTTTATTCTTAATCTACTTTGCAATACATTTTCTTTTTGTGTTACTAAAAAATTTTTATTTATTTATTGCATAAATAATAAAATAGTAACATTGGACTTATTTAAAATTTACACATATAGCCTTTTAAGTCTTTTAGAAGTAATATTCTTATTTAATAAAACGTAGTTTTATGTAAAAGAATACCTCACCCTCTTAAATGATCTATTCATATGATCAAGTAAATAGTATAAGACAAATACATTAAACATGTATACATACATGAACATATTGAAGGCAATTATTAAAGAATGCCTTCTCTATTTCAGGATTTGGAAAACACAGCATCCTCAGATGCTGGTGTTAGAGAACGTATTGCTTCTTTACCACCAGAAGTTTCTGAAGTTTCGCTTCTTGCGAATTTAGCAGACAGAGCAGCTGCAGATCAATTAAGTGTTGCAGTAAATGAAGCTGCTGCATTGTTAGCAGATTATAACGGACGACTCCAAGCAGAAATGGAAGACAGAAGGAGATTGCTAACTATGCTCAGAGATTACACTTTGGCACAAAGACAATTACTTCAACAAGCACAAGCAACATTAGAAGTACGATTGTACTCTTTTTAGAAAATAAATCACAAATACCTATTAAAAAAGTATATATATACATATAATATAAAATTTAATAATGTTACAGGACTATAAAGAAAAACTTAAAAAAGTATGCGCTGTCCGATCTGAGGTGAAATCACACATTTCCAATTTACCTGATTTGACACAATTACCTGATGTTACTGGCGGATTGGCACCACTTCCTTCAGCCGGTGATCTGTTTTCTATGCACTAGCACGTGAGTTTAGAAAACAGGATTATTGAATTATTTTTAGTTCCATGCAAAAATAAATGCAGCCATGCTATGTTAGCTTGGTTTTTGTGATGAAATATATCTTATATTATAACTTTCTACTTTTCAATATTTAATATATTAAATATTGATCCTCGCATGTAATTACAAAGAAAGGTACTGATAAATGAATATCACAGGATCATTTTACAAAATATTTTAGTAATGTGAATAAAGCAAACGAACCAAGTAATTGTATAACATTTCAGAATTTATAAAACTATAGTGTCAGACATTTTCAATGTTACATTTCAATTGTAAACTACCTACTTTTTGTTTTTTGGGTTTTTAAGTAAACCGCAAGTGAAAGTTAATTTTTACTAGGATGTCTTGAAAAATTGAACAAAAATTTTTGGTCCAAAATTAACAACATAATAACAATGTTCCTGCTTTCATATTTTATTCATAAAAAGTATTTAGTAAGTTAATAACTTTCAAACATATTACTCGTAAGTCGAGTATGTTATAAAGAAAAATATCAATAAACATGTCCATTATTTGAAGTTCTAAATGATACAAATTGGAAATGTTGTTTTCAATTTAATTGTTCCATTGAAAACTTCCAATAGAAATGAAAAAGAAAAGTATATATTTATGAAATAACGAAATATATTATATATGTTAAAAACATGCACTTGGAAATTGGCAAATACAGAAAATTTTTAGTTGTCCAGACATTGCTATTAGCAATGTTAGAATTAGAATGTTACACTTATAATATTTGGTAATTATCCCTTGTATATATATATCGTAGGTAATGTAATACTGGGACTGAGAAACGCGTCTTAAACACATAATGCTATAGTTGATTTTGAATGAATACTGATCTGCGTAAATAAATAATATTGTATATGTAATATTGTACGAAATAAATCGCGTGATTGTGCATTGCGAAAATTGTAATAATATGCAGAATATTAATACGAATAAATGTTTTGATCGTTATAATAGTATGTTTCATTTAATAGTCATAATTCTGCTTTATAGTAAATATTTCAATGTTATTGTCTATGTTTCATTACTTATAGTATGATAGTACTGTTTATGACTTAAAATAGTTCAATTGTAATTAAAGTTATAAAAAGAAACATACATACGACCAACAAAAATAAAAATTAATCTGCATATAAAATTTAAAATAGTACATTACATATATATTTAATGAATATAACAAAGAATTTTACTTGTTTAAAGTTTACTAATAAAATTTATTTTACATTTCTATATATATATATATATACACAATTATGATGTTACATGTATCATTTATCTATATATGAATTTAAATTACTACAACACCTTACGTTTATACTTATATCTTTATACATGTCATATATATTAATGAAATGCTAAACAAAAATTTTAACGTGTATCAATTCTTAGCAAATATATGGGAAGAAATATAAATATTACATATTTATTTGATTGAAAAATATTCACAATATTATATATTTAAATTAACAAAATTTTTAAATCACAATATATATATATAATTTTTTATTTAGGTATATAACATTGCGAACATTTTTTAATCAAATAAATATATAATATTTATATCTCTTGCCATATACATATGTTTACGTATATATATATATATATATATATATACACACACAATAAATAAGAACATTACAAATATTCTTGTATTTAAGAACTATATTATTTATAACTTATATTATTTAGGAAGTTATGACGTACATGGAATAAAATATATATAAAATTACATTTACCATTGCTTTGAAATAAATCATTGTATACCTATTAATTGTTATTGCTTCGATACAAGTGAAAATTATTGTATCACCTGTTGGCAATCATTTTTACTATGTTTATTGTTTAAGAGTATTTAGAATGAATGTACATGAAATATATATAATTTAAACATTTTTTACTATTTTTCAAAATAATTTTATGAAATACAACATTTTTTATATGTGTATCAATTTTAATATATGAATAGAGTTTAAAAAATAAAAGATACCAACTTGAATCTTTTAAATACTAAGTACAACAAGAAAATATCTTAAATCTAACACTAGTATCAAAAATGTGTTTTATACATATAGTATACATATATTTTTTATAGATACCCTGCATTGCAATTCAGGTATTAATGAACACTTCAGAAACTAACATAAAATCTATATCATTTCTATTTTTTAAGTTTCATGATGTCGTGATCTCGTTGGTTTAAGAATGAGCTTTCCAGTATCATCACAACTCATATTAAAATTACTAAGAACACTTCTAGCTCTTTGAGTTATGATACTTGGTGCAATTACACGTCTATGGACTCCCATCATAAATAATATAACTGAAACAAATTAAGCATATCCATTTCTATATCTATATATATGTTACCAGAAACAAGATTATGTTGATCATGCTTACCTAAAATAATACTAGCAATTGCAAAGAATGGATGATTACATAGACTTTGTGTAAATGATACTGCTGGTGTATTTGGATCTGTTAACCAATGCCATGCGCCAACAGCAGTACACACAGAAATGAAACCTAACAGCACTGAAAATAGTGTTACATTAGACATAGAATACATTTACATCATATATACATAGAATAAATTTACATCAAGTAACAAAATGAATAAGCAACATTAACGTTACATTATCATTTAATAAGAGAGTTTTATAAAATATAACAGACACAGATATATAGAAAAACATACTTCTCCAACGCAAAGTAGCTGGTTGTAAACTAGCAATTACTTCAGTAAGTCGTCTTTCAAAAGCTTTCAGATCTGAAAACAACAAAGAGTTAGAAGTTACAAGCAAACACAATATAACCTGAAAACTGATCTTGTATTTGCTATTACAACATTACTGCTATTTCTCACCAAATACGTTAAATTAATCGTTTAAATTACTAAATTGTTACTTTTACCTTCACACACTGTTTGATCTAAAGACATGTTTTACTTGTTTCATATGTATACATTTAAAGCAAACGGATTACAAATAATTCCGATTATAAAATCACATCATGCACGCCACTATCGTTGAAAATACGAATTATCACATAAATGAATATGTAATTATATTTTTGATAAACATTTTTATACGGACATTCACAAATATGATATAATACTTTAGTATTGTTAGATATTTTCTTTTGAATAAAAAACTAATAAAGTATAATTTTTTAAGTAAGAATTCTTAATAGCGATGTTACGTTTTTCAGAACTTATTTATGTTTTCGCACTAGGACTATAAAAATTAAACAGACGGAAACAATTAAAAATAGGAGATTGTGGCAAATAGGAAAGATATTGCTTTACATTCTAATATAGTTCCATTTTTCATAAGAAAGATTTCCCGGGCGAACGTGCATTTATATTGATAACTTTATCGTTTCAAGGTGTCGCTAAAGAATCCTGTTAATTGTTGGTTTACAGTTTTAATAACAGATGGTAGCAACGTGTATTTTCATAGTAATATCGTTTAAAATCGGCATATATGAAACGAGTTCCAATTACAGTTAATAAAATTACTTATTTATCCTATAAATATTGATTTTATGAAAGACTTAACGATGTTATTTTATTTACAACTTTATAAAACAGCATATCTGTGGGTGATATTTAAGCTATACATAAACTGTATTAACACAATACGTATATATCGCAAATAAATTATATAATTTTAGATTACACCTATCTAGTACACCATTCTAAGACAAACTAAATTAGAAATATGAAATTAGTTGACTAGCTAAATAAACATGTACTTGTTATATTAATAACGACTAGGTTTTGTTTTCTTTACATAAAAGACTTATGTAAAATAAATCTTCTTCGTTACATAAATATAGGTGTGATCTTTGTTTCTATTTCAATACAAGATAACATTTACGAAAAATTGATATAACAAATAAGATACATAGAATTTTAAATTGAAATGTCGCTGATATTCGTAAGTCGTGCAGAAAGCTATGAAACATTGCATCTTCTACTTTACATTGATAGAAGCTATTTAAGTTATTATTCATTACAGCATTTTTATCTCTTCAACGATGTACCTACATACTCGTTCATATGCCACTGTCGAAGATGTGATCTCTGACCGTCAAATAGACAGTTGGAGGTCATTATCCCTTATCTTGCCTGTCTGGTCAATATTATCGACCCTGACAATAGTGAAAGAGGTTCCGTGGTTGATTCACGATTGTTCCCATAGAAACGTACCGCGCGATCGAATCGCGACCGCGCGTTCCTTTCGCATTTAATATAAGCCACACGTGTGTGTACTTATCAGGTGAACCTTGTACAGTCTTGCAGACCTACCGCAGTCTCAAATATTGACACGACCTGCGATGAACTCGGGCAACGTCTTTTGACATCTAAGGGTTTCAAATTCGCGCCGGAAGTCATCGCGCACCGAAACATTGGATGGTTCACCGCCCGAAGATCGAAAACGGCTAAATAGGTAAAACTGCCGTGCGTTAGCATTAAATAAGGACTGATTGATGTAGGTTCTGTTTTATTTTTTCTCCACGTATTTGACCGTACCCTCATTATTGAACGTGCAAATCTCTTTTCGCGCGAATCGTGTCGCGCGTCAACAATGATCGGGAGAACGTCATTAGTGGAACAAAAAAGGATCCAATGGGCAAGAGAGAGAGGTAGGTCTCGAAATTCCAATCATTCGAATGATCCTATACTCGATAATTTTGAAAAAAATGTAGCGTCCTTGAGATTTGCTCAAAATGGTCGTAGATATTAAAAAATATGAAAACTAAAGTTGCAATAATATATTTGATATAAAAATAGCATATCGCGTGCTGTATACCGTATCGAAATCGTAATAAATTTAGATGGAAATGTAAATTACATCAGGTCATATGAAATCTTAATACAAGTAGCCAGTAGAGAATACAAAATAATGTTCATTTATATACATACTGAATTAAATATGAGAGAGACATTAGCATGAAAATATGATAATGTTGCGCGGCAAATTAATGCTTTATACGGATACTGTAGAAGAAATGGCACGTCTTGGCGGAAGTTGGGGTCTTCTGAAAAATAACATCAATATCCGCACCAATATCCGGTAAGTATCGAATACCAAAAATACAATAAATGGAAAGTTCACGATAAATTTAGTTGTTTTAAAATTTTCATTCAAAAACACCAAGGCTATTTAAATATATTTATTAATTGGATTTATTTTAAGTATAGAGTAAATCGTGTAAAAAACTATTAAGAAGATGATGTTTAAGTAATCAAATAGACATTACTTATAATTATTTTTCAATTGCTCGTGTTTTCGTATATAGCTTAAAATAATATTTAGACACTAGAGGAGTAGATCAAGGATATTTCATCTGTTACACGGGTTATCCTTTAACCAGAAACTTCCATAATCATGCAATCAGATGTTACCAAAGCTAAATCAGTTTCAGCTAGGTAGATTTCTGGTTTTTGCAAAATTGAAAATTTAAATAAAGATATTATTATATCCAAGAGATTAGCAATCTGAGTGACGAGTTAACTCGTTTTTCTCGGTTAATACGTTAATATAATAAGCATTATGAACTTAAATTTTATATAAAAGCTTAAGAACTTTGTTAAATTATTCAAGAACTCATCAACAATCGAATAGGGTCAAGATACTTGTACCTAATTCATTAAATTAGTGATTTTAATAAACGTGTTCAATGTTAGCCAGAGAGGCTTGCATCGATCCGGTTGTAAATCAAGGTGTTTCTATTATTATTGTACGATGTATTAATAAAACGTGTAACGCAGCACCTATCCGAATGACGCAAGAATGTCCTTGACGGAAACGAAAGACAAGCAATCGTCCTCAAAACCTTTTCGTGCTGCTGGACATTACGGAAGCACCGTCAGCCTGAAGAGTCTGGTGACAGAGAGTTCCGGAAACGGCGGCACAAGCGTAAAATGTCTAGATTGCAATGGTGGTAGCTTGATAAATCTGCACGAGCAGTCGGAAGTTTCGCAGATCAGGCACAGAAGTCCGAGCTTGCCACCGATTTATAACAAGGATCAGCAACAATATCATTGTCAGGTTCGTCTGTGCGATACGCATAACATAGATACTGTAACATATATCAACATACAGGGACTTAAAAAAATATTCGAATACTTTCAATGATTTTGACCAGGAATAACGATTATAAATTATAAATTATAAATTACAAATTATAACAGTATACGTTATTTATTAGATATACGATTTTTATTAAATAAAAGATATTGTAAAACGATACATGTATAAATACATAAGGAAGGTAATTTAAGATGATCGTAATTTCTTTTTATGATTGAATATTCGTAACATTGTCCTACTTTCCACGCTACATACCGAGCTTATGTATTGTATATGATTGATTATTTTTGAATATTCATTACGTAAAATTTGTTCTAAAAGCCGTTCTATACGATAACGGAATAACAAATGAGCACGTGCTTTTAATTATCGCTTCGAGACTGTTGAAAGTTATACGTGATTGTGTGTTACTTGTGAGGGGAAAGCAAAAGTAAGGCAGTCTGGCAAATCGATTCTTATCTTCCAGCCAAAGTTCACTCACCTCTTGACTACTCCTTATTTGTATATGACCAAGTTTCTTACCAAAATTACATACTTTGTACATACCCCAATTTTCATATCGAATGTACATGCAATGACTACCAAACCTAGTGCAACACTATTTAAGACTGAATAACTTTTTTAAAACTGGACCAAACAATCAAATTCAGTTTCAAAAGGTGTTGCGACACTTTTGGAAGTTACTGTATGTGTAAAGTTGAAGCAATTACGTATATTTGATGTAGATTGTTGTAGTTCGAGCTAGAAAAACATTACGATGCTACATAACGAGTTATATGTATATAAAATTTAAGATAGTTACATATTTTTGAAATTCATATAAAATAACAATATAGCAGTATTTAAAAAATTGATTTGCCTTTGCACAGATACTTATATAAAATCAATTTAAATATTTTCAATGCAATCAATAACGTAATAAATAACATAAGCACTTAAAGAAATATACCTGTACTGAAATATTTATAATAATTCCTTTTTAAAATATAAAATAATTCTTTTCCTACAAAGCATCTATTTTATAAAAACTGTTCTCGTTAAAATAACGAAACGCGATAAAGGCAAAGTAATCGTATTCACTTAAGCTTAAACCTATGTCAAGATAGCAAACAGGCCCTACAAATCTCAAAAGTCGATACAGAACCCTATCACCGTTTGTCGTCCCTGTCTCGTACTGGTACAGTAATCATATCCAACTATAAGTATATGTATATGTATATGCGCGTTAAATGGAACACGATATCCAGATTGATGAAAAAGTAGGGAATTGCTTTCTCGTCACGCGAACCGTTTTATCTTTGCCTTTATAGAACAAATTCATTGCTTTGTATTTTAGGGCCAACAACGAGACTTCGCTACAGAAAGCTTACACTACCATTCCGAGAAACGTCGACTTTACGATCGTTACGAGAATTCGAAAAACAATCATTACGGATCGCAAGGTGAAGAACGCGAAGGGGAAACTTCCGGTTACGCCAGCGACTCTGTAGACGTACCCGTGTCAGCGAAAGGAAGTAAGTTCGTATGGTAGATTTTGGAGTAAGAAGCTTAACTTATTATATCATACAGTAACTACCAGATCGTATTGCATAAGTTCATGACACGCTAGAGTATGCCATCTACGAATTCGATTTTTGGAATCATCTTGTTTTTACCTTAAGCTATTTATTTTTTATTATTAGTTATTACAGTTTCTTACATATGTATGTGGAGAGATATGTTCGATTTTTTAAAAAAAGAAGCATTTACATTTGCCGATAAAATAATATTTGCTTTTAAATAATAGGTAATTTCCTGTTTGATTCTCTAGCGCTGTTGCCCAGTTGCAAGCCATTAGGAGTGGACATGACCGAAAAAACGTGGCAGAATCCTTATCATACAACACCTGAAAGTTCATTACCACCATCGAGGAGATTATCTGATGGTAGAATAGGCGAACTTAACAGGCCAAGATGGGGCAGTGTCTGGGGTCAGGAAACTACACGAGGAGATCCACCACCACCGTCTTGGTTGTCAAGATTGGGACATTCGAGCCAAGTATGATTATCAGAAAAACCTTGTAACTCGATTTTGCTAACTATTTAATACTAATTTAAACCAATAGAACAAATATCGTATCTTCTATTGATATATATCATGTTAACCATTATCTTCTATAATCAGAATTTATAACTTTATATTAATATTTATCAAGGTTCTGGTTATTAATCACGAGAGTGCGAGTAGTTCAGACAGCTCAACGGTGGGCTCGATCGGATCTGATAACAAAACTTATCTTCGTGGTCAAAATATTCCTGTCGATGCACAAATTCTTCAAGAACGAGAAGTAAGAAGACAAAAAGCTCTAGAACTTCAGAGCGCGATTAAAAAACAACTTGAAGAAAAGGATCGACAAAGGAAAGAAGAGAAGGAGCGACGTCTGAGGGAGGAACGATTAGAGGAAGAACGAATCAAACGAGAAAGGGAAAAAGAGAAGGAAAGGTATAAATATATTGGGTTTATCTTTACAACTGATTATACGTGTCTCTACCAAGTAAACACGCGTATAATTAGTTCAATATGTCTATACGAAATCATCTTTATCCTAGATTTGAGGAAGAACAAAGAAAATTAAAAGACCGAGAAGCGGCTAAATTAAGACAAGCCGAGGCGATGCGTGAAGTGTTAGAAGCAGCAGAGCGTTTAGCAAAGGAACAAAAGAAATTTCGGCGAAAGTGCGAAAAAAATAGCGAAGAGAATCCCATTGCATCTCTTAAAAACTGTGAATCCAATACTTCGAATGAAAAGCAGGTCGGTCAAAATTGCGCGAATACAGGAAGTCAACAGAATCTACCTTCTAATAATGACAATGTTGAAAACAAAACTGTCGAGAAAGAAACATCAAATACAGGAGAATATAATAATGTTGATAACGATAGTGAAAAAACACACAATGACAATAGCGATGATAATAATACGACGAACGAATCAGAACAAAATATGGATGACGTAAAACCAGTCCAAGTTCCTGTTAGCAAAGACGTAGCCATCGTGCTAAGTGGTCGACTCGAAGATTCGGAACTACTGAGCAAAGCAAATCTACAATTGGTCAACTTAGTGTTGACTCCAACACCAAGAAGATTAGAAAATAATTCGAACAGTAATTTATCTGTAGGCTTGAATACCTTCATACAGAATATAGGCAGTTCAAACTTTACCCCAAATTCCTCCAGGATATCATCGACGATTGTAGAGAATAGATTACTCACGCCAAGCAAGTACAGAACTATAAATGGCCGAGATTTCGGTACGCAAACAGATATAGAGAACAATGTTCAGGATTTTCCGGAGAAAGTGCAGGACTTGATCACTAAGGATACTTCTATGAAGGACCGCAAGGATGCAACGAATGCTATTAAAAGGGACATTGAAAAGTGAGTCGTAATATGATGCATTGAATCACTTCAAAACTTGAAGAGTCGTAGAGGATATTATTCTTCTGTCTTGCAAATAGAAGCGGTAATTATGATTTCATTTCGTTTCTCGAAATTCTATTTTTTACGCACTTTATTACACAATTACTTTTATTTTATATTACTTTCTTTTATTGTATATTTATTTGCACGCATATACATTATTTATTATTACACAAGTTATGCTTGCTTTCGCTATATTTGGGTGTTTATAAATATGCAAATTATCTTCTAACTAACATTTGCACGGTATTAAATGTTACGTGCAATGTTTCGTTAATTTAAAAGGTCTGCTAATGTTGGATCGGCGGAAGACATTATCGTAAAAACATTTTCTCGATCGAAACCTCAACCTAGAAGAGCTATCGAATCTAGACCACAGTGGAATGCTAATAGGTAATTTTTAATAATGTTCAAACATAGATTCATATTTAATTAAAGGTTATCTCATCGCAGTACGAAAGATGTTTAAATATTGTTGTTAATTTCTTAGACCTGGAACTCGATATCGCACGCAAAGCGAAAAAGATCCTCATTATCAACGACGATTGCGATTGAGGAGGCGTCAAGTTGAATCCAGCGATGAACGTTCTAGGTACATGTAATTCCTATTAATATTTCGATTCGCGCATTAAAAATATTATATTAGAAATATTATAACAGATAATCAACTGTGTGTTTTTTGATAGATCACCATCTCCTGACAGAAGAAAGTTTATGAATATTAAATCGAAAATTCGAACATTAAATAGATCAAAATTAAAAGTTGACAATTATGAAGCAGATCTCTCGATGGATAGTTTGAACTCTATCATACCATTGAGAACTGACAAGAATGGGAGAATCACTATCGAAGAGAATAGGTGCGAGCAAAGTGAAAAAGCTCGATTGAACAATGTTCACATTAATAATACTGAAAATAAAGGATCACGAAATGACAATTCCAATATTTGGTGCGGACAAGAAATTCTATCTAAATTATCTACCTTGAAAAACGTACGTGTCGTATAACGAAATAGAGACGCTTATAAGTATATTAGTGTTCCATAAATTAATATATGTAAATCTATCTTGCAGGGTCTTTTAATGAAACAGATCGAATGGGATTCCGAGAGATGCCTAATCTCTCCCGTTGCATCAGAGATCTTTTAACAAAAACCAAACAATCGCGTTTTTGTTCACATTTTCGTTTCTTTCGTTTTATTTTTGTAGAAAACGAATTTGTACAGACAGCATAAAATAAGGAAGGAGTAATGATTTACGTATCGGAAAATGAGATCTGAATATTTTTCTTGGATTGCAGATATAAATAATGGCCTTCCAATTGGACGACCTTCTAAAAGAAGATAAGAAGGATGCAAATTTATTACCTGATCTAAGTAAAGCAACCTGTAATTCTCAAGAAGAATTCCGGCGACTGCTCGAAAATTGCCCTGAATTTAAAATTAAACCGGAAAAGGTTGGAGTAATACGAATAATTTAACTGTTCCTCCACGATCGCGTACAATTAAAATTCTTTGACAGTGTAATAAAATGACAAAAAATTCACTATCAAAATCTGAAAATTCTATTCCCTGATAATTATGGAACAATTATGGTAATAGGTAAAAAAAGATGATGCAAAAGTGCGCGATAAAGAATTTTCCTGGAAGCCAACCAGAAGAGAACTGAAAGCATTTGGAAAGGAATGGAATTATGGAAATCCGATACCTCCAGACATGAGAACTTTGAATCTTCACGAGTTACAACAGGTTGCTATTGATTGGAGAATGTTAACGCCGATCAGACCAAAGCATCGACAAGACGAAGAAATGTTTTCCAGATTGGTATTTATTTTATTTAGACCTCGTAATCCCGCACACACTAATCAAATTAGATTTTGAAACATTTTTTTACATCCTGTAAATTCCTCATTTTATACCGATAAATTTTTGTTTGAAACATTTCGAACTATCAGAACCAACTTGAATATTTGATGATTCGTAGATTACACTGCATTAATAGCTTTAAGCTGTGAATATGATTATTTATGTGTAGCGTTTTGTGAACCATATTTTTAAAATTAAGTAGTATCGTTTGGTCGTATAGTTATTTTATATTGTATTACGTTCTCTTTCTCAGGTAGAAATGGGAAAACTAGAAGCAAAAACAGTTGCTAAAGAACGACGATCAATTATAAGCCCCATTAGACGCAGCAAAAACCGTGCCGGTATGATCGAAAGTAGCGTAAAAACTTGTGCTGAGTGTGGAGAAGAATATTGCTTTGGTGAATTTTGTGGCGATGTTCTGTACGATCTATTTGTGAGGGTAACTGTTACGATTCAGCAACCGAAAGTGAAAGTGTCCGCCGACACAGAAGCGATAATAGCTAATATGGATCGTAAAAAGAAACGCAAGAGGAAGAAAAGATGCAAGAATAAAAACAGATCGTCCAAAAAGAATGGTAGATTGTTAATTAGACACAAAGGAATGAAATCTACTGATTTGGGAAGAAAGAGCAATAAAGTCAAGATCGAGAACGAGGGCGATTCGAAGCCTGTTAAACCATTCAAAAGGAAATGCAGCAAATACCCTAAAAAAGGATTTCGAAAATAAGCGTAGAAAGTAACATTTAGGAAAACTAGAAAAACGAATTTAAGTAAATGATTGTTTTTAATAATAAAAGTGAAATATGATAATCATAAACTTAAAACGTATGTATTCTAACGATATTGTTTGTTCCTAACGATGAGTAGATTAATTAGTAAAAAAAAAAGAAAAAGAATAGATACTGCACAAGTTTATATAATGTAAATAATTTCATGTAGGAAATAGAAACTAAAAGAGAATAATGAAGGAACAGTTGATGAAAAAGTAAAATGAGAAACGAGGTTCTGTACATTTTATTATTTGTCTATATTCTGTGGTCCCTTGAAACGTGGAATAAACTAGCCTTCCTTATACAATATTTAAAAATTGTAATGACAATTAAATATGTACAAAACATTCATTGTAACGATAATTAGTGGGCGGGCGCAGTGAATGTTTGCAACTGAATGTTGAAAAATATAATTTTTATTCCTCATTTCATTTACCTCTTTTTGCCTCTTCTCTATTTTGTAATGCATTATTTTTTTCGTTTATACTTCTATCCCAAAAATGTCACAATCAAAAATGTAAGTACGGAACGAGAAATATTCTATTTTCGCATTTGTAACGATTAGGCGATTTTTTTTTTCTTTTTGTAGTAGTTTTGATCATGTACTTTAAACTTACAACTACGAAATATTTATATTGCAAGGACTTATATAAATTTTCAGAATTTATAATGATATTCTAATCCAAATAAGAATATGCAACTGTTGGAAACAGAATATTTCTCTTCAATTATATTTTCACCATCGATTTTGAAAGAAAATTCCATTTATATCGATTTCAACATTAAATCGTACGCTATATATAATATTTGAACTGACTGAAATACACGCATTTTACACAAATATATTTATATAGATATCGTAATATCAGTAGCTACATTAACACTTTTGGTGAATAAAATACATCGTGAATAACCATGACATTTCTGTTTTACGGAATAATATCATTTTATGTAGTGTGCACTTAGTTTCGTTTATTGTATATTCGATATTTCTATTATGATCAGAGTCCAGGTGCATCACTATCAGGTTAATAATATTGCAAGCGTTAGGCCACTAAAGTTTTAACTTCGTATCGTATATTTATTTATATGAGGAGAAAGACATTCTTTAGCAAAAAATATTTCAGTTACTTTGAATTACACTCAAGCAAAATATCACTATATGGAACTACAGTAGTCTCATTAAGCTACAATCAAAATACATATATGTATGTTTAAAAATATAATTAATTTCGTTGGACACTGATCGACACTTTTGAAATATTTCTACAATCGTATTTGTATAGACCACGTTATTCAATCACTAGTTTTTCAAGCTACTACCACTTCAGTATACAATAAAATTGCACATACGCATATATTTAATTAGAAAGAACATTGCTGATTAATATATTATACATATATACAATAGCGATAATATTTTTTTAGTCATAATCAGTACAATTAAATTTAGTTTTGTTGGAAAGACTTCCTTATATCATTAGTATTTAATTTTTTGTGTAATTCTTTTTTTTTTATTAGGATCTTGTGATAGCAACAATTTTATAGTGATTTTTACATCGATATTTAATTACTCGATAGACGAGTAAAGTGCATATAAATGTTATTCAAAATATGATATCCTTCTATCAACATGATTAAAAACTCCCTTAATTTCCAGGCTCATTAACCGAATTAACTTCGCCTCTTTGTCATTGTGTCGTCACGCGAGTTAGTAACCCGAAGAATATTACATACAAAAATATGATGATACTAAATACCTAGACCGCATGATTCGGCAGCTACTCAAATTGTCCCGATCGTTGAACTTAAGTACACCAATGATTATTTGGTAAATATAAACGTTTCTTACGACCAGCGTTGAACAATAACATTACATAATCGTTCATAATATAAAACTATAATTAATTACATTTAGCTTTGCTCGATCAATTGTCCACTTAAATATATAAGTTTAATACAGCTGTAACATTGAATATGGATAGTATACACGCAACGTGAATTATTTAAGCGATGTTTGCATTTATAGTTGCAATAGAAACAAAATAAAGACTACATTTTTTACTTTTCCTTAGTGCCGTTTATACCTTAAACAACGAAGTGTAACAACTCGTACTAGTAAGAAAAATCGTTATTTCAACACTGATCATAACGCCTGTAGAAAAATCTTTACATTCCGTACGTTTCCTTTTTATTACTTCAATTATAGTTGAATAGGTACTTCCAATAATTCGTTTGAATAATTACGTATAGGAAAGTAAAATTATAAAAATGCAGAGTGCTTGCTACATAAAATTAGAAATATAGAGACGATATATTTATAAATAATCGAAAGATGAATATTAAAGTGTTTTCATTACCAAAAATTATTATACAACAGTTGCCCATAGTAAAGTATAACATATACTTTTGGCACTCGATGGGGTCACTCGATACAAGCGACTATATTTCATTGGATTTTACATAGTAATAACGATCCGTGGTTCCACACTATATATATATATATATATATATATAGAATTGAAGCTCGTTCGAAAAAATTGTATTTATATAAAGAAACCTTTCTTTTTTCCGAAGTATCAATATTTTATAATAAAGAATTTTTTAAAATATGTGAAATACTAAAACCTTTAATACCTTGTATGTATATCTCAAAACATACAGGTAGAATGAATATTTTGTGTAAATATATTAAGGGTAAAAGTACAAAATATGGAGAGCTATTTAAACGAATATTTTTTCATTTTCTTTTTATAAGTAAAAGCTATAAATGATAATATTATTTAATAGTACTATTTTACAACGTTCATGTAACGCTCAGGTATACAATATACTTATCACAATATTTCATTCGCCATACACCCTAAATATTCTTTCTTTATCTTTACATATTAACATACAACACTAATTAGTAAATTATTTCGAGCAAATGACGTTCCAATGCATCTCCTATATTAATTATTACGCATTTATTCGCGATAACGCGATTGCAACTAACATCATTTTTCGATTTCAAATTTTTGTCTTTTCATTTTTTCAGAAAATAGAAGCCAAAAAACTCTGAATATAGTACTCAATTTTAATGTTTTCTTTAAATATATTCTTAATATTTAATTCTTCTTCCAAGACATTAATTACTTCTCTTATAAAGTTTAACTCTTGCATTTCCGTATGCGATATTACTATACATAATATAGATATTAACGATTAAATTACATTAGTTAAAAAGACTATTCAGAGAAAACCTTTAATGTATAATCAATATACTCACTATATTTTATACATGGCATAAAATGTGAACGGCTGGATTAGATTGTTCGTAAAAAATTAAAAGACAACATAATAACTTTGATTATTTGATCCACGTTTGATCATACTCGTTAATAAGACTTCCTTCAGATTTTTGTATAGTAGAATTATTCTTATACATGAAAAGATAATATTTGCAGAAAACAGTACCTTCTTTTCTATTAAATATATTTAATAACTAGACACTTTGAAAGTCAGAATACAATTTTATTCTTATTAAATCACATAATATAATTAGTAAAAGTATTTTAGGTATGAATTAAATATTTTTTATATTTTTAAGTATTATACATACCTACTGGTATTATATAAACACTAAAATCCGAAAAAATATATATAATTATATATTGTACAAATAAATAATGAATAAAATTCATTTATCTCAATTAAAACCATCTATTTTAATTAATAAATTAATCATATGTAATTGTATAATGACTTTCATTGTACCTTGTTTTACTTCTCTTCACAACTTGGCACAAATTTTGTCACAGATTCGCATATGCTTATAAATACATATCAATCCTTAAAATTCATTACTGATGTACTTTTTATGATAAAATATTACATACCGTTTATTATTACAAAGTATATAATTTTGGATCTATATGCTGGAATAAATTACCCACTATCAAGTATAAGAAAATATTTCTCTCAGTACATTGAAAATGACATGTACATCAGTAATGCAAACTTTTCTCCATAAGAGATTGTCCTGCACTTTATTATTGTTTTGAAATATATCTCATACTTTCTAAGTTTTGGCTTTCAACCGTTCGCATCTATAACATTTGAATTACTTATAATGCATAAAATCAATATTTAAAATATTACTAACGTGGATGCAAACATGTTGCAAAATAACCTAGCAAAAATATTGTTCATAGGACTTGTTGACAAAACGTAAAGGACATAAGTACTACTTGTTAACAATTTATACTTAAAATGAAACTTAAAAATATATACTAAGAGATGTAACTGTAACTCATAGAATACTAATGCATCATTATAGACATATATGAAAATCCTTAAAAGAATAATATATATATAATAACTATTTTATAGTGAAAACTATGACTTATGCCTCTTTCGTTAAATGCAAAGCAGCTTCGTTAAAGCAGATAATTAGTATGTTGAAAAAATCAATAGTTAATAAAGATTTTTTCTGCATACAACAATTTTTGCACCTGCAGTCATGTAGCATGTAAAATCAAACTGATCGAACAACCTAGTCCAATTGGCATTATGTACAAGGGAAAGGAACAATTTGGTCAGGTGGTTAATTGGTAAGTCACTTAAAACACACCTGGTAAGTCCAAAATGACACATGTCGTTTGGACCAAGCAGGATTCTCACTCTATTCCTTTTCACAAGGAACGTAATTTTCATCATACATAACCACCCTCAGTTATCTTTACGAGCTTTCTTTTTACTTTTTTTTTGAGGTTTGGCTTCTGTCCAGGCATCTAAAATAAGTTTAAAAACACGTTTAAGATTTCTACTCTTAAGATCCAAAAATTTATACTATTATTACGATATTCGAAACTACAAAAATAGAATTATTACAGTGGACAGAATTACCTCCTAGTTCATCAAACACTGGTCCAGTCTTCTCTTGTGTTTGTAGTCCAGTCTTCTCTTGTGTTTGTATAGCTTTAGGACCTTTTTCTTCTGAATTATCTAAATCTTTTTCTGTATTCTCATCCTTCTTTTTTGCTCTTTGTTCTTGAACTTTATTATCTACTTTTGATGTAGGTGAGGTCATTACAGAGGTATTTTCACTTTCAGAAACTTTCTTAGTCTTCTTTGACTTTCCACTCTTTTTCTCTTCTTTTTCTACCTTTTCATTCTTAAATATAATTAAATTACATTAATTATTATAATATTAAATATTAAGCATATATATATATATGAAAATAAATATTTAAATGAACATTTAAAAAATACCTTGGTTTGTTCTTCCTTTTGTTGTTCTTTTTCCTTACTTATTTCCTCGTTGGAAATAGGTGTAAGAATCACATCTTTTTTCTCCTTCTCTTTCAATTCTTTATTTTCTGTTTCCTTAATAACTTTATCTTTAATTTCTGTTTTTTCTGAAACTTTTTGTTTTGTAACTTCATCATTAATTAAATCAGCCTTTTTAGCATTCTTTTTGTTCTTCTTTGAAGGAGATTCTTCTTCTTTTTTCTTATTTTTCTTATCTTTTCGTGAATAAGCTTGTTCCCAGTCGCCTATATTTTAAACATAAAATTAATGTTTATCTAGAATACTATTTTAAAAGTCATTTAAAAAATGTTCAATAGAATGTTACCTTCATCGAAGTCAACTGGCTTCTCTTGGAATAAATTTTTTATGTTCTTCTTATTTTTCACTTGTTCAACTTTGTTTTCTTTACCAACTTTTAGTACAACTTGATCTTTATCTTTCTTTGTTACAGAAATTTTATTATCTTCTTGTTTTCGTTCTTTCAGCTTTCCTTCAATATCATCTGATTTAAACACAGCTTTCTTTGCAGCATCCGTTTTTGTTGATACAGATTTTTTAATAGGACTTGGCTTTTCAGTTGTAACTTGGCCATTAACAGATTTCTGCAATATACATAAATTGTTTCAATAAAAATTTAAAATAAATAAATTTTTCATTTTTTATAATTCGTACACAGACAAAAAACAAAATTATATTAATTAAAATTGTTCTAGTTTTATGAATTTTTTGAAAATGGATACATAAATGTCTATTTATGATACAATAAATAATAAAATATTTAAAAAAAGTAGAGAAAGGGATAATAATATTGACTCTGAACAGTATATACATAATTAAATTGCATTTTAGGCATTAAGAAAGACGATAACGAATAATCGTTTTCAACTGGTGATGCCAGCTGATTATCAACCATGTGTTCGTGTATAAATACTTGCAACAAATAGACAACCATATGGAGGGTAAACGATATAGATTGTTAGATTTGCATTGTCAGTTGATTCGAAAAAAAAAAAGAGATATATTGTTTGAATTGCTCACTTATGTCGTGCTAACCTTTTCTTTGATCTTGCTACGTTTCTTGTTGGCAAATTTCCGGTCCACGTCGGAGCCTACCGAAAGTTGTGCAAAAGGTGGTTGTTCGGCCTTCTTGAAACCAAAGACGAAAACGAGAATTGCACATACAAGCACGATACCCACAGGTAACGCATATTGTGAATGCTGAAGCAGCAAGCTGACGTCCATGGCAATACAAAGGACGTGTCAACGTGTGCGAGACCGACGACGGAAATGAGGGACGGCAATAGAGTGACGGTGACAGCACATACGGTTACAACTCGACGGTGATCGGTGAACCGAACGCTTAACGCACACGATACAGATCGAACAACTCAAAACATAGCACTCTAGTGGAAGGTCTTCGAATTACTAAATGCCAGGCGGGCGCCGATCTTCGCTGACGCGGCTGTGACATGCCACTAAATAACTCAAGCGAGGTCTTATTTCATATATTCACAAAAGTTTCTATGGAAATTAAAATAACATATTTATGGATAGCGATACATCAGAATATCATAAAATTAGCGATTATAATTTATCAATAATAGAAGAGTAATGTATCATATAAATTTTTCATTTTTTTGTGTAGAAAGTACTGAATTTAATCACTTCGCCGCATCGATCCAAAGATCCACGTTACAAGAGTATACATATGTGATTAAAGTTTTCGCAAATGTAAATATGTAGTAAGCGTTACAATAAGTTCTATATTGTTTCAAACAAAATATCATAACATAAAATTACTAGGCATATAAAAAATTTGTCTTTATTAAAATTAGTATTGATTATAAATAATATAATACATATAACATATTAAACAAAATTCTTATTAACTTTTTGATATTTTAGCGAACTGCACAACCATTGGCTTATCTTTTAAAATAAAACCATTTGTTTCATTAAGAGCTAACTGTGCTTGCTCTACATTTTGCAATGTGATAAATGCTTGACCCTTCATTCTACCCTCTTGCATAAGTCTCACATCATATCTAAAACAAAATAAATTATTATTAGAAATAATTGTTATCAAATTATATAACAAGCAAATTGCTTCTTATTTAATGCTTACTCAAATTCTGTTTTTAATTCAGGTACTATATATTTTCGGTAAATAAAATGTAGATCCTTCTCTTCAACTTGCTTTGTAAGATTCTTTATATATAAACGATTTGATGGTTTTCCAGGGTGGTAATTTTTAAAAACAGGAAGTAATCTTTGATCTATAATGTAATGAAAAAAAGATTTTACATGTTTTTTCTTTGGTTGTTTTGTTATATTTAGAAGAATACAATATTTTATTGAGAATATAATAATTCTTACCATTAGCCGAAATTCTATTATTTGCTAATTGATTAGATGTAATTACTTCTTGCTCAACACCCTTAGTATTTTCGATTTTTTCAGCAAGATCAAGAGGTTTAGAAAGTGGAAACATTAACCCAAAGCCACCATCTGCAGTATTTTTAGAATCAGTATTTTCCTCTTTATTTGAAGCATCTAAGAGTTTATCCACCATTTTCAGTTCAATTTTAAGATTTTTTGTTTCACCACGTTGTATTGGCTCAAACATATCTGCTGGTTTTACAACTTTTTGTGTAGAATTTGAAGGTGTTATTTGTTTATTTGGATTAATAAATTTTGGAATTTTTAAACGTTTTTTATGTTGTGGACGTTTTCTTTTTACAGGTATAATTTCCATAGGTTTTGCGTTATCTTCCTCATTTGACTCTATCTCTGATTCTTCTTCTTCTATTTCCTCATTGAAAATATCTATTGTATATTATATATTAAATATATATATAACTTAAAAAAAAGAACATAAGTAGAAGAGAAAATATAATTTCATTACCTTCGTTTTCTTTAGTATATAAACTTTCTTTTATAAAAATATCATTATACTTTTCTATATCATAAGCTTCCTTAAGTGCTGGAAATTCTGCTTCTAACTCTTCAAAAGGAGGTGGTAAATTCATCCTATTCATCAAATGTAAAACCTATGTAAACATAAGATAAGATGAATAAATAAAGAGTATAATATATTAAATTATACTTTCATATTATATTTTAATTTCTTTACCTGAGTATAAAACACTGGTTCTTTTAATAATTGTATGGCTATTCTTATTAAAGTGCCTTTTGTTGGTGCTGAATATTTATATTGTATATTTGGTGGAGGTGGTTGAGTAAAAACTTGGTTCATAGTCCAACTATTTAATTTCTGTAGAAATGTTTGAAAGTTAGATCTGTTTGTGGATTCCTTCTTACTTTCTTCTTTTGTAAGGTTGTCATTATCAACATTATTTTCTGCTTTTTCTATTGACATAGACTTTTTAGCAAATTCAACCGTTAAATATTGTCCTTTGACATTTAATTGATGTAAACGTAACAATGCTTGTGTAGCTATTTCTTGAGATCGGAATTTTGCAAAAGTTATAGTGTACTTTTTAGAAAACCTCAAAGTTCGGGTTTTTGTAGCACCATATTTTTTGAATAATTCATTACGTCGTTCATCAGAAAGTTCTGGTGGTAAATGAAGAATTCTAAGTGTATCTGAGACCTAAAATAAGTAATTTCGTTAATATATTTAATAAGAATAAATATTTTTATTAATATATTTAAAAACGTATTTCTGAATTCCATATAAAATTGGAAAAATAAAATAAAAACTAAAAATACAATGAATCTAAGTAAATATCAAATTATGACAGGTTAAGTATTAATGATATAATTTATAACATAAACTTAATAAAATTTTCATTTCTATTTATAATTTCTCAGTCGTGTGTATATAAATATGTTAAATTACATATGCTATTTCAGATGACATCCTAAATTTAAAAAATTATCAAATAGTGTTAAACTATATTTATGATTAGACTATAGATCCCTAAACATAACGAACTTGTATGGAGTATACACATCATCAGAAAGGAAATTATGAACCTGGAGGCTGAAGTCCAGCGACATCTTCTTAAGATATATTAATTAATAAGAGCGCGGCATATTCAATTTTGACAATTTTATTTGCTCCTACTTATAGTTTCTAGAAATTTTACTTAAACTAAAGTTTTTGTCAATTTTATTGTTACCACAAGAACGTAATAAAGATCAAAAATCAGATTAATCCATTAATTATATAATAAACTGTAAATGTATTTAATAAGTTAGCTACAAAATGTTTAAATTAAATGTAAGTTTCGTGGAAAGAAGATTTCTGCTTACGTTTATTTTATATTTGATATTTTTTCTAACTGTTCTATAAGTATTCTATTCTATTTTATATTTTTTTGTTTTAATTCATCCGTACTCTATGTACTACTACGCGAATGCTGTCATGGAAACAGTTTATACGGAACTACTTTCGGAAGTTCACTTGTCAATTTGATCCGCCGAATTTACCGGCAAGTTTAAAGACAACGATTATATTTTATTCGTAGTATATCAATTACACTTTCATCGTTAAGAGACTTCATAGCTTGCGTTAAACTTAATACAATTTTTCAACTAGGATTATTGACTGTTCCTAATATTCGCTTCTACTAAAGTATCGATTGGCGTTCGCGAAAGTGACCGCAAAGCAGAATAATCTGTTGCTCGCCGTATTTAAGGATATTCCAATTTCCAAATGTAAGTACGATCTGACAACCTAATTGAAAGTTATATAAGAAACATTTGTATTCAAATTTCCATACATGTAATTCAGAGTATAGGCATTTAATTATTTATTTTATCGTAGTTACCAAGTATGTAGCGCCAAATCGTATTGCAGATAATAGTAATCAATAATCAAAATTTATGATAAAAAATGATTATATATTTTAACATATCTCTATATAGGTGTCTATATTATCGTACATCTGCAATAGATCGTTAATTAAAGTAGATATTAAAATAAAAAAATAATTTTTATATTACTCTCATAATTTTATTGAAAAAGTATTCCATTCTTATATGAAAAAAATACATTTATTACGGAATGTATACATATCTCTAAATAAACAAACAAGTTATTAAAATATTTCAGTTATTATAATAAATATTAAATTTATATGAAATTCATATAATATATCTAATAAATTTGTATCCTATAATATAATAATAAACTGATTATGAATTAAAATAGATTATGTATCCAGGTTTAATCGAGACAGAGATCACAATAGAGCCCGCAGAGGTGGTAGTGGCAGTGGTAACAATAAAGGAGGTAGTGATAGAATTCGTGGTAATAGCATTAATATATACGGTATACGTGGTAGAGGCACTACTAATAATATCAGAGGTATTGTAAAAAACAAGCAACCTGGAGGAGCTCTTAGAAAAATCAATTGGGATGTGAGATCTTTAGAACCTTTGCGCAAAGATTTTTATATTGAACATCCTACAGTAAGAAGCAGGTAAAAACCTTATATCCATTCTTTATTATTCTTTTTAATTACAATATAAATTTCAATACAATAATTTACACCAGATCAAAAGAAGAAGTATGTCAGTTCAGAGAAAATGCAGAAATAACTATAAAAGGTGACAATATACCTAATCCTATTCAATATTTTGAGGAAGGAAACTTTCCACCTTATATATTGGATGAAATACATAAACAGGGATACTCTCAACCTACAGCAATTCAAGCACAAGGATGGCCTATTGCACTTAGTGGCAGAGATTTAGTTGCTATTGCACAAACTGGCTCTGGAAAAACGCTAGGAGTGAGCCAAATTAGAAATACATTAATTTTTAACTTGTAGAAATGTAAAGACGTTTTTTTTTTATATTAAGAGTTAAAATATGCACATGATACATGTATATAAAATTAAGTTTTAATGAGTTTATTTGAATTGGTGAACTTTTAAAATATTTTTATTTCAGTATGTTTTACCAGCAATTGTACATATCATACATCAACCACGTCTTGGTAATGGAGATGGTCCAATTGCTTTAATCTTAGCTCCTACAAGAGAATTAGCCCAACAAATTCAGGAAGTAGCTAATTGTTTTGGAGAAGCAGCAGGTGTAAGAAATACCTGTATCTTTGGTGGTGCACCCAAAGGCCCACAGGCACATGATTTAGAAAGAGGTGTTGAAATCTGTATTGCTACACCAGGTAGACTTATTGATTTTCTGGAAAGAGGGACTACAAATTTACGCAGGTATAACTATTATTTTTAACTAAAATTATGTACAATTAAAATATTTTCAATATATATGATATTGAATATGCATTATTTTAGATGCACATATTTAGTATTAGATGAAGCTGATAGAATGTTGGATATGGGTTTTGAACCTCAAATAAGAAAGATAATTGAACAAATTCGACCTGATAGACAGGTTTTGATGTGGTCAGCTACATGGCCTAAAGAAGTTCGTGCATTAGCTGAAGACTTTCTGACTGACTATACACATCTTAATATTGGTTCTCTGACTTTATCAGCTAATCATAATATTATTCAAATTGTGGATGTTTGCCAGGAGTTCGAAAAAGATTTAAAATTATATAGACTACTTCAAGAAATTGGAAATGAAAAAGAAAATAAAACAATAATTTTTGTTGAAACAAAACGAAAAGTAGATGATATTACAAGAAATATTAGGCGAGATGGATGGCAAGCATTGAGTATTCATGGCGATAAAAATCAGCAAGAAAGAGATCATGTATTACAGGAATTTAAAAGTGGAAGAGCTCCTATTTTAGTTGCAACAGATGTAGCTGCTAGAGGCTTAGGTATGCGTTACTTCTTCATAGTACTTAGATTATTTACACAGTCAAGAATATCGGGATAATATGGGAATTGGCAACACTTATTGGATTAGCCAGATGCGTTATTAATAAGACCAGTGGACAGCTATGTATGTAGCAATGTGTGATTTATTGAAAATATTTTTTGATAGCAGAGCCCTTACAATACACAGATTAAACTCTATTTTAACTTTACTTTTATACTTTATGATATGATTTACATTTTAAGCAGGTTTGTATTTTTTTTATCATTAATAAAATATATAGGGTTATTTATATGTATAAATATTTAAATAAACATTTTTTCAATAATAAAATTTATATGAAGGGTTCTAAAGAAATGCACACAAGCTACCACTAAGACTGTCTGCTTTTCTTTTTCAGAGGCACAGAGTACCCTAAGTGAACGCAGTGTACTGCCAGTATTGGGCAGACACAGTGAATGTTTTATTTTTCTTTGCTTGTATTATATCAATAACAATATCAAAATATTAGACATACGCCTGTGTTTTCAATTTTTGAATTCTCATATAGTATTATATATTTTTGAATTTAAATTTAAGAATTTAATAGAGATTTTAATTTTATAATATAATAATAATAATGATTACATCGAAAATGTTTATAATACAATAATTATAAAGTAATCATACATTTAAAAAAAAAATTCTGATTTACCGTATATATGTAAGTAATATATATTATATTTATTTTTTTATCTTTGTCTATTCATTTTCTGTTATAGTATGTCAAACAATTCTCAAGCGTTTTCTAGTGCCTCTAATTGTTAAAATTATTATTTAAAATCTAAAAAGGTCAATGCATTCAGGCTTAAACATTAAAATGCTGCCTTTATCCCAAACCAGACACTACCGCTGTGTCTGTCTAATCTCTAGGCCATCATACATGACTGAATAGCCCTACATTTAAAAGTAAATGGGGCTGTTTTTGCTGATTTTGAAATGGAATTTCCAACTAAAAGGTGGGTGGTTTTCAAACCTGACTAACCTTATAGACAAATATATTTAAGTGAAAATTGGGGGATATTGTTCCATCTCAATAAAAGTTAAAAACTTTTAAAAATTTTATAATAATTTAATATATTCGGAACCATTTTATATATTTCATCTCAAGCATTCTATATAATTACTTTTGCAAGTTTGAAGATCATTCTGTGAACTTGACACACTCAACAAATGGAGTGATGATTATTACAAACAATATACATATAAGTATAAATATTAGGAAAATTCTTATATTTCGTAAAATATTTTTTCACAGATGTGGATGATGTTAAATATGTAATAAACTTTGATTACCCATCATCGTCAGAAGATTACATACATAGAATTGGTCGTACTGGACGAAGGAGACAAACTGGTACCGCTTATGCATTCTTTACAACTCATAACATGAAACATGCAGGAGATTTAATAGAGGTATTAAGAGAAGCAGGACAAAATATAAATCCACGACTTACTGAAATGGCAGAATTAGCTAAATCAGGAAGTTATGGAAGCAGAAGTATGTGTTTAAATTGTTTTCATGTAAAGCTTAAATAAATTTCAAGTAAAGCCTAAAATATATATTTTGTATTTTTTGTGAAAGGTGGCAAACGATTTATGAGCAATGACAGAAGTAATGCTAGACGAGGTAATACTGATACCAGAGGAAGAGGTGGTTCTACGAGAGGAAGAGGTCGTGGTGGAAATTCTTATCAATCTACTTCAAACAATTATTCAAATTCGGATTACAATAGCTATAACAATATGAGACAAACTAATTCAACTAATCAGAATACAGGGTATGGGTATACACAGAGAACTTATGGGCAAAACAATTTAGCACCAAGTTATGGGGGAGGAGATAATTATGGAAGTACTTATCAGTATAGAGGAACAACATATTAAAAATACATTTACTATATTACAAACAAATTTTACTATCAAAGTATGTTAATAACAGTAGTAGTTTGTGTTAATCTTAAGATAAATAAAATAAAGAATACACAAAATATGAAACAGAACCAAAAAATATCATGTATTTTATATACATGATAAAGAAAAAAATAAAAAGATAGTTAGTAATGGTCAAAATAATGTTTGTTAAATATGTATGTATTATTTTAAAAGTTAAAAACTAGATTTCATTATACAAAGTGTTTTAAAAAACATTTCAGGTTAATAAATATATATTATGTTTTTATTATATAATTTATAACTATACTTTATATTTTGTGTTAAAGTAAAAAGAATTTTAATTAAGGAAGCTTTGTGAAAAATAATATTTAAGTGAAATTAGCTTATTATATTGTGTTATACATATCATATACATATAGAATGTTAAATGATGTTTATTAAATATAATTTAATATAATGATGTTCATTAAATATAATTACAAAAAATTTGAAACTTAATATTTTTCACAAATATATATATAAATATTATTCTTCATTTATTATGATAAAATTTTATTGAATAAATTTCGATACATGTATAAAATAAATTAAGTTTATTTCACTGCGTGAATATATCAAACAAGTTATATAAGTGCTAAAATTTGCTATTAAAGAATTATAACTAAATGTATTTTGTTATATTTTTATGTTGTGTGTGTGTGTGCGTGTGTATTTGAAGTTATATTAATAAAATTATCCTTTGTGACAAAATTAACTGAGTTGTTTTTACCTAAAAGCTATAAAAACAAAAGACATTAGTAAGTTGATAGTTTGCTTATCAATCCGATATTTTATTTTAATGTATTTTTCTCTACTCGATACTACTATTTCCGGTATTTTATGCAATTATATTTCATAAAATATTTATACTTAGTATTTAAACTTTAATAGTTGAAAAAAAAGAAATAAAATATTTTGTACACGGTTACAGTATGTTTAAATGATAAAAGTATTAATATATATAAAATGATAAAATTGAAAGTAAAATGGAGGTATTTCCTGATACAATACGACGCCATGATATTTGTTTCACAGATCCTCTTCGAATCGTATAACGAGACCGCGTAGTAGAAAGTAGAACATACTTTTGCTTGGTTCTTGTTAGTAGTACGTGTTTCTATTAAGAAAAATCACTGTAATTCCAAATTTGAAGTAATAAGTATCTTTATGAGAATGTAAGTTATATGAAATTTCTATTAGCATTACGTAAAAATATCTATTTCCTGTAAATTTCTTATTGACATTTGATGTCTATGATTGACTGCTTTACTCCATATTGTTCTTATTAAAGAAATTTTTGCGCTCGTACTTAATATATATATGGTTTTTAAACTTATTTATAACATATTAGTTATTAAAGGAAAGTTTTAATGTTAATAATTTGTTTTTATAAGTATGAAATATACGGATCTTGATTTTATAATTATAATCTCACGAATTCATAGCACGTGTTTAAGCTATATTATTAAAATTTAATTTACTGTATATGATTAAAATAGTATTAAATACATATACTTGTTATAAATGATGTACGATATATTAAAAAACAAAATATTTTTTTATAATATCACTTTCAACTGTTCACATAATTATATCTATGTATATAAACTGTGTACTGTATTCACATTTAGTTAATACATATAAATTACTTTATGTTTAAGGGCTTATCGTGATCGTGAACGTAGTGATAGAAGAGGAGGAGGAGTACGCGGAGGAGGTCGTTTTAGTGGTCGAGATGGAAGTAGTGGAAGTGGGAGATTTGGTAGTAATTCCAATAGAGATAGTAGTTTTGGAAACAATAATTTTAAAAACCGGCAACCTGGAGAACGGCTTCGAAAACCAAGATGGGATATGAGTACATTACCACCATTTAGGAAAGATTTCTATCAACCTCATCCTAATGTTACAACTCGAAGTTCACATTTGGTTGAAGCTTATCGTTCAGATAAAGAAATTACTGTAAAAGGAACAAATGTGCCAGGGCCAAATATATATTTTGAGGAAGGTGGATTTCCAGACTATGTGTTAAATGAAATTCATAGACAAGGTTTTGGAGAACCAACTGCAATTCAGGCACAAGGGTGGCCTATTGCTTTATCTGGACGTGATATGGTTGGAATTGCTCAAACTGGGTCTGGGAAAACATTAGCATATATTTTACCAGCAATAGTACATATAAATCATCAACCAAGATTAAATAGAAATGATGGTCCTATAGCTTTGATTTTAGCACCAACAAGAGAACTTGCACAGCAAATTCAACAAGTTGCATCAGATTTTGGTATCTCATCACAAGTAAGAAATACATGTATTTTTGGTGGAGCTCCAAAAGGTCCTCAAGCTCGTGACCTTGAACGAGGTGTTGAAATTTGCATAGCAACACCTGGACGACTTATTGACTTTCTAGAGCGTGGTACAACAAATTTACGTAGATGCACATACTTAGTACTTGATGAGGCTGACAGAATGCTTGACATGGGTTTTGAACCACAAATTAGAAAAATTGTAGAACAAATCCGACCTGATCGACAAACTCTTATGTGGTCAGCAACATGGCCAAAGGAAGTTCGCAATCTTGCAGAAGAATTTTTAACTGACTATATACAAATTAATATTGGTTCTCTACAATTAGCTGCTAATCATAATATCCTTCAAATTGTTGATGTATGTGAAGAATATGAAAAAGAGGGTAAACTTATGAAACTTTTAGAAGAAATATCAAATGAACCAGAGAATAAAACTATTATTTTTGTTGAAACTAAGAGGAAAGTAGATGATATAACACGTGCAATTAATAGGTATGGATGGCAAGCAATTGGCATCCATGGAGATAAAAGCCAACAAGAAAGAGATTATGTATTAAATCGTAAGTGTTAACTGTAAAATTCTATGTATATAAACATATTCTGTCCAATACTAGAGAATTTATTTCAGAGTTCCGGAATAGCAGATCTGCCATTCTAGTAGCTACAGACGTTGCAGCAAGAGGATTAGGTAAGAATCCGTTTACACTCAAGTGGGTATGATGTAAGGGTCAGGCTGCGATGGTTATTTCACATTTGTGAGAGTTGTATAGTTGTGATGTGGCAACGGATAACGGCATGTGCCAGACTGATTGACATTAGTCCTTTCTTGGTGTGAATGAAAATTGTTTAAAAAATACAGAGGTTCAAGAAGAGAACTATCAATTAATACAATTACTGATTCAAGTCTCTTTCCTATTTCGTTTAGGATATTTTAATTGATTTCCATTAACTCATTATTTAGGGAACTTAATGATATATTATAAAATCACAAACAGAAAGTTAATGTTGTTATTTTCGTCTTTTCAGCACAACAATATTGAAGGGATACTTTGTAATTTTAGTTTTATTACAATTTAGGTGGATTTTGACATACTTTTAATCTCTAATAATCTATAAATTCTATAACGTAATATTTTTTTAATAAAGTTTTATTAATTTTAATAAATGAATATTTTAATATTAATTTAAGACATGAGTTATTTTGTGAGGAACATCATAATTCGTTTCCTGATTATAGTGCTATATTATTATTATTATCAATATTGGAATTAAAAGTAAGTCAAAATATTTCAGCATTACAATTAGTGTAGGTAAACAGGTAAGACGATAGAAGATTCATGTCTTTAAATTTTGCTCTGATTGAGAAAAGTCTTGTCAGTCTGGTATTAACGTGCTGTTCTATGTGTTTTCAGAGGCACATGCGACGGAGTTTTATCAATGATAAGAACTCTGGAGAGCTTGCTTTGGAATATATAATTGAATGGGGCGTGACTGCTGGTCTGTCCCCGTGCAACAAGCTAACCTAACGCTGTGCCTCGGCTCACCGTGCCACTTGAAAAAACACACTCTCACTCTGTACCTGCGACGGTCCAAAGTATGGAAATCATAGAGTTAGGGTATCTAGCAAACAAGGACTACTAGACAGGATAGATGTTGTACCATTTATGTTCTTAGATTAGAAGGGTAGGAAACGGCATTACTTTGTTTTGCACTGTTTGTTAAATTATACTTCCACTAAATTAAAAAAAGGAAATTTAGTTTACATTTATAATATATATATGTCCGATTTACAAATTGTTAAAAATATGCATTAGTACAAAAGAAAGTTTGTGAACTTCCAACAGTGCAAAATAAATGTTGGTGTTACTCATACAATGGAATGCGTGTGGGGTTGATCGGAGAATGCACATGGTGCTCATCCAATGTTCCAACCTCACGGAAGCAATGCGCAAGGACCAAATTTTGAAAGACCAGCACAGATCCATACTTTGGTGCGGGAGAGAAGGGTGTGAAGTTACTAAGAGTAAATATACAGCTCGCTAACGCATAAAGTGAGAATTCCATGAGAACCATCTGAGCTCTGATTCCTCTACATTTCCAAAAATGTATTTACGTTTCCAGCTTTTGGCAACCACAGGTAAATAATATAAAAATTTGCTCTTTGTGGTCAACTCATTTGTGTATTTCATGTGAAAATTATAAGTGGAATTAAGGACTGAGGAGTTAGTGATGAATAATGATGAATAAATATTTCTAATATAAAATGTTTTATCTCGCCAAATTTTGTATACAAAAAAATACTGTTTAATTCCATTTGTATTGCACATAACATGTCTACTAATGCTTTAATTAATTCGCTTTGTAAGTTAATTGAACCACAAAGACACAAGTAATTTTCGTTTTTGATGATTATAACTTTTAATGTTATATAGATGTAGAAGATGTTAAGTTTGTGATAAATTTGGATTATCCATCCAATTCTGAAGACTATGTACACCGGATTGGTCGTACAGGACGTTCACAGCGTACGGGAACTGCGTACGCATTTTTCACTCCTGGTAACGCACACAAGGCTAGTGACTTAATTCAAGTTTTAGAAGAAGCAAAACAAGTTGTAAATCCCAAACTATATGAATTATCGAGGAATCCAGGCATTTATAAAAGTATGTATATTTATAAAAGTATGTAGTTTTCTTTGAAGTAATTAATTTTGCGTTTAATATCTCTGTTTTACGTTTTTTATTATAGGAGGTCGTTATGGGGGACGTAGTGGAGGTGGTGGAGGACGTGGTTCTGGGGGCCGTGGCGGCACTTCCCGTGGTTCGCGTGGTGGTCGCGACGGAGAGAGAGGTGGCAGATTTGATCGTTCTAATAGCGGTGGAGGAGATCGAGGAAATAAGTGGAATGGTAATAATAGCAGTATGACATCAAATAAAAATTGTAAGAGTTCTATCTTCTTCCTACTTTACTTTTTTTAATGTACATTAAATAATCTATGTCTATGCAGGTGGTGTGGGAGGAAGCAACTATAATAGTAAGGCATTTTCTCAAAACAATTATGGAGGAGGATCTGGTGGTGGTTCCAGTGGTTATAGTCAAAATGGTGGATATGGAGGCAGTGGAGGAGGAGGTGGAGGTGGCAGTAATTATAGACAACAAAATGGCTATTAATTACAAAATAGTTCATTTTGAATGAACGTTTTATGTAATATAGTAAAGAAATGTAAACAAACTAAAGAATGTTCTATAGAATAGGTTTTTTATGTAACGTGCTTCTCGCGATGGTTAAACACAAAGTAGAGTAAAATGCACGTGATATTATGACCGATTAAAGTAATATGATTAAATGTACTAGCAAGCTAGGTTACGACAATTTAAGGACATTCATAATCATTCTTTAAAAAAAAGAAAAATGAAGAAAAAAAGATAAAAAGTGTATATGTAAATGTAATGTTAGGTAGAATGTTACTAATGATTTTTGACATGTGATACTTGCAAATACGACTATATATTTCACGTGCAACTTTAATTATTTAAAATTCCTAATGTATTTGGTACATTAAACAAAAGTAAAACGAAATGTTTATAAAATCGAATACAAAATATTGACAAATAATGTTCTTTAAAATATGGGTTTTAAGAAAAATAGTAAGAAATGAAAAAAGTTATTTAATAAGAGTTGCTTAGTTTACAAAGATGTGTTTTGCAAATGTATCGGTATAAGTCGTAAATGCATGGATCATCTGTATTATTTCAAACGTCCAGTGCATTGAATTGTATTCTACTTAAGAAGATATAAAATCCTATGCAGTGTAGTATTAGACATTTAATAAAATAATATAAGTATAAAGTATTTCGATAATTCTATATAAAATTTTATCACAGCTTACTTTCCTTATTTGGAAGGTAAATTGTATTCATTAAATTTTTTATTGGATTCAAAAACACTAAATTAGGAACTCGTATTATCTTGGAACAATGTCACAATCAGTTTGCTATATTTTATATACAAATTTTGTTAAAAAATAACTAGGGTTTTAATATTTTTTATTTATTATTTCATCGTTTATGGTAAAGTATTACGATAATGTGTGACATTATGAGTAATCAGTCCTATCTGTTCCATGAAAAGATATCTTTCTTATTGAGTGGCATTTATCAGAAATCATGCGATCAGGTCAAAGTATTGATTCATTCCAACACAATCTTGTACAGTTACACTTTTGCGATAGAGTTTTACACAACTGCCGATTATGTGTGCCTGTTTGATTGCTTTTATGATAATAGAATTTACATTGTAATATCATTAGTCATTCTTTATAGTATTTAGCGTATAATATATTAATCTGTATATTTTAGTGTTCTATGATGTTGCGTGAATATATTTTTTGATGTTAGCTGAGTAAATTAAAGAATCATTAGGTCAGAATTCTAGAAATAAAATATTCATGTCTTATCAATACAGAAAATTTTGTAGATCTGAAATTGTCGTAATATTTTTATATTGTACAATGTTGTCTAATAAATAATGAAGTATTCCATTCTCATTGTAATAATGCTATATTATGTCGTTATGTTATTGTTCCATAATTAGTGTATTTCTATTACAGTTTATGTCTAATTGCAACATTAAATTTGTGAAATAGGAAAAATATGTCAATTTCAAATTACGTAATTTATAGAATTTACAGGAATATAGGTAGATCTTTTTACGAAATTAAGAAATATTTAAAGATCTGTAACATAAAATAAGTTGTTTCGGCTCACAATACTTAATTGTAAATCACTTTATATATTTAATATATGGATATCATTCCAATATATTATACAAAACCTACTTTTGTAAAAAACCTTACGAACGACTCCAATTATTAGATTTTTAAATATTTACAATTGCTAAGCAACAGTCCTCGATAATAGACGCACGTTTGGAACCGAGTTGTGTATGCTAACAAGGGAGGTAGATGTGTGGAAATTGCCAGTTATCTTTTCAGCTTATTTGCTTAAAGTCAGAAATCCATCTGCAAACTAAGCTGAATTATGGTACACTGTATTAAATTAAAAAATATTTGCTTCAGCACATATATACGGAATCATTTACGTCAAAGAGTAAAATGTTTCCTAAGGCGTGCTATGTTTTAATTTTGATGGATACGATTCTGTATATGTTGTAACAAATATCTTTAAATTTAGTATAATGTACCATAGTTAGGAAGTTTATCTTAATTTTCCGGTGGATTCCCGTCTTAAGTATGTACCTATGAAGAGATTAAGTTCTATCAGATAATGAGTCAGATATATGTTCATCAGAAAATCTTTAAAAATTAATTGCAATAATCTCATTATTGTAAGATAAAGAATATAAAAATTTTAGTTTTTCAATTTCGATGATTTATGAGATATATCCAAGATATATATATTTATACATATATATCGTAAACTATACAGTATTATACACATATACATATTAATGGTAATCGAAGTGGGGATGAATTGATGAAAAGTATATGACGCGACGAATGACGCGTGAGTCGGCAATACGCGTAGTCAGCGCAGTGCACTCCAAGATTTCGTGTAGTGTGCTTCGTAGTTACCGGTTATTATTTATTGAGCAAAAGAATTTTTTCTATTTTGTATTATAAATATCAATTTCATTCATTATGACAGAAAATCGCAAGGAAGTAAGGGTATGGTGTGATGGATGGTAAGTTCTTATTAAATTTTATTTGTCCTATACTTAATTTAAATTTTACGTGCTTGTTGTCCACAATTGATGTATGACTGTGACTTTTTGATAATAGGATATCGATCAATAAAGTTTTGATACGGATGACACAATTATATGTACACAGTGATAGAAAATTATACGTATAACAGAAATTACAGTGATAATTTTGAGTAGTTCATATCTGTGACACTATTATAATTGCCGTTTTCATTCTTTTTTACGTTTCGACGTATTATGTATGAGACAATTTATAAAACTTTTACTATATTAAACTATGCGAATACCGCTATCAAACAAATACATTTAAACTTTTCACCTGTACATTTCGTTATAAATGTACAAATATTTTTTTCAAATGATTATTTTTTCAACACAGCTATGATATGGTGCATTTTGGCCACGCGAATTCTTTGCGTCAAGCGAAGGCATTAGGTGATTATCTAGTTGTGGGTGTACATACAGATGAAGAAATTACTAAGCATAAGGGACCACCAGTATTTATGGAACAAGAAAGGTATGTCTTTATTCAAATAAAACAATTGAATTACTTTGAATTATAAATAACTTTTATAACATTTTTTGTTAATTATGTATAAATATATAAAAAATAATTAATATTGTGCAAGTAATATCATAAACAAATTATTATAATTTTATTATTAAAGCAAATTAATTTATGATTGTTTCGTAATTAAATATATTTATATTAGGTACAAAATGGTTCGTGGTATCAAGTGGGTAGATGAGGTAGTTGAAGGAGCACCTTATGTTACGACTTTAGAAACATTAGACAAATACAATTGTGATTTTTGTGTTCATGGTGATGATATCACTATGACAGCGGATGGTGTAGACACGTATCATTTGGTCAAAGCAGCAGGTCGTTATAGGTATATATAAAATAAATTAATGCAAGACAGTTATATTAATAATAATAAAAGCTAGGAATAAATAAAATATAAGTAAATATAATTATTACAGGGAAGTTCAAAGAACAGCTGGTGTATCAACAACTGATCTAGTAGGACGAATGTTGTTAATGACACGGCAACATTTTAAACAAGGAGATAGTGAATATAGTGTTGATAGAGAACCTAGTAAAAGCATGGGTCAAGATAGAAAAGCCCGAAGTCCATGGACAGGTTGTTCACAATTCTTACCTACTACACAAAAAATTATCCAATTCAGTGATGGGAAAAGTCCACAACCTGGAGATAAAATAGTTTATGTAGCAGGAGCATTTGATCTTTTTCATGTTGGTCATTTAGATTTCCTAGAAGTTGCAAAAAAAGAAGGTGATTATCTTATAGTTGGACTTCATACAGATCCAGTGGTTAATAGATACAAATGTGGTAATCATCCAATTATGAATCTTCATGAAAGAGTACTTAGTGTGCTGGCATGCAAAGTAAGAAATAAAATATTATTTCAAATATCTTATAAAATACCAGTTAAGCTACAGTATATTTAAAGTCTATTATTTGATTTACATATAGTATGTGAATGAAGTAGTAATTGGGGCTCCATATGAAGTTACTAAAGATCTTATGGAACATTTTGATGTAGCTATTGTTTGTCATGGTCAGACTCCTATTATGCCTTCTGAGGATGGTTCAGATCCATATGCTGAACCTAAGAGACAGAATAAATTTAAATTATTGGATAGTGGTAATGACATGACAACAGAGAAAATTGTTGAACGCATAATTCTTCACAGGTACATTATTTTTATATGCTATAAGTGGATGCATGACTAAAAATAATTTATAAATTATTACAAAGATTACTGTTAGATTCCAAATTAAAATTATATATAATATGCATAAATCTAATACATTAAATATTAACACATTGTTACTTTAAGATACAAGATTAAAACTAAACAAAAATAAAAATTTGAAGTTAATTGTGCTGTTTTAAAAGAAATGAAAATGAGTAATAATAAATGTTGAAAATAATTTTTAATTTTAATATTATATTTTAATATTACAAAATATTTACATTTATATTAAACTTAATGTAATTGTTTTTTAAAATTATCACTCGATAGGAAAATGTTAAATATATCTAATAATAATTGTGCAACTTTAATGAGCATTTGAAATTATCATATTTCATTAAATAAAAGATATAGAAATATTTTTATTTCATATAATATTTTTTTTATAATATAAATATAATCGATACATTACTCAAGATTATTATTATTAAATTATTCCACAAAAAAGATGTACTGTATGCAGTATTTTGCCTTCCTAGGTCATATGAACTACATATAATAATTAAAAATTTGAACAATTGTTGATATGTTAAATCTTGCCATCTTGCATTTTGTCATTCCTCATTCAGCTTCAAATAAGCATCTTTTTCCTTACTTTATTTTGAAATTTTATATCATTCATCTATTCTCATGCTTTTATATTGGGATATGCAAGTTTACGTTATAAAACACTTCATGGATTCATCTCATATTTCTATTTACATGTAGTCTGTGTAAGTGTGTATTTTTTATAAAGAAATTTATAATCTATTTATTTTATCATAATTAAGATTGTAAAACATATTTGCATATCCCAATGTTTAAAAACAGTCTCACGATGTTTTGATATAGTGCTTAATTGCAGGTTGGAATTTGAAAATAGGAATTTAAAGAAGGAAAAAAAAGAACAAGCAGCTTACGAAGCCTTTACAAAGTCCCAGAAAAAAGAAAGGACTGAATAATTTACCCTATACACTCAAAGTGTGTGATGATTATATTTTATGGAACATATTTGTAAATATGATATCACACTAATATTTAAATTATTTAATTCTATTTGAAAATATGTGTGGTTTAAATATTTATAATCATGCTAAAAATTTAAGGTATTAACATATTATAGACAATTTTTTTTTCCAACAACTCAACGACAAAAACAAATACAACGATAAAGGTATACAAAAAATTGTGAATATTTGTAAACTTAAATATTTCTAATTAGGAAGGTTTAGAGAAGCTTATTTTATGTTACATGCTGAGTCTAAATATGCACACATATAAATCTGATATTAAAACTTAGTACTAGGATATTATCAATAAGCTTTTGATTATGTATTATGATGTGAATATTATATAAAAATGAAACTTTTACAATGTTAGGTTTTATTTATACATTTTACGTATTTTTTTACAGAGATTTTATCATCATATTTAAAGCATTGTTTATTTTTTGACAATATATGTACTATTTTATTACTATAATTAATCTATATGAAATTAAGAATTTAAGCAAATGATTTTATAAACATTTTACAACCAAAACATGTATATTTTTAATTTCGTAGTCACTTAGTTAAATCTAGTTTATAATTAGATTCTTTTTGTATAGCACATAAAGTGGAAATAGTAAATAAATTTATAAGTATAAATTATTAAATCTATCATATTAACTCTTAAATGATTAATTTCTGGAATGTTATGATTATTTTTTAAATCTGTTTTTACGTTAAATATTTTTTCTTATAACTTAGAATATATTTGGAGTATGACTATAATAATTTTGCATAATTATTTGGAAGGAAAGATAACTATATATATTCTTCATAGCACATAAAGACACAATATTATAATAATTAAAAATAACAGTAACATAATTATTTAAATAAATTGTTTATTATAGTATTATTGTTCTATGAAATGTACTGTAATTTTGTGCATTTGCAATCGATATTTTTTTTACGATATTTAATTGTGCAGTATTTGTAGACTTATTGTGTATACAAGAAATAATATTTGTAATCGTTATTATCAAATACATGTGTATTTAATTAATACGAATTGACAATGCATTGTACAAGGAAAATGTACATTTATAAACAAATGTTAAAATTGTAAAATAAATCGTAAGTGCCACATTTTGTAACATAATCATGTTACATTATTTTTACTTGAAAGTAAATATTAACCAAAGATACATCTTGACCGTGATACAAAATAGGGAATCTGTTCTACGTTTTTATTTTGCTCTTATTACGTTCTTATTATCTGTAGATCGAAATCTATTTGATGTAGAATTTTTTTTCGTATATGCTTTATTTTATTTAAGTAAAGTTGATTGTTATAAATTGTATCTACAGGGGCGGACTGGCTATTGGGGAGTTTGGGAAAATTCCCGGTGAGGCAGTAGAGTGTAGAGGTTTTACAGACTTGAATCCGCTGTATGTAGAATTGTAATCTCCCAGTAAAACTCATAGAGATATAAAGATAGAGTACGCGAGTCGTATGTTAGCGTGTAAGTGGATGCGATGTGGGAATTGAAAGAGCTCTGCATAGGACCTTTCTGTTCTTGTTTAATCAGGCATGCAACTGACGCCGCTCGCTAATTGAGTTACATACACATATTTACTGTATGAATGTGCATGCATATTAGATAAGAATACAAGAGGTCCCATTTATATATTTCTACAATAAAAATTTAAGTCCTAGTCCGCCCTTGTATCCTAATTTATATACGCGCGATTACGCAGCATTACCACATTCCTCACTATGTTATATTCATAAACATGTAATAGAATGACATACTATAAAATATTGCGAAATGGAGCGATCAATTTAATTTCTATCAATAATTTAATATTCCTAAAAGTGTGACATGCATAAAAATGTAGTGATGTTTTATTTTGCAATAAATAACTTATATGTGATCATATTAATACAGTAAATATTTTGTAATATTTCTATACCTATTCGTTTATTCGACCAATTAAGAAATTTGTAGTTAGAATCTTTAAATGATAACATTTTCTTTATAAACAACAAATAATATTCTACTACTGTATGTATGTACATTGAGTCAAACGTATACAATCACTCTCAAAAGAAAATACATTATAGTTATATTCAACCATAACGGATATGAGTAAATTACTCTACAATGAATAAATTAATACAGTTCATTTAGGATTACTTACTATTAAAGATTATATACGCACTGTTTCAGGTCACGTAATAGCACTGCACGTTTAACAAAATGTTGGAATAGCGGAGAAGTAGATTTGCAATTATGTAATAAGTATTTAATGTGAGAAATGAAATAAAATAAATTTTTCGTGCAATTTGTTGTATAAAACGTGCAAAAGTGAATGATGAGTTACGAAGAGCAATAGTGAAGAATTTAATATTTGCTAAAGTTCGTAAATTACATTTGTTTTTTTATGTTATACACAAATATGTAATAATATATAACATATTCGTATCTTTGCAGTAATTCTATCAAGTCTTATCAAATTTTATCTATCTTATCTACCTTAAATAATATACATTAAGTATATTAATTAAATATACTAGTTTTATATATTTTTTAAACTCTGTGTTTTTAGTTTAATATATAATCTCTTAACGCTCACAGATATTAAAAAAAAAATATTACGTTATAATACAATTTAGTTATTTTTGTATGATATTTTGCTTATATCCGTACCCATAAGTCGTTCTGTTAATTTGGTTTCTTATTTCATTTCACGAAAACTACTGTTTCATTTTGATTGAGCATAATAAAGTACATATGTAATATAATATTTGCATTTTGCTATTGTACCGTAGATCGGCCGGTGTAGCCTGGTGTTTGTTCAGAATATTTTCTAGCACGATCTCGTACTAGTTCGTCGATCGATTTATTTTGTGGTATAGTTGACGACAAATTGTGAAGTCTTGTTGCAAGATAGCACATGATAAAAGCTGATAAAACCAGAAGTGCACCAAGTCCTGTTGCAACGTAGAGAAAACTACCGCAACTGTTTTCAAGTCCAGCAGTCACTTTCTGATATATATCTAGAAATCACAAAATACGTAGGTAATGAATTTTGAAGATTCATTTTATTAAAGTTACATACTTCAACAATTACAATAAAAACATGTTTTAAATACTTGAAAATAGTAATTACTATTTTAGTATTAACGAGTTTAAAGAATGGAATTTTTTTAACTCACCATCAGGCATCATCACCGTGTATTCGATATTTTCCTTAAATTTCGTATAAGGTATCGAATCGTTGTATTCCTTTATCAAGCGGTCGACTTTAGGAAAATATTCGTTCGTACCTTCTACGATAGATCGTTTTTTCTTTTTTCCGTGTCCCGATGGTTCAAAAAGATCGAGACAAAAATCCTGTAAATAGGTTGTTATATGTTATTTATTCTTATGATTTCTGTAAATAGAAGAAACACTTTTGTCAATTGTTAACACTTTTGAATTATGATCGTTTAAAATATTAATTTTGCCATCTTCTGTTACTAGATATTGACACTTGTACTGTCACTTGATCATAAAGAGATTTTTAAATAATTAACAATTTGTAATTTAAGAAAATAAAAGTATAAATTTGACATATCAATTGAATTAATTACAAATTTATTATGAATTTAGATTCTTTCTTTATCATTTTAATACGTCAATCTCGTTTTTATGTTTGAACCGTCCGCATTTACGAAAAACGTGCCCAAGCCATCATTTGGAAAACTACAAGCTCCTAAGCACGAGCCCTCTAAAGGACGAATGTTTTTGTTGTGTCAGACAGCGAATTACAAAGCTGAACAGGCGAATAGCCACTCATTCAGTCGTCAACCACAAGTTAAATTGGACCGTAAATTATGTCCTTACCGGTTGGCAATCCTGAGGTTCCATGCAAGCCTTGATCTGCGAGTGGATCCACAGCGTGGAACGTTCTCTCATGGAACTGAGGAGAAAGGCTTCGAAATCGAGGAAAACTTCGTTCTTTCTCTCTCGATAACGGGCTGGTTGATGAGGAATTATTGACGCGAAATCTCGATTTCTACAGCCGTCCTTCACCAACACGACACTTCCTGGTGCGTGAGGCTGATCAGGATCGGGACTAACGGTCACTTCTAACAGTTTAATGTAACCCCATGCACTGTCTGCACTGATTCGAGCTCTTAACTGAAGCTTTGTACCAATGGGAACCGCTTGATCGACAGTCTGCGACCCCGATGCGTCCGATACATTGCCCGTAGCTTCGCGGTAAAGGGCTACCTCGTACTCCAGTCGTCCAGGTGTTTCTTCGACTACCCCAGATACTCTTGCCCCATGAGGACTGAAAGAGATTAGAATTTCAAAATTTAGAAAACAAAATTTGTACACGACATGTTTCAAACATCTTCCGCAATACGGTGCCAACATGAAAATTTTTGTTTACGCTTATTTTTTTTATAGAATGAACTGCTGAAAGTTTTATTATACATATGTACATACATGTATATTCTTGTCGGTGATCTAGATAATTAAATGATCAGAATTATCACCAATACCATAAATAACTTTAAACAAAGTAAATATTTATTCGAGTCTCTTTGCAATTCATGTCTGTTTCCATAGGAGTTATCAGATAAAACACGATCTTGTCAATGTGGAACAACAACTTACAAGGTTCCAGCGAAACCGGCAGCTTTGTGACGGAGTAACGTGGGCTCAGGTGGTCGGCACATTAAGATCAATTCTTGATCGGCTAGCATGACGACACCGGGAAATGCCGGAAACCATACTCGCAGGTGAATGAAACCCTAATGACAATAAAATTTTGTTCATCGCATCTCTTTCCTAGCTTTTATGTATTTTTTATTTACTTATTTATATACTTCATTATTTGGTCCTTAACGAGTTAGATAACTAACAGCTCATATCTATACGTAATGTCAACGATAAATTTCAACATTCTTTCAAGTGCTAGATTTAAATATTTTGAATACTCATTTTTTAACAATTACGATAATATTCAATCGCATTATATAAATTCATACGATATGTCAGAGTAGTTTGCAATGTACGATATTTATATTGTTGTACTGTAGTTGCGTTTAGTTAGAAATATATAAAAATCTTCTCTAGATGTATATACAAGACGATCGTAGATGTCGCGTGTGTTCATCGATCATCTGATTTGAGCGAGAAGCGATTGATAATCGAATTTTGCGATCAGTTACGTGACAAGTTGGTAATACGAAAGCATTTATTAGTTGATCGGTTTCGGTTTATCGACGCGCGTTGCAGAACGCGGACACGGACAATCAATGAGCGCAGGAAGCAAAATTTCGATCGATGACTCACGTTTCTCTTCAGGATGCCGCATCTCGAGAAGTCAGTCACCTTCAGGAAATAGTTATCTTCCTGAGGATCATTGGGATCTGGCCTGATCTGGCAGTGAATGTCGGTAAGCGGATTGGCGGATCTGTCGTCGGCAAAGAGCGGCGCCCCTCTGAAGCCAACTGGTCTTTTGATCTTCGCTGTCAGGAGATCGGCTGCTGATCCTGCGCCGCTGCACTGAATGTCAGAGACCTCGTAATCCTGGGCAACGGTGGCGGCAACCTGAAACAATACGACAGTCATTCATCTACACAGGTTTGCTCGAACGACATTCGTGACCTTCTGGTATGTAATTCATTTCCTTCTTGCATGTAGTTTTTCCTTTCCAATTGCCTTGAAATATAATATTCATGGACACTTACAGATAAAACTATCTATGGAAATTCAATCACTCTTTTAATTATCTCTTACGTCAGTTACCGCTGATGCCGTTATCTATCGCGTATATTTCCATAACAAGGTCTTATAAACGATGTACAACGTACATAAATACCTGCCACTACCGCTCAAAAGCATTGGGCCACTTCGGACAATTTAATTCATCATTTATTTATTATTCAATCCGTTCATCTTAGAAATCAATTTAATGCGTCAAAATACCCATAGCGTAGCTTTACAACATGCACTTTTGTAATTAAAGTACATCCTGTGAATAATAAAGATCAAGTATCTGAATACTTTTGAGCGATAGTGTACACACGTACACCGTCAGCACGAGTTTACGCTACGTTTGATCGTAATTAAAGATGAGATTCAGCGACAGAGAGGAGCAAGATAAAAAGAGGTAAAAGAATGCCGTAACCTCGGTGTTAATGATACAAAATACAATGCGGGCACGGTAACGAAGAATTTCATAGTTGAGCGAACGTTTCGCGGTAACAGGAGTGCATTAACCATTAACATACTTTACTAACAAACTTTTGAACTATTTCACCGTGAAATAACATCTGTTCAGCCGTGTCACTGTCCTCGAGACGGCCGTTTTTTCGTCTGAACATCTGGACGATAGCGTTGAGTGACCTCTCGCGACTATAGATAAAGTAATTTCCTTAATTAACGTGGGTCGCCTTGGACTTTTTCCTCGATATCGAGCCCAAGGCGCCTTTTTACCATTTTCGCCGATGTCCAGCACGGTATGAAACTTCGATACGAAACAAGGTGACCAACACGCGAAGAGAAAAGACTTCAATACGAGTAACGGTGTAGAGAAACGCTCTGGTGCCCGCCTAAGTTATTCGTTATATGTATGCGTACCATACTGGTTGCTCATCGTACGGTCAGCCAGGCGTATAATCGTAGTACAGGTCATGGTTATTTCTTCGAGGTAGGTCAACCCAGCTTTCAGGATTGCTCGATTTCCGCGATACGATTGATAAGCTGATCGATAAAAGGGTGTACCCTGTCAACTCTCTAGATGTCTTATTTATATGCTAATTTAGCGAGTATTCATGCAAGATCATATTTTTACGAATACGATTAAAAGCATGGAATCTTGGTAGAGAATTGTTTTATGTTGAAATTTATAGTTATTATTTATTAATTATTATCCAGGAAGGGGACATTTCAGATACACAAATCTTTTATAAACAATGCAACTTATCGAATTACTTTTGTTTTTTATAATGACTAAAGAGTCATTGAACTCACACTAGTATTAACATAATTGTACAATCAACAATTTCCTTTACATCATCCATCATTATTTAATATTCCGTTATAGTAACAAGCAACATTTAATTAATACTATTCCATAATTTTAATAGAAATATTTAAAACATTTTGATAATTAGATACTGAGTCTAGTAATATGTGAGGCAAACACTTATTACAACTTAAAAACTATTTATTTCAAATCAAAATGACCTATCGCTGATTAAGGATATTGATTGTTCGGCGAATTTTTATCGGTAAACTGAATATATTCAATGATCATAAAAGTTAATGTGCCAAAATCACTGTTCATACAGTAAACGCTTAATGTGCGCGGTTTATATTCATTAAATACCGAATGTAGTAATCATCAACGGACTGAAAAAACATTATAGAAATTCACTCTTGTTTCCCGCTTTTATTAAGCTTTGTATTAAACGCGAAAAAATGAGTATAATTGAGGGCAGGTGTGAGCGAGGGTAATTGAGTCAACGTACTTGAAGAGCGATTAATTTAAACAAAATCTCATCGGATTTAATCAAAATACACCGATTTACTGTGTCGTATCACTAATTATTTCAAGTTCACTGATTTTTCATCAATAATCTTGAATGGACGACGATATGAAACGAGCGGATTTACGAAAAATTCGCGGCGAAATTGGAAAAACGTGATCCAAATGCAGCCGCGTAATTAACGATTTCAAGTCGAGCTAATAAATTACCTTGGATCATCTGTGTCAACTGCATGCATATTAAATAGCAGGATATTAAAACTCCATAGAATTGTAAATAATTCATAGATTTTTCGCGTAGTTACCTTAATTAGCAATTAAGATGTCACATGGATGTAAACACTACGGAGATAATCAATTTCGATGTTGTCACAGACATTGTACTTTTTATCCGTTGGCTGGAAAAAACGAGATGCTGAACTTGCTGCGTAAGTGTTTTAACATAGAAAATTACTTAGTCTTTTTTATCTAAATTGTTTTATGATGCTCGAAAAAAATAAAAACATGTTGATACCAGACTTATCATTATAATATGAAATATATTATTATTTATATTAATGTATGTATAATATTATATCTATCATATTATCGATAGCTTTCTTATGTACTTATATAAACAAAAGAACTGGTAGGATCTATGTAATTAGTTAACATACTAACAATATTAGTCATTTATCTTGTAACTGTAATGTGCAATGGAATCTAATGTTACTGGTTGGTAAGTTATTGTACATCGAACTATTGGTGAATCTTATTTCAATTATACGAACGCTTACAATTTTGCGTACGTTAGTAAGCAAAAGAATGGGTAACATACGTTCGAATACAGTTATTCGAACATGCTCTCCGGTTATTTCAGTGACAAATTATAGATAGTGAAGAAAATCAGCGATCTCCTGTTATAAGATGTCCAGTTATCCAAATCGTTTCCTCAGGTATAAGTAGAATTAAGTAAAAATAATGATAAGTAGGATCCTACTGTCTACTACCCATGTACATAATTCTACTACGAAAGTTTGAAACATATTGGAATTCCAAAAGAAATAATGACTTCCTCAAGTAGATAAATATTTTATACATTATAATATTTTATAGCATTGAAACTGTAATTCGTTATACTTCAAAATGGAGGTCAAAATTAGGTATAACGTTCTTATATCTCAGAAAAATTATACTCAAAAGTTTGTTTCGTTTAAGGAGCAAAAGATAGTGCAAACTTCTGAGCAGACGAAAACGAAAAGATTCGATCGTTTAACGAAATTTTAAATCCATGACCGAAAGAAGTTGCTAATTTAGAAATCGATACGGTTAAAGAGTTAATAAGGATTGAGCCATTACTTGGCCGATATGGCGTGCGTCGAAACTGTTATTGTAACAGCACTTTAATCGGACACGGATGAAGCAAACGACGCTGAAACACAAAGTTTTCGATGGAATTGGAACGTCCGACGATGATTTCCGAATCGTTAAATGGAAACTATTCGCATTAAAGAAGAAACCGACCGGTTGGAAGGGAAAAATAAGAGGACCCCAGTTACTGCGTGGTCGTGACGGTCGAGGTATCCAATTTGTGGAGTTAATAGAAGTTTGATCAAGCCTTGTTTCAAATTGAATGCCAAACTATGGATTGCTGCCGGTCGATAGGACTTTTATCGAAACGTTAATGTTTTTTCGATCGATCGTCCGACACCGGTCGGGTCTCGTTCGATGAACGAACGCAATCCTGTTCTCTGTATCACGAAATTCAATTGAAACTACGAATAATAATACTACCGATTGTAGCCGTAATAATAATGGCAAACTCGACGGCGATAATAGGAACGCTGTATCGCTGCGTTTCTGTTTATTTCGTATAAATCGCCGCTTATCGAAATTGGAACGTAACACTTCACTTTTTTATCATACTGTAAGGTACTTTCCATAGTCGTATACGTACCGTCTTCTCAATTTTTTCATATTTCAGGGGCTTACGGGTAAAGTGTGATACGAGTGAAAATGACTTGAATTTGAAAAAATTGTGATTAAATAGACCACGGATTTCTGTGCATTTATGCGAAACTTCAAGAAATGGAAAAATAAAGAATTGCAAAAATAGAATATGGTAGAAAGCATACAATAGGGAAAAATACATCAAATTTCCAAGATAGTGTATTTGCTGTTATTTTTTTTATAGATGTTACAAATCTCTATTCACATTCTATTTCTTTCCTTGTACTGGCAAAAATGTAAATTTGCATAATAATCCGCAGTCCAATACATAATTAGATTTCATCGATATCGATAAATAATTAATAAATATTATAATATCTCAGATGTATTGTTAAATTTGTTGCAGGTATGTTGTAGATACCGTGCCATTAAATTAAAGGCAAATTAACAGAGCAGTTGTGAATAATACACGCGTGGAAGAATTTACGTAAAGTGTTACATGCGCGTGTGCGCGGTACGCTCCGATTCGATTGATGCGCGGAAGGTTAACGGGAAGAGACAAACAGCCGAATCTGTTACGTGAAACGGGCCCTCGTGTGCGCGTGGTTCCCTCGAGATTGCTTCCTAGATAACTATATACACGTACATTTTTTCGTTTTATTCTTTTTTACAAAAGAACCGCACCCGTCTCTTTTATGGCGCCGTAAATTCCTTATTTCTCACTGGCGCTTTTGGCAGGATGACATGGAGTTGTCTCCGCAAATGGGACACCATACAAGTTAATAACTTCCTGAATAGCCTGTTGATGAAGAAATCTTGAATTTACTAACGATCGAACGTTGAGATTTTGGAATGGTATAAATTAACGAAATCTGGTTTGGAAAGATTTATATCTCATTATCGGATAGTTTATTCATTATATTCTCTTGTATCGATATAAATAATGTTGGTATATTGGTCTATTTATATTTTATACTCCTTCGACTAATTTATTGCACGTTATAGATTATAGTTTGTTATATTATATATAGTGTCTTTTAGGATGTTTTAACCCTGAACTCTGAATATACAAAATACGTGTTAATATAGATAGACTGTCATACTAAAAATATATATTCAAAGCGATACGTGACTAAATTAAAGAGATATTTCTAATGTAACTCGATAAATTCCATTTTTTTGTATCCAAATCGTTTGCATGGACGTAATTTTCAGATTTCGATTCAGTCATCTGTGACTTCTAAACCAGTAACTTAAAAGAACAATCGGAATTGAAAAAGTTTGATAGAATACCGCTCGCACCGAACGCGTTAAAAAGATCAGAGTTAACATTTCGACGTGAAACGCCTTCTAAGGATTATACCCGCGGTCTTCTTATGCAAATAAAATTTTATATCTCCGTTACGAGATGAAAACATCATTATCACCCCAACTCTACAGAGAATTTGCAAGTTTTCCTATAAATTTATTAAGACGTGGAAACACATAAAAAAAGAAAGACAGAATTCCATAAATCTTTCATCTAAAAGCTCGACAAAGTTGTAAGAAGTGAAACGAAAGAACAAGAGGAAAATGGGTTGAAAAGTCGAGTTATTATACTATCACAGAATTCATTCCCTTTGGAATGTGATCTCAAATAATTCTTTCTACGTAATCAACGACAAGTGTCAGGCGTGAGATCGATAATTTTAAAGTGGAAATTCACCAGAGTTCCGAGCTTCGTGCGAATCCTTTCGCAGGATCTAAATAAAAAGGTAAAAACCGAAGTTTGACACCCACCGTGCAAAATCCAGCGATCAGGACGATCCACATGATCCAGCCGAAGCGTCTCCCTTCCTTATCCTTGTTTCTTTAATCGTGAACGCAAAACACCCGAGAAACACACTTCCTGGTAGAAGGAATTGCACAGAGAGGGATGCAATTTTGACGAAGATTCCCGATGAACTGAGGCGCGTGTACCACGCAAGAATTCTCCCTCCGTGGTAGATGTTCCTCCAACGGGTACTGTCTCCTGGAGGGGAGGAACGGAAATCAAGGAACCAGAGAACCACCGGCCCATCCAGAGTACTGTTAATGCATGCTTGCTGCCTCCGCTAACAACCATCCTTACCGCGTCTTCTTCGCGAGCAGTGACGGCCTCGAACGGACACCGCGTCTCCTTTCTGAGCTTCCTTCGGGATAGCATTCGCCCCATTTTCTTCCGCATTTAACTTTATTCTTTTCTGTTTCCTTTTTTAAAAATTTAGTTCCAAGAAGACTTAATCGCTCTGTAGATTCGATCTTAACCTTTGAGTTTAATCGAATTCTTTCGGATAATTTATGAACAATCGGATATAAAAAGATGAAAGAAGTGGAGTAGAATTCGAGACAATGTTTCTGTTTACTTTTTCTAAAATATGGCATGAAAAGGTACGATAGTCCTTACATTCTAATCGAAATAATCTCTACGTGGAATCCTTAAAGAATTACTTGTCTACTTTTATATATAGAATCCCTTACAAGATTTCTTATCTGATTTCTTTGCAACGTTTTTAGACGGAAGTATGGATCAAAAATTGAAAGGAGTAAATCTCTCTCTCTCTCTCTCTCTCTCTGACGTTTCATTTTTATTCTTCAGGTAACGGAAGGATGATACATAGATAGAGGAGATTTGTATAAAAGAAATCGAGGTGATTATCTCCAATGGTGAGTTTATATTTCATGTATATTCCACGTTTGATTCTATCGGAAGAGGATGCAATCGCTAACGAAGAATAGAAATGTTCATTATGCGTGAAGCATTTTTATTACGAATCAAAATTTCATTTCGGTTTCTTTTACTCGCGGCGGCATTCCAGTCTAGGAAGCCTCAGTAAACTGGCGGAATCGCGAGACATTACGTGATTCCAACATGCATAAAAGACGAATTGCTTAGCCGGTTGCTGACTTTTCCGGTGCGTTGATTTTGGGTCAATGCCAGTATTCGATCAAACATGTTGGAACACTGTTAGGGTTTGTATTCAGACAAAGGAGTATACATAAAAGATAATTTACACTAAAAGTACCGAAAATCTTTAATCAAATCGGAATGGTGAAAAATAATTCCTTGTGGCAATATTTTCAGTAAAGAAAAATTCGATATATTTTGCAAACGTTCAAAATATTTTTAATTTTATTTACTTAATTCATTTGCGAAGGATAATGGAACAAAATAATGCGCGTTGATTGTAAATACACCTGATATAAAAGTAATGATCTCCGATGCTCTTTCAAAGAAATACCAATGAACTTACTACACAATCGAATATAAATTTTGATGAAATGTCAAAAAAAAAAAAAAAAGAGAAAAAGGAAAAAATGAAAAGTTTCTAGTTTTGTTACAGTATTTTATTTTTCATCGAGGATCGTGTCTTTCATCAGCTGTGTCAGATGCCTGCGTAAAAAGTGAGAATGACGTCGTGTTGGTCGTCATTTTCGTGCCGGTTTACTGTACCTGTCACTGACTGACTGAGACTAATAGAGCACAGTGCTATGTCACGCGTTTCGAACGCACCGAGATTCTCGGGAAAATTGCTCTCCCGTTGTTTTCTGTCTGCCCAGGCCTCGTAGTGAATCATCGGCAACGACCGTACGTACGCCGCGAAACGATTGCTTTTTAATGAAAATCGAATCGTTCTCGTCTCTCTATTCTCCGTAGCACGCTCCCTTAACGAGGGATCCGTTTCAACGGTGGCACGCGCGTATTCTTTGTAATTACGTTTGTTACGCGGCCTCACTCGCTAAAGGTTTTAGTAATAATCGTTCACCGTTATCGTTTGTTACGCTTCAAGACGGAAAATGTATCCGTTAGTTGCATATTACGAAAGTGTTGACGATGAAAACTGAAACTGTACATTCACGAGCGTTCTCCAGCGTTTTTCAAATTATTAGATAACGGTTTTACCAAACCGACTTACATACAAATAATTTGAAAAAAAGATAGGTCTTTTTCCTACGATGGATAGAGCAACCGTAAATTCTAATTAAATAATTAGGCAAAACTAAGTACAACTTTTTTAACGTAGGCATGCAAAGGCATGTAGGCATCCATTAATTTAAAGAAGCAATAAAACACTTAAATCTGAAAGAAAGATAGTTTTTTTAATAGCTATGCTCAATTACAACATATCACAATATGATTTGAGCTTTATATAGAAGTAAGAAGGGAAAATAATCACCGACACTTGTTAAGTCATTATCATAATCGTTTTTCATGCTTTCCTCGCTATTGTATACGCAATTATGTTCTATGAATCTTAAACTCGAGCTGGATGAACAGTAGGTATTCGGAAGTAGAGAATTCCGCTGTTGCAGAAATTCGAGACTCGCTAAAAATGAAAAATAATGGTTCTATAAAACTGTGAAAAACATTTGTGTATCACGTTAGTGAATACTCTTCGAAGAATTACTGAACAACACAAATATTCTTCGAGCGCTATTATACTTTACATAAATTGAATTTAATATTTTTATAATTATTCTGTACATTTTTTTTACCGCAGAGTAAAAATTTAAACGCGAGATATAAAATTGTTCACTAGTTAAGCGTTTTTAATTGTAATTTGTGAAAATATTTATGGAACTTAATATTGGAATTTTTAATAAAAATGTCTCCTTTTCTGTTTATTTTAGAATGTACCTGGAAGAAGAAATTTCTCTAAAAATCTTTATTTTCTCATTTCAATTCCAACGCGTGTTTCATGTGTTTAACACATGAAGGAAATGTCAAATAAACGTTGTATAATATATTAAAATATGCTGTTTACATCGAATATTTCTCCTATATTTTTAGCTACGTATATTGATTTATGATAGATATTGCAAAATTATTGTAAAACAAAATTAATGTATCGAAAATACCAAAAACTAGCGTTCCACGTTTATTAATACTGGACATTGATATTTATTATATTATGCAATCCAATTTATTTCTTGATTTCTTATCTCATTAACATTCCGATCTTGTACAACAAAAGATTTAACAAACACCACTATCTCCAGATTATTTATTATCGGTATACTTTCGTACGGTTACAGGCGCTCAATTAACGAGCCTTCCAGTAACAGCAATTTCCTTTTCGCTGCCTGTTACAGTAATGGCGATGCAGTAAGTCTATTTTGTGCTTTATGGTTCGTCGTCCATGAAAAGAAATTAATAAGGCCAAGTTGAGTGTCCGATAGCTAAAAATACACGCAGATAGTTATTAAAATATTGGTTGTCATCTTCTGCATTCATTTAAATTTTAATTGATCATATATCAATACTATTTGTAAGCTAGAAATTTTTTATGTAGAGCTAATGATGGAGAGATAATTGATTCTAAGATAAAACTTTGATATGCTATGTCACAGATCAGTGGATCGAAATAAAATTATAAGAAAATTCCTTTGTATTACGTGTTCTGTCGGTTAGCTAGAAATCTTCGATGAATGCGACAAGTACTTTTCGTAAAGTTTTATTGAACAGTTAAGCCTTGTCTAGTACTAAAGGGATTTAGGTCGATACTTTTCTTAGCAAATAAATATTTCTCTAATTTTTTCGCGATGCACCGGCTTGTTTACGCTTCGACGCGTTTGGCATGCTTTATGGAACCCCATAAGCGGATACAACGCTCCACTGCATAGGCATTCATATATTTAATTCATTTCTGACTTTATCTCGATGGTTGCACCGATTCGAGATGCGCTTTATAACAGAGAGAAGTCACGCTGGAGTCTTTTCTTGTTTTTCCTTTAAACATGCCGTTACCGTCGTTTCGGAACATAGAACGATATTGCGTGATATGGTTTAATTATTTGTAAATTAAGACTTTGTAATACTCATAAAAAAGAAGGAGATGAAAAAAAGAGGCGAGTAAAAATAAAATACCGTAAGTTTGTGTTAACGATCGAAATAAGAAGTTGTAATTCAAAGTTTTTATTTAATTGTTTAGTACAACAAAATTTAACTTTTAAATGCAACATCATGGTGCATGATTCATTTTATTAAATTTTTGGCGTACAAAAATATATATCTTTCTTCAAATATTACTATCTGTACTCTATACGTAAATCTTACTAGCATTAAGTAAAAAAAAGAATATTTTATGGTAATCTCAGAATGATGAAAAACAAAAAATCTTTAGCGTCCGAATATATTTCTATATCGACAGTCTCTAAACAATCACTTATTACAACGTTAAACGTTAATCCGATTAAATAAAAATCAATGAGCATAAAATTAACCGTTAAAAAAACGAACATTAAATATTCCTTTATCATAAACTAAAAAAATAATTAATGTGTTATTTGTACATGTTTTTGTTAACTAGCAATAAGTCGAGTTTCATATCCTTCAAGGATACAATATATACTCTGTTATAACGAAAATAAAAACTTAAATACAATACTGCAACAAATAACACTCATACTTTATCACACTAGAATAACGTTATGATAAGAATGAACGGAATGGTTATAAACTCAGTTACTGATAACAATATTGATCTTATAATTAGTTAAAAGGCACTGAAGAAAAGAAGTGAACTGTTTAGTTCTTATTCCTCTGCTATAATTGTACTACTCTCAGAAGATTCGGATTTAATTTTAAGCGGTGAATTAGGAGTGGTAGTATCCGGACTTCCGATACTTGAATCACATTTGTTATTATTTTCCTTATCTTCATTAATAATAGAGTTTTCCATCTTCATCTGATTCTTTTCTCTCGATATTCTTAATTTGGGTTTCTTATTAGGATCGAAATGATCTTCAAGGACGATCAATAAATCTTCGATTTTCTTTTCTTCAGTTGAAGTTAATTTTTCCTTAATTAATTTTTCTAAGCCTTCTTTCTTTCCATTATTCCATGCTTCCTGTAACACAAGTTAAATCAGTAATCTTATTAGTTTTATTAGTCTTCAAAATACAATTCTATAGATATTAATATTTTATTTGAATTATACAAACTTGTAATTGAGAATATTCTATGCCTGCTTCGGCGAGCAATCGGCGTAAAGGACTAGCATGTTGCCGTTCTCGACGATTCACACGGAATAGGGCCCCAAAAATAGGTCTTAAAGTATTTTGGCGTTCAAATACTATTTTTAATTCTGAAATACATAATACTGCATAATAGAATTTTTTCTAATCAATATTTAAACATTTAAATTTTAATTTATTTTATATACCTGCATATTCTTGTTCTTCCATTTCTACTGGCTGAACAAATTCTCTAATGAAATCAACAGTATTTTTCATGGCACTATCACTATCACCACTACCATCTGCTTCATTTCCTTTTGTAACTTCTAGTGAACTCAAGTGTTGTACTATTTGTAAAGCCAAACATGCTCTGTCTTTTGCATTATTTAACTGATTTTCCTTAAATAATAACAATTTCATATTAAAATTATTATAGCGATTTTATATTATTATTAAAACTTATCATCAATGTATTATAATTACACATTATACAAAACAGATGTTACTTACTCGATTAAATAAACTTTGAGATAACGTCCTAAGAGTATATGCACGAACTGTGTTTGCACATTTTACTTCTGCAACATTAAACCCATTTGCAAATCCTTTTACAATTTCTTTAAATTTTTCCAGAAGATTATATTTCTTTAAAGATTCAATTAACATAGCAGGAATAATTTTACGTGGTTCATGATAAACTAATATGATACCATCTGCTGCGTCTCCTCTTATAGAGGAAAGCCATGTTAGAAAGTCTGTTAATGCAGACACTTCACTTTTAGTTTTTAGTGCCTGTAAAAGAATATAGAGTGTAATATAATCAAATACAAATTAAATACTAATTTTTTGATATTAATGAAATTTTTTACCTTATTAGTTGTACTATCTTTAAGTACACGAAACTTGCCAATAGTTACTATCTTCATATTATGCCTTTTTATAGCTGGAGGATTAAGATCTTTATATGGCATTACATATTGTGAATATGAAGAACTAGGTGTATACCCAGCTATTTGACATATTTCATCTATAACTTTTTTGCCTGTAGTATCCATATCCCAACCAACTAAACGATAGTTGCCTGGACCAATACCCATAGTAGATTTCCTTGATGGGTTGGATTTCCCATTTTCCATTATTGTTGACGATACCATCTTTTTAAACTAATAATCTGTAAAATATAATATAGTTTCCTATTTAAACAAAGCAGAATATTTAAAATAATAATATTTCATATTAATAACGATACAAAATATTCTCAATGGATCAATATAAAAATAGTTCATTAATGTGAATTTTATTAATCAAATTCAATGTTAGTTAATAATGAATGAATATTAATAAAAAACACAATTCGATTCATATACATTAGACACATAATAATAAGGATGAAATATTTTTTTAATTTTTCATTCTCAATGAATTTATATATATTATTTACATATCTTCATATCTTAATATCTTCAACATAGAAATTTTATCATTTAAAAATATATAAGTTTCGAAAAAATAAAAAAATGTATAAATTTGCGTAGAAACTATGAGTCTCCGAAGATTTCTTTTAGCAAATGTTCGAAACGAACGCTCAGTTTTTGTACAAGGGCGAGATATTTTGGTACGTGCGTAGAGTAGAAGATTATACATGGTATCGGCAAGGTCGACCTTGAAATTCAATACAGTACACAAATACTTCAGAACAAAAGATTAATGGCTTAGAATACATCCAATAATATCTTACCTTCTACGACAGACTTACAAATTATTTATCAAATAAAAATAATCTCCTATCGCATGCAGCAATTTTTCTTATCCAGAGGCGTTTGTGTAAAGAAGTTCTGTGCCAAGAACAAGGCAACGGAAATATTTATCGGAAATAATGAAACACACGCAGTCTCACGTTTAATAAACTTATTAATATTAATGTCGGGAACAAGAAATTTATCAAAGCGAGTGATATGCCACCATCAACAACGATGTAAAAAATGACGATCTAACACAGTTGCTATCTTGTTTTGCGACAGGTATATCTACCACTAAGGAAACTGAATGTTACATGGATTTTTGCGATTCCGTGACGTCTATGCAACACGCATTACATATCAGCTCGCGGCGAATCGTGTCACGTATGTAAAACAGATATTCTCATCACACGTGGGTCGATCGCGATTCATGTATAGCCTCGATTTCGATTTAGTTTCCATTAACTCAACGTTAGATTCGTTACATTCGCTCACCGATTCACGTGGTTTCGCAGTTCCGTATTATTCACTGAGTTTCTTGATACGATCACCGAAACTGATGGCAGTACTATAAATCCTTTGTAGATACTGGAAACTACTGGAACGCAACTAAATTCATTTGAACACACGTGCGAAATTGGCAGTAAACCGCTTGCTCGATCATTTGCGCCTGCGTACTCGTTCTTAAGTCACGTGGTTCTAATGTCACTATTAGGTGAAGGAGAGACTGCCAATTGAAGTTGAAGTTCTAGTAGATTTGCTAAAACAGTACGTGAATCAAATTGAAACGGTTGTGTACATATTTGTTTCTCGTATTTCAATACAGTAGCGTTACTTTTTAATCTAACTTTAGCACTATAGCAGTTGGTGAACATTGCAAACGAAACTAGGAAATGTTGGATTGAAAGTATCTCACGTGCATGTAGAATAATAAAGGTGAGATTCGACGAACGATAAACGATTTGATATTCGTTCTATAATAAGATATTGAACGTGTTCGAAATGAAAAACGGCGATTAAACGGTACGAACATTAATTTCTCGTGACCCGATGCTTAAATAGTTAGATACCTGTATGAGAACCATCAGTGAAATAAATAACTTGATCCACATTCAATTACATTATTTTCTAGTTGAGATTGGCAGATAGACACTGGTTGAAACAAATCGAAAGTGTGTTGCATAGCGACGTGTTCTAAAGATATACGTGTGTCATAGGTATTTAACATGAAAGTGACTGCATAACGGACGGTCGAGCGTAAAAAGAAATTCATGTTTTCGCATATCGGTATCGTTCCCGATGAGATGAATCGTTAAAAACTGGTTTGTAAGTAAAATTTATTAGCACGAGTCGGCGTGAATCGTACTTCTTATTTATGCAGCTATTACGACGCCTGTGCATAAAGTTCCATTTGCACGTTGCACTCTGGGAAAATTGTTGACGGTAGCGATAAATTGGCCTGCAGCTTATCTCTCGTTATCTGTTATTTATCCTTTTTTAGAGCAGGCCGCACGCTTTGTAGCACTGATAAATTGTTTCAACTGGGTCATCCGTTCGCCACGGCTCGTTTTTGTCTTTCATTTATTCGCGGAATTTCTCCCGTGCTGGTTGTTCCGAATTTATCGAATTCTCCGCGGTGTTTAAACGTGAGAAAATTGGAAGGTGAATTGCGCACGATCAACTATCACTGTATTGAATTTTTTTCTACGACTAAATTCCCATTATAACGCACCTTCATGATACACGTTTCCGTATAATATCATAAGAATAATTGTCTAGGGCGGTAATTACCGTCATTAGATTAATGCATACGTCACAACATGCACAGTAAACGTAATATTACTATTATTTATTATCATTTCCTTCTTGTAGCTAACAAATGTACCATCTATGAAACTTTTTCAAGATGTTCGAGTAAGATCATATCGAGCAAATTTATGCTCATCTTTGTTTATGATAAATTTGGAATGTATTAATTATTCATGGCTTTTTCATTTTCGTAATTGTTTGTAATAAATCTTCGTGTATCATAGATTTACTATGCATAAATTATTTAGCCTTTTTTATTTATGATTTATATCATTATTGTTGATAAATCTACGACATAAATCCACGATGTAGCTATGATTGATTACAATAGTTTTCAATTATTTTTGCAGATTTTTAATTGGATTGTTGGTCGAATGTATTCTATTTCGCTATGGTAAAAATACAATGACTTTTGAAATATTTCTGTGCAAACAATATCTTTGTACATGACTACAAAAGTTTAAATAATTTCATTTCGATATATTATTATCCTGAAAGTTTATAATCGTGAAAGAAATATCAATGATGACGTACAAGTAAAATGATTATAGTAGAACAATGTATCACAAATGAGATATGAAAAAATACAATAATTAATTAAACATCGAAATTTAAATAAAATAAAAAAGTCCCTGTAGTTCACGAATTTCAATGTAAAATAAAACTAATCTGTTGTAGTTTCGACTACGGCTGAAAGCTTTCTCTCAGCCGTCACGTTCACTTTTTACAATATATGGCAAAGCAAAATCCTATGTAAATAGTAAAAAATATTAAAACGCGCTTGGAGCATTTCGCGTCAGCGGTATTGGTTAATATTCAAGTCTGGTTTCGCTATTTGTGCATGTGTTCGACAGTTTCATATCTGCTCTCTGATAGGAAATGTTGATACTATAAAATTTGAATGAAACGTGGTGAAAGAGGAATCATTCATCCTCGTAGTAATCGTCGTTGATAATGAAGATACGTTAAGTGCAGTCGATGTGATGTGAATATTTTTGAGAGAGAAATAACAAGATATCGACGGGAGAAAAAATGGCAACGACAGAAATTGCGTCTTAACGAAGTCGATGATTTTTCTGAAGCGCTTCACTTGGTATAATGAACATCGTGTTCAAATATCACGATTGCTTTTCAAGTGGATTTCGGCAGCAAAAAAGGGAGAAGGAGGTTGGCGAGGGAATATTGAAACACCTTGATAGGTTGATTAGTATTCAACCTAGCTTCGGCAAACATGGTAAAATCGATCATCTCTCTGTATCTCTAGCGGTGCATTTTCTACCCTCGGCTGATAGAAAAAAAGTAGAATATTTCATTGAAATTAAAAAATGGCAACGGGAAATGAAACTCGACATGTGTATGTACATAGGTACGTTTCTGTCGAGATCGAAGGGGTTAACTGCTGAGAAACCTGTAGTTCTTTATTAACTACGATCATTCGGATAAATTAAAACAGCATACAGTTGAAGTTTCCGGTCAAATAGATCTTTTACTTAAGAATTTCGAAGATTAAATAGATCACAACTATCAAGATAAACGACGCATCAGAATTCAGTATGGAAAATGGCTGTAGATGGAGAATATCGGAAAACGAATTCTAGATTTACAGGTTTGCTCTTCGTTAATATTCAGTCTATCACCTACAGATGTAATAGTGCCATCAGCAAACATAGTACGAGAGATAAACGCAGAAAAGGAATCGATTAATGCAAGAATCCTGAGCTAAGAATCGTTTTAAAAATTAGAGAAAAATTTCTTTTCATTTAATATTGTAGATGAATCAATAGATCATCGGCTCTAATCCAGTCTACATATACGTAAAAAAATATAGGTAGATAGAAAAAAAAATACGAAATAGATATGATAAAAGCTGCGAATTTTCACGATAAAATATATTTAATCTTGTCAATTCTATATGTTTTACGAGCGATTGTATTGAACTGAATACATTTTTCTACTTTCGATACGTATGATATTGATTCATATAATAGTTTTAATTTTGCATTCAAAGATAAAAATCATTTTCACCTATCGATCAGATATTTCATGACGCAATGTTGTTCATATGATGTGACGTTATGGGCGAGATATATCTTGCACGCCTTTTCATTAAGATGTGAGATATCTCGTTCATGGCGTAAAAATTAGTTCACGAGGTATTCTTTCGCAAACGAGGAATTATTAACGATATTAAATACAGAATGATGTACTGTTACAAACAAATCCTTTTAACGTTACTTTTTTAACGAGTATTAAAACGAATTTAATTTATGTCGAGTTTTATCAACGATTGCTCACATCTTTATTTTATCATTTGAAGTTAATTTCATTTTGTCAAGCTGGACGCTTTTCGCTTTAAATGCCACTCATTTATTGAATTTTTGATTCTGATAGACTAATTAATCTTTTCCATTATGTAATAATATATTATAAAAATATAATATAAAAACTACCATGCAGATATATCATGGACATGTCAACATCGTTTACTTGAGATTATCTTCTCATTCTAAGAGCACCATGTACGTTTCTAAGGTTCATTTAGATGTACATTTTGCATGAAACTGAATTTCAACCATAAACAACCATTCAATCCCTTCTGCACTTGTCATTCACATGGAACGCATGAGATGCTCATTCATATCCGACACTTGTGAAATTCATTCACCTTGTGCTGCATTACATACTGGCTTGTGTAACTCGTTGGAAGTTCACCTGCTACTGTAACTACGTACGTATCGCATGAAATTATAACGAAGGACTTTTTTGTTTCAACTATAATCAAGTATTTTATGCCTAATTTACTTTTTACACAGAATGTATTATGATTAGGATAATTCCACTTTATATCAAAGAAACGAGTGATAACAGCATGGTGATAACCTATACAAGTAATTTTAAATGTTAATGGTAAAAGGGAATATCAAATATAATACATAAATATTGTTAAATTATGCAGTTCCATTGAGAGCACCAGAGATACGATTTCAAAGGCTCCTTAATTGAATATTTCCATTTCTACGTTTTTAGATTAACGATCATTTATGACGTTAATGTTATATGAGCAATAATATTATGCATTTTTTTGATGTTTCAACTAGTTAATAGAAGAAAATTATTGGAAAAATATTTAATTATCTATGTAGTACGTGCAACTATTATAGAATTATTGAAAAAATACGTGTATGTATTTCAACATTAAATACGTAATCCACAAACGTACAACGTACAGTCTGGAAATGGAATAGTAATCGATTAATGATAATACGAATATACATAAAAAGGAGAGTGCATGCAATATATAAAAAAAAAATATATATATATAAAATACTTTTTACAACAATCATATGGTGAAACAAACCTCTATTTAGTCTCCACTTCTTATATTTCTACAAATTTAAATTAGCACAAACATCCATCGTTGAATAACGCATCACGAATTATCAGAAATCGCACGTTCAAAATTAATTCGAGACCGGTTACCTCTTCTTCCGCGACGATTTTATCACTTGATCAATTCTCCAAGCCAAACGAACGTAACTCACGTCAACGTTTAATTTAACCATACAATTTAAAGGATCGGTAAAAGAGATTCCGAATAAATGGAAAGACTTACAATACAGAACGATTCCGCCGCAAATTCCGCCGTGGAGGAGGCTGTTACACCGTTGGATCTTGATTACTCTTTCTTTCGGTGGATGGACTTCGATGATCGGTCGTTAAAAAACGATTCTTCGACGCGGTTGCCGCGTACGTGACACTTTTCTGCTGGATCTCAATTTTTTCTGTTCACCGTGACGCCTTAGTGAACGCCGTGAAACGCAGACAAAAGACCGTTGACTCGACGCACAGATTCCGACAGTCTATTGTCTCCCTTCGTTTTTGGCTCCCTAGCATTATCTTTATCTTTATCTCATTTCCACGCGTTATCCTTCGTTACTCTTTTATTTTACCAGTTTTCTCCACTCGACGCGACGCAACGATGGGCCCCACTCGTACCGCGAACGATCGACTTCGCTCGTATTCGATTCGGTAGCCGCACGCTTTCGCTGATAACGATGCATCGCGTCGTAAGATATCGTGAGATTTGCACGTACCTGCAACGTGTCTGATATACGAGCGATTTGCAACGAGCAGGTGATAAGGTTGCATCGCTCGCGCATTGCGTGCAACCGCGGTTCTTGATGCGCGACAACTTAGGATACGGACGTTCTTGGTTATTGGCTCGGGCTTTTGAAGTTTCGCGGTGTTATGATGGAGTACAATGACTCACAAATGTATTTGAGCCAGGATCCAGAATTAACAACTATTTTTAACATTTTTATGGAACTCACAGAGAAAGTCAATTTTTGTTTAAATAAAAGACTGTAATCTTGACTAAATCTTAAAGGAATCTTAAATGATTAAAAATATTAATTGTTAGTTGTTCTGGTTACGAACGAACAACGATTATAATTGATCGAAATATTTTTGATTATTAAGAACATATAATAAAAAGTCTCTTGAGGTCTGTAAATTTTAGACGAAGGTTACTTTTTAATTAATATAAAATTAGAAAAAATGACACTGAAAATATTAAGTACAATTATGACAAGAGTTACATGCGGTTACATTTCTCTATTTACTTATTAAGAAATATTTTATAGCGCGTTAAGATATGGAGGAAGATTACTATAAAAAATAATATGATAGTTTATATGAAAATCATGTGTAACAAGCATTTTAGTTGCTTAATAACGAAAATGTTGGCTGATGCTGTAGTATGATTTCCAGTTTAGATAAAATCTTTGTTTATTTAGTCTTGGTATGTATAGTTTTACTTCTCGCGTGAAAGCGGTTTAATTAGAAAAAGTGATACAAAGTGATAAAAAGCAGCTAAAATTAAAAATTTGTAAAGCTAATAATGTTCCGAGTATACGGATAAAATACGTTTAATAAGAACACATTACATACGAGGAACTGAATTCATATAATTAGAACTTTTCATGACATTGTAATTTATGGAGGAAGTCTATTATTATGGCGTGGTAAAAGTCAGTATTAATGGGTAAAAACATTTCTTTTTTTACATAGTAAATGGCAATCAGTATGTTTCATTCCCAAACTTTTCATGAAATTGTGATAAGGGGATGCACGTAATTGATCTAAATTTATATCCTGAAAAATAAAATACGTTCGACACAAACATGTAAAACTGAAGGGAATTAAAAAATTATATCCAGATTCTGAGTAGATACATTTTGCAATTTAATAAAAAAGTACGATACGAACAATAAAGAAAATTGTACGTAAGTAATAATTATTTGGGGCACTATTTATTTGAATTTCTGAATAAATTTAAAATCTGACTCACACAGTAACCTGTTCAATTTACTATATCGAAACATTTAAGTTTCTTTTCAATATACAATTACAAAATAGGAAGATTGAAAACACATTTATATCTACGAATAATATCAGCTTTATATATCTTCTATATTTTTAAGAAAAATTTTCTATAGCACTTGAGTTTTTCTTCCTATCAATACGGGGATTTTCTATCACGTTGACAGATTAAACACGTGAAGAGGAAAAAAGGAATATATTGAAAGTGAACGGCGAACGATATTGCGTCCCTTTATTCAATACACTCTCAATAAACTCTGTTTTATGTGGAGGAAGGTTGTTTGCATTTTTATTGGTTTAATTGTTCGTAGTAAATAAAAAACGAAGATAAATGAAATCAGTAAGACGAAGTTTTTCTGTCTTTGGCTGTACTATCTACATATTTAACAGTTTCTTGTGTATCAGAAGTTTGATAAATTATACAGTTGTTGCTTGCGAATAGAAACTTCACGACGTGATATACATTATTGAACGCGATAATAGAATTTGTGAACGGTACTACGTATTGTGTGATAAGCATGCAACTTCCAGAATTGTAATGAAGCGATAAAATCGCGTCGCGTGTTGTGTGCATCGAATTTTTTCCATTTGGGGAGAGTGCTCGTGAAACACATTTATTAATATAATTACTGTTATTATTTACCTAATACCAATTTTATTCCTGGACACTGTTTGAATAAGTCACCTATCATTTTAATAGTTATTTATTTTGAATTGCTAGATATTAAGTGAACCGCCACTATTTTCGTAATACGATTCTTACTGGGTCGCCCGGAAAGTTCGTTCCGATCTTTAAGGAATTTAGTCGACATGAAAGATCATATTGAAAAGTTTTTCGCCGAAAAATCTGAGAGGCTCTGGATGGATGGAATATTCAGGTTGCGTGAAAGATGGAGAAAGGTTGTGGAACAAAATGGCACCTATATAATTCAATAAATGTATATTGAATCGAAATGCAAATCGGGATGAACTTTCCGGGCGACCTAATAAATTCTTAGTATTAAATGAATGATAGACTGAAAATCAATAATAATTCATAGCAATATCACATGACAGTTACTTTCAATGATACATTAGATATTAATCAAATAAACGCAATCCAAAGCTAATCCAATAGATAAGAAAAATCTTATCTCTTAACATGATAATCGTATATCCTATTTTTCTATCTAATTTCTTAAAATGCATCGAACGTTCGCCTACAAACATGAAATACGCAGTAATATGTTATTTAAATTATCAACACGATAGCCAGACTTATAAATAAAGCAGAAACATGCAAGGGTTTATCTGGTAATTATATAATACGACCTCGTTATTTAATAACAAGTGGGTAATCCCCCATATTTCTTTTTAACTTCAAAAATGTTGCAGAAATATATGTGCGACAAAATTATCATATTTTCCGAACCTTATCGTTTCGCCGACTACTTGTTATTTTTTAATAAAATATGTTGTTTTGTAACGCAATATACGTTTATTTTGTAACGCGATATTTGTAGTTTACACACGCATTTATCGTGTACATTTAATAATGACACGAGTTGCGAGCAACCGGATAATTGATAAGGGCGTTACTTTTCTCCGTTTTACGAGATATTTTTCGTAAAAGTGCATATTTCTTGCATAACACATGAAAGTAGTAGCTGACATTTAAAAAAGCATATATTTATACATATATTATATGTATAGAAAACCGGAAATTTGTAAAAGAATGGTCTGATTCGCCTTTATTGTGTTTTAGAATTTCAAACATTCTTGAAAGTTGTTTCATTTGCCCGTCTTAAATAGATTATCTCATGTTCTTCAGAAAGAAATCGATTTTCCTCTATTGCAGTATTTATTGAGTTATTATTCATCTGCGCGTAAACGTAAGTAAAGGTCAATCCTGTTTTGTCACTTCTTATATCGATAAACTGCTCCGATACGTTAAGAAAATAAATCAACTATTGAAATCGCGCTGCTGTAATTTTCGCAACTTTTACGAAATAAGCTTTTAATAATAGAATGGACATTTATTTAAATTGTCATAAATCTAATGAAATAATCATAAGCTACGCAAACAATGTTACAAATTATAATTAAAATCGCATTAAAAAACCATATAGCGATATCACAGATTATTTGTTACAGATTTATCACGTAGTTAATTACATAATGTCAGCTTTTACAACAAGGTGAATTGAACATAATAGGGTTTGAGAAGATAATAAATCTTCTAGGCTTCAAAGCCTAGAGTTACCCAAGTCACTAACAGAGAAATGCGATTATTACGGTGCACGATATTTAAAATGCAATTAAAAATCTTAGAAACACCTATGAAATCGTTGATTACTGATGCGATAGTTGTAAAATTTCCATAATGAAACGATAACAGGTAGTTATAATGTTGGAAACATTTCCAGAAGTATACATTAACGTTCATGAATGGGGAGTGGTAAATTCGCATGAAAATGAACGATTTAAATAATAATAACTAATAATGGCGATAATATCGCGTAGCAAATGTATCGAAAATAATGTTACGGCCGTTGCGTTGATACCTAGATTCGTGTACCACGAAAACAATCACGAGACGTATATTACATACATATTTAAGTTGGCAAAATTACAAAAACGATTACGTTTCATGATGTGTAATAAATGAATACCGAAACACAATATCAAGACACATTGTATAACAGAGTTATCAGGTAAACAGCAGCGGCAATGCATTTCCTTTGTAAATGCATTCTAATTCTGGAAACAAATTGGTGCTTTTAGCGACATTAAAACGGTCCCATTAATCGTATACTTGATACATTTCATGTGCCTCGAGTTGCATAGTAATGACATACAGATATAAATTTACGTTTGCACCGAAGAAACGTCATACAATTTGTAATCCAACTTGTGTATGTCTACGTTGAGAATCACGAAATAAATTTAATCGAATGCGTTCGCGATTTTTACGAAGCTTCGTTGAAACGATAAAATCATCCTGTCTGTCTGTCTCTACTTTTGCGCATAAAATACGGTTGCGTGGGAAGTGAATTAAGTTTGAATTTTTGCGAACCTTTTTAAATAGAAATGCCGAATTACGAAAAGATATATTCGTCAACGAATATGTGTAGGTGGATTATTCAAACTTTCAGCCAATCTTCTGCAAAAATTGTCGCCCCACATTTTCGATTTATTTCTGCGCAAGCAATTACCTTTTCTCTTCATCATACCATCAATCCTGTTATTGTGCGTATTGTACCAAATTTCGGTTTCCCACGTTTGCGTAAGAGCAGAAAAATCACATTCCAAAAACAGTGTTGGAATTATTCAGTGCAATTAATAACCGACAATTAATATTGAAATATTTGATTATCAATCGTGATCAACAATACAGTTTTTACTCGACCTATTGTCATTGAAATTCGATCCGATTTAATGAAATTTAAGTATCCAAATACGTAACGAAATACGACGAGAACGTTAGAATGAGAATTAGTTAATCCGTAAAGTTAATTATGAAAATTATTTATCGATCGGCTTCCCTGATTCACTCTTTCTAACGATCATTAATAATAATTTCTATAACAATCTATCAATTCAACAAATTAAATAGTTTTATCTCTCAATATTAAAAATTGAACACAAGTAGCGTCGTAATCCTTGATCAAATGAAAAAAGGAACTTCCCTGAGTTCCATTCTTGTTGAATAGCGATCAGTGTGCAACAATGAAGAACCCTTTTCCCACCTTCCCTTCTTACGGACCAAGAGGCGTTCTTACTTTTCTTTTAATTAAAAGTAGTTACCTAGCGCGGTCCGAGTCAATTCAAACAGAAACTTTAATCACTTCACGACCGGTGTGGATTTTAAAAGAAAGTTGCGATTTTTGATCAACACGATGGGGAGGCAAACTTCCCGGTTCGTGTCATTCGCAACTGTTCGCACAGTCGACACCGATTGATTTATCGCGAACGTTCAGGTACAACACAACTGGAACCGAGTCAGGTACCGAGCACGGTTCCAAATGCCAATTTTGCCACTTACCGCTTGCTGCTTACCGTTTACGGCTCTTTGTATGTTCACGGTCTTAGTCTCTTTAATCGTGAAAAGACAAACGCGCTTGTATTATCGACTCGTACAAAGGATGCAGCGTGTTGCTCGTTTGCTGGTATAATTAGCACGTGGCGCTATATACATTCTAATGTACACAGTGTACCGTGTGGGCGTGTACCAGAATAACTTGACTACGCGACCACTGATATTATAGCTGGTGGAAAATCTGGTGGTGTTTCTATCCTTGGCTCTTGTCTTGCTCTTAACGTTCGATATTAGTTCATTTGGCTTGCCTAACTTTAGCATGGCGAATCGTCCTTCGTCTGTCTGATTATTATCTGATTATAATTGTTTGTCCGAGCGAGATACCTTTTGGGAAAACTGTTATAGCGATATTGCATGTATTATATAGTGGTAATTGGTGAATGATAAATTACGTAGGTAGAAAATAAAAAGTATGAAGGATAAAAACGCGCGTTTGTTGATTTCGATGCTTATGCAGAATGTTCATAATAACGATGATCACGATCTGTCAGCATTTCTCTTAATCTGATAAAAAAATGTTTCGAACAAAATTTAATCAGTTGACAACTGAAAAAATTTTGTATTCAATTAAATGTGGAGATGATCATGGCTCTTTAAAATGGTGTTTCTTTTAATCTTTTGCTATGATAAGTTCATAGTATAATCTTTACTTTAAAGAATTTTAGTAGAAAGAAATATGTATATGGTAAAAAGTGTGTTAGATTGATTAGCTCTTGACATATGATATAAGATAGGTACATAGATTAGGTATTGTTATATTTAAGTATTTTACACTATATTGCGATATCTCTAAAAAATGAAATAAATTATAAATCGTGGAATTTATGTACACAATTTTCCAATACAAAGATTATTTTTTATCTCTTTTTTTATATCGTTTGTCACTTAAACTACTACATTCCAAAATAAAACATAGTTTTTATTCGATACAGTGTAGCTTCTACTATCATTTAGATTTTTACTTTTAAATTCATATAAAAACTTTTATTTAAGTATTCAATTTCCATGCGTTTTTGATTTTAGGATTCTTCTTTCTGCGTTTTTTGGTACATGTGACAGAATAAATAAATAAGTAGTATTTTTTGTAACGGTACTATCATAATATATTGTACCTATAGTTTTCCTCTTTTAATGATTTGTTTTCGATGTGTTATACAGCGTTCATAAATGTCATATTAAACGGAGAAAAATTTAGATGTAAAATAGTTTGATATCAAGTTTAGAAGAAATAGTGTTATTTGTAATAAAATTCTCTTTTAAATCATGTAACAGTATATATAAAAAACAAAAAAAGAGTGTAAAACGAGAAAAATAAAAATAGGTAGTAAAACTACGAGAGTGGCATAAAATAGTTTTCAACGCGTCTCTCTTTCCTTTTTAAAATACCGATTCAAAATCTCATGTTTTTCCAGCCATGACGTCTGGCCCGTTTTTGTTTTTCCGGTTTGCGTTTTTCGATATAAAAAGATTGCATCAAATTTTTGTTGAACGAGCATAGAGTGTGATGCTCGTGAGCGAAAAGCTGTGAAAATTGTCACAGGTTTTGTTTTTGAAAAAAAAGAAAACTATTCAGATACAGGAACCAAGATAATAATAGTTTATGATATGATAGATGTACATCTGAATAGTTTTCATTCCATTTTAGAAAAGATAATAAAATCACCAAAACAAGATGCCACAATGAAAATATAATGAAATATTAAATGTTGCAATTTACATTTAAGTACGGAGTTAATGAAATACAATGCAACATGTGTGTGGCTAATCTTTTAATTTGTAGTATGTACAGTGTGACCCATTTCGAGTGATACATGTAATTATCTCCTAAAATACTCGCCGTGCAAAAACATGTTTGAAGTTCATAAAACTTACTTTATTTCGAAGGACATTTTATGATGGTCAATTATTGGTAATTATTTAGGAAGCTGCTTCAAAATGTTGTAGAAATCAACATCTTGAACAATCAATGAATCAACATCTTTCTTTTGGAAATTATCGCCGGACTTCTCTTCGTTACCTTCGGCTATGGCAAAGAGGAAGCGTCAACATTTAAAGGTGCCATAAATTAAGTCCTCACCCGCATGGTGTGTAGGCCAACAGTTCCGACGTCTTGCGACTGTGATGTCTGAAAACGGGAGGCTTCGAATGCTCGTAGCGATTGCTTGGGTTCCGTTATCTTTGGTTCTAGGGAGAGATAGCGAAGTCACTTGATGGTGTGGAAGGCAACAAACGATCTTGAATGACCTTGAAAAATCAAGAGATTATAGATCGATGAATTCGTCAGGGAACAGGCTACACGTTTATCTGCATAAAATCATATAGTTTTGCAAAAATACATAAAAGAAACAAGGATCACTTTGAAATTTGTAAGATACATCCACCTAGATAAAATTTGTGATTATCGCAAGATGCCCCACTCGAAATAAGCTATGCTTTGCATGAAACATTTTGCGCATAACGAATAATAGTTTTTGGGAGATAATTGCGCGTAGCACTTGAAATGGTGTCACCCTGTACATACATACATAACGTCTAAATACGATAGAAAAATTATAATACGTACAGACAGATCGTGGTATCCTCTCGTTAAGTTTCGGAGCTGATTTTGAACGACGTTGGTCTCCTCTACGCAAGCTGGTCATCTCTGCAGCCTGTGCCAGGCACATTGTCGACATGTCGTTACTTGGGTTCTGGTCAGCACGTGGATTTTATGCGATTTTACTCGCACAATTACCGCACACCGCCCCAGAAATCTGTGGTTTTCGTGGTCGATCGTTAGGACTAGCGGCCACCCGCTCGCGTAATTAATTCTGTTCATTGCAATTTATGTTCTTCTTTCACTGTTTTCTTCCAGTTCCACTTATTGTTAAATGCTGTTGCTTATTGCCGAACGGTCCATGAAATTTTTCAGGGAAAATATCCTGTCGTTCAACGAGGGAAAAGCTCGTAGAAGGAGTCTCAAAAAATAATTATGTGATAGGAAGATAAAATGAAGACAATTGACGGCGATTGCGTGTTCATTCGTAATATTTATTCATAAGATTCGCTTTATTTATAGTATTCGCTCGATGAAAAATCCCTGAAGCATTAAGAATTAATTTAATTAAATTAGCATACGATATCTATCAGTTGTTCTCGGAATAGTTGGTTTTGCTGTTTGACGTAATTACTAGCGATTAACAGTTTAATAAAAGATGTACGTTCCTTATGTGGCTAGTATGTAAATATTAATTATCGTAAATGTTCTACTAAATGTAATAGATGCTCTAACATAAGTATTAAAGAACAACTAACTCAATAACATTAATATATATAAATCTTTCGTAAAATATTCTGGTCGCCTGGAATTTTTCTGCGAACCTCGATAATATATACAATACGCCTAAGTTTTTAAGAAAAGTTCCGTTTTCTAATCTTCTATCTCCGTGTATCAAATTTATGATGGAAAAAATAGTATTTGCGTTCCACGCGTCCTTTCGTGCCTAATTATACGTCAACGTGTCTTTATCCAAGGCGATGATTATTCTTCATTTGCATTTTGTCGAGACAAACAATTAGAAACGAAGATCCTGGACGAGACCTCTTCTGTCGAATCAGCCGACAACACGGATAGCTTCTAATACTTTTCAGTCGGGAAATCGAAGTGAGAAAAAATTCTCGGCTTCGTTAAGTTCAAGATGGAACGATGGTGCTGTTAATTCTTTTAAAAGCTAGATAGCCGGGGCACATCAGAATATCTTGCTTGAGTTCAATGACCGAGATATATTTTTGTAGAATTATTTGGTTTACTTTTGGAGTATCATATGTTAGAAAAATTCTACTAAATTAAGGAAATATCTTTCCCAGACAGATAAAATATATAAAAAAGGTGAAAATAATTTCTAAATTAAAAAACTATAAATATTAATATTAAAGAAATAGAATTAGTATATGAATAGGGAGATAGAGCGAGAGACGCACGAGAAGATTAGCAGAGAATCGTAAGAGACAGAATATTAAGAATTAACATTTATGAAGAAATGAAAGAAATGCGTACTAATTTAAGCAGGAGTAAACATCGATAATTATGAAAATAAATCGAATTATAGAGAGTATCATTGTGGTTTAAGGGATAAAAGAATATCGTAAGTTATTACCTTATATAAATTTGAAAATCACGGATTATGTATCGTGTTAGTTATAAGATATTGTATAATGGTATTTTATATCCTATTGTTTGTAAAGCGGATTAAATTCGTATAAATATAATATGTTATTCATCGCATATGTTTCATCGAGATTGATGGTAGTAAAGGATTATTAATTTCATGAATGAAATATTGGGAAATTGAAACAGTCTAATAAGAGTGTGTAGATATATGTATCAGAAGAATGTATGATTCAGTAAACCGATTCATCTTCATGGCCGAAAGACTGAAAAATAAAGTATTAACACTGTTACTACTTGTTAACAAATACCCGTTAATGATATTTTTAAATTTATTGTAATTTTTTCCATAGAACATCAATAGAATTTTTCTTATACAGGTTGTGAATGTACGCCATGAATGATTTCGAATTAAATCGATAATGGTGATGAGTGATTGTATTCAACTTTGTTTCAAATGTCAATGTAATTATGATTTTCATGTCTTATTACAATGCGAATGAAATTTTAACATGTATCGCACACCATGTATACCTTTATAGGAGAAATATAAAATAGTATGTATATATATATATATATATATATATATATATATATATATATATATATATATTGAGTGATCATTTACATTTTCGTAGCATGATATGAAACAAGCTGGTTCTTTATTTTTTAAGTACCAGACAGAAGAACGTTGAACTGGCGTTATTAGGTAGAAGAAATCAGACTCGAAGGAAGCGAAGAAGTGCAATAAAAGGCGATCCACGTCTGAGCAAAGTACGGGAAAACTCTTGGTTCCCGACATCGCGTTTCCTTTTCCCGAGTTCTGTTAATGAGTTTAAAGCGATCGAACGGAATTAAATCTAATTAAGCAGAAAGGAGAAAATATGAATGGCACTTTGATGTTCACTGAGTTATCTAACATGTACTCGCTGATGAGCAATGAACTACGTGATAATTAATAGATAAATTATATCGTAATGCGAAAAATTTCCCCTAAAAATCGAAAAATTTCTAATTATTAGAAATTGAAATGTACAAATTCTTTTTTCTTTGAGATGGTAAACGGTGCTGTTGCAACATTAACTTTAGAGAAAGGAAACTTCTACAAGTCTAATTCTTGATCATTGGTTAACTTAATGTTTGGCTACTACAGTGTAATTATTTTTGTCATAAACTGACATTTAATATAAATTTGGTACAAAGAGCACATATAAATTTGGTTCTAGCTTGTATAAAATATAAAAGTCATAATAATTATTGTAATAAATTGCTTTAAGTAAAGTGAACGCGTAGTTCATTAATCAAGTAGTTCAAGTGAATTATACTTTTTTGTTTATCGCAAGTACCATGACTCAAACGCGTTGATGAATGCTTTCGCGAAAAAGATGATAGAAAATGCGAGGCATGATGTAGAACTCATGCTAGAGAGATGACATCACTTGCAATTTGTATCGATGATATCATGTTGCATTTTTGTTTCTACGTTTGTATAATTATTTCGACGACTTTTTATGAGAGAAATTTACACGAGATGCATATAAAGTGATACAAGATATCTAGCATCGAGAATTTTTTTTATGAAGTCCAAATAATTTAATTAAAGCTAATAATAGAACAAATAGCTACCATTTAATAGAAAAATTTAATTTACAAAAGAAACTTAAAAACATTATTGCACTTAAAGAGTATAATTTAAAAGATGTTAAAGATTGAAAATTTTTTTTGTGTCAGATACTAGGATTAAGAATGATATAAATCTTCTTCGTATTACTTCAAATTACGTAGGTGCAGTTCGTCATAAAATGACTGTATTTTATTTTTAGGTTTGATGTAGGCGTTTATGGAAATGTGTTAATTCGTGAATCACGCGTATTCGTCTATATTTCATTCAAGTTTGAGAAATTTATAGCTTACCACACGATGTATTCTCCTTAAATTATTGTCAATATCGAAAATCCTAGGGAAATAATTGCAAAAGTACTATTTTTAATCGAAGCTTATTTGAATTGAAGCAATATCATTTTCTGATGTCAGAGAAGTTATCTCAACCCGTTCTCCCCGATTTCGATGATTTTTAAATATATTGTAAAGCTCCACATTTTGAGTAATTTTTTCCTGTACATATAACCGTCGGTCGGCTTTAGTTTCCGAGATATTCCCGTAAAACTGCCGGTATCACACAGCGTATTTCTGCCTATAGTTGTGCGTCTGTAGCAGCGTATGTGTCAGTATTGGTTGTCGCTTATTCTCTGTTTATAAACGAAAGCCGGGCGAGCTTAAAAATCCCATGTGCAACTGCGTATCCGAGACCGCACGAAATGTTTGTTATAATTCACTTAAAAATTGACTGACAATGTATTGACTTTGGTTACGCTTATGTGAAATAATAACAAATTAATTATAAAAATAATAGGCGAATGAATAATTGGTACTATTTTACGAAATAGAATGATCGCAATGACTGAAAATGATTGAAAATTCTAACCCAAACCCAATCCAAATCGCATTGATGATATTCACTTTTGATTGAGATATAAACTCATATTATAACAGACGTTTCTTGCAGCCTTGCATATGCACATTGTGTACGGAGCATTTAAGCTCACCCGACTCTCATTTATAAACAGACACAGAATTCAATTTGCTAGTAAAGCAGGTTTTTCGCGAATATTTCAGAAATTGAGCGAGAGTGATGGTTATATGTATAGAAAAAAGTTGTTTAAAGAATTGTTTCCTTTAACATATTCAAAAACCATCGAAATCGGAGAGGACGCAACGGTCCTACAAGTTCAGAGTAAGATCTTCGATGAATAATAAAATTTGTATTTTAGTAGTACGGTAATATAACATATTGTAATTTATGGTTATATTATATACATAACATATGGTAATATTTATTATATATTCTTATACTTAATAATAATAATTACTATCAATTAATTAACATAATTTATGTTTTCGTATGTAATATACAAAATGGAATATCGTTAAATGTAATATATATAAATGTTACCGAAAATATTTCTTGATAGATTATGTCAGTTTCTATAGAATCATGAACCAGCGAAAAATCATGCTTTTACTTGAATAAACTACTGCAAAAATTGCGATAAAGAAATGATACCAAAATATAGAATAGATACGAATGGATCAGGAATAATATTTTCCGCTTCTTATTTCTATTATTTGCTTTTCATTTCGTATATATCGAGAGACACAAAAAGGGAGTTTCTGTCCACCTATCTCGTCTAAAAATTTTCTGTCCGACGGAGTACGCATGAGCTTTTATCGTTTATACTTATTTCTTTACTGCTTGACCTAGATAACAGATTCAGCTGTAGACTTTACAACGGTACCATAAAACGATTATTGTTGTATTATCCTGCATGCGAGTCAATGACAATTCTACTTGTTTATTTAATGTATATTTCAAAATGTGCAATAGCATTAATGTAGACAGTTTCCAAATTATAATGTTAAGGCGCAAAATATAGTTGTATCTTACGTATGAATTAAAGAAAAGAATGTTACAAAATGAGATGTACGTATACATGCCTATACGAATTAAATTTTATCACTGAAAAATCGTTCGAAGAATGTTCGTTACATTGGAATATAGGAGACAAATGTGTAAGACTATTTCTTTCGAAATTTGATTTTTACCCTTATCGTGTGCCGTTTATACGTATATTTTATTTTATATACTTTTCATAATAATAATTTTATACATTTCCATTAATAATTTGCACCCTGAATTCTCTTACATCTAATCTAATTTCCTGGAAAATGTACTTTTCCAATAACGATACGCGTACACCAACTTAAACCAACCATCATTTTATAAACTTTCATAGATACGCGCTTTATTTCTTTTTTCTTTCATCAACTTAACCGATCGATTTTGATCTATCGATTGCATAATTACGAGGCGAGAATGGTCGAGATTTTAATTTGAAAGCGGTTCGAATCTCTCTCCACCAGGCTCCAGTCGGCTCATCAGCAATTGTTGCGGAATACAGATATTAGAGGATCATTTATCTTACTTACGCGATGTTGGCCGATGAGCCTGACCCATTACAGTCGCCGGGGAGTAAAATTCCTCCGTTCTGATCCAGTTTCTTCTGGCGGTGGAGTGTTGCCACCTTCGGGAATCAATATTCATTAGGGCGCAACTATCTTCCTCTGTTTTCACCGGTTGTCCTCATTCTCTGTACTCGTCGATTAATAGTTGGAAGCTTTGATTGACCGATCGCCTCGCAAACAGCCTGTAGCTAATCGCGATGGGATTTATGTACACCGACCGCGTTAAGTAATCGCTTTACAACAGAGAAATATCTGTAAGGGCGTGATATATCGTCCGCGAAACCATCAGGTGAAGATGCTCGTGGAGACTGTTTCCCTGAGATTTGCCTCTTTTCTTGTAACATGTTCGCCGAGCAGGAGTTTGTCGATTCTGTTTTTTCGTCCTCGAGCGAGAAGTAAGGTGAAAGAGAAGGAATTGTTACGTTTTATGGAGTAACATGAAGTTTGTACGATGCTATATTGGAAAGGGGAAAGAATAAAACGATAATACATGAAAAAGAAAGTAATAACGTTTGCAAGACTTTATAACATTTTTTCTTCATAGAGAAAATTTAAATTATCAGCATATGAACGTAAACGAGGAGATTATATACGAATCTGTGCAAGCACGACTTTCGTGAAATTCATCGTAAATTGCGGGCAATTTCCTACCCTGTGATCACCTTTTATCGCGGCTAGAAAAAAATGGTGGGGAAAGAGATGGGTCATAGATATGCAGCTAAGAGGTGTAGTTACTAGGTGAAGGAGAACGAGAAGGAACAGAGGGGTGTGATAATGGGGGGAGCACCTATAGAGTAGAAAATTGTCTGCAACTTACAACATTCCCCCATGCTGTCGTAAAGTCAACCGTATCTGAAATTTCATTTAGCAGAAATAAGGGTAGCACATTCTTCCTTTGATGAGTTGCGCTACAGTCAATAAAGGAATCTTCGTGCGAAGAAAGTCACGCGGGTGATTTACATTCCAAATTTTTTAATATTCGACTATCGTTATATGGATTCAAATTTGTTGAGGTTTACTGATAGAAGAACGAGTGGATGAATTTGTAATAGGAAAAATATATTGAAATAAGTATAGGTATAAGTATAAGTATAACGTATGCTGACCCAGATCCTCACTTTTACAGTGTTACAATGCAATAGAAGAAGCTGTGATAGGGACCACGTTCGTATACTTACAGCAAAGGACATTACCAAAAAGTTAACCTTGTAGCTCTAGCTGAAGGCTACAAGAAACAGCAATAGAAATCTACTCATAGCTCTTTTGTTTCTAGACCTAATCTAATCAATAATCTAAAACAAAATTTATATTCAAGGACACATATTGTTATATTGTTCATATTATTGTTGCATTGTCCATATTATTATGGGCCTCCCCTTATTTTAAATTCTTTCACTAAATTCTATTCTCTTCGTAACATCGGTCTCCAGGTCACGGATATACAAAAGTAAAGATGTAGAGTTTTTCTTGAAGTAATTATTTCAACAAAATTCTAGAATGAATCATTCATAATGGCTTTCGTGGATTAAAGCGGTTTCTATTCGAACTTTAAATAAAATCTAATGGACGCTCTACGCCTAAGGTGTGCGTTTAACGCATGTATAGTTGTTAATGCAATTTCTTTAAATAATATATCACTGGTACTAGAAAACAGCTACTGTTGATCTGTGATGAGTAAAGAGAAATCGTCAACAGATATGGGAGAAATATAACCAAAAGTACTGCTCCACGGATTACTGTCTGTAATAGTGAAACAAACGATCTATACCCACATTTTTTCTTTTGCTGGGAAAACCGTGCGTATGCACGGCGAGAGAGAGAGAGAGAGAGAGAGAGAGAGAGACAGACAGACAGACATACAGACAGAGAGGAAATGTTCGTATCGGGTCGTATGTGACATCAACCAGAGACGAGGCCACACACACAGGGAGAGACAGCAACCAGATGTTTACGGTTCCTCACTGCATACCCTCAATAGCTTCAAGGACCAATCATAAATCTTGGCATTTTCACACCTAAGGCCCCTCAGACCAAAAACAATCATCTTCCATTTCCAGCGTTATTTATATTTTTGTCTACTACGGGATGATAAGGAAAAGTTGGTTTTCTCACGTTACTCTCTCGGGGGCGGAAGACCCTTCTTAGTCCACCAACCTTCTTAATTAACCAATCAGAAACAATGTTTATTACCCTCACTTTCCTAGAAAAAGTATCCTTAACAAATCAGCTCATCTCGTGTCCTTAGACACACCCATCACTAGCTTTCCTCCGCCACAGCATCATCACTGAACATCACTTATTCTCTATCTTTAGAACAGTCAACATCTTTACCAAGTTTCTACCCTTAGATCAGTCGCGTTCTTGACTTATCAGTGTAATTACCTTTCATATAGATTTATTGAAGTAAACTGTGATTCATACGTTTCAATTCAGTGTATATTCAAGTGTATATTACTGAGTTCATAATAAAAAGTGATAAAAGAAAAGTTAATAGTTGTGTTACGGCTCAACCTTCTTGTTCTTTAAGACTTACGTCTCCAGTTTACGTGACAGATCCGTGGTGACGAGAGTTGCAAATTAACTATCTAGTTGTCTTAATTATAATACGTTATTGTGATTAGTTCACGTTAAACAACCATGGTTTCCTGTTCACCCAACATCTGTTCGAGCATTGGCCATTCTTAGCTGGTTTGGTTGTCCTCAGTGCGCATCGTTTGGCTGCCTTTTTTAACATCCTACCGATGATCTTTTTTTACTCATCTCTGCTGCTAACTCATTCATATAACCAGCAAGTAGAGTAAAAGACTGACGAAAGCTATCTCCAGTCATCAGAAACAATAGATTTCATTAAAGTTTCTGAAAGAGCGATACAAAAATGATACGAAACAGCAGAGGCAATAGGTTCATAATAATTCGATCATTCGCTAATAATTCATTAGTAAAAAAAGTTCAGTACCAGAGAGAAAGAATAAGGGATCGATACGTAAGCTCCTACTGATTACTGTTACAATATTTTGCGGGTATATTCCTATTGAAAAGGTTAAGCACGATGGAACATCGGGTGCGTGCAGACAGCCGTACTTCCGGTGCCAACTTTCATCGGCTGAACACATTTTTCTCGCTTCGAATCTGTTTTTCGAGCCTAACTTTGAAATGCAGCGACGATGGCGGCGCGTCGTTCGAATCAATTTCCTCCTGACTCGCGTGCAGGAAATCGAATATACCGGAAACGGGCTTTGGCGATCGGTTGGGAGCACGATCGCCTACCAGAGAGAGCTGCTCGATCTCTTTGTCAGATAATCTTCCTCCTTTCTATTATTGTTTTTTTTGCTCCTTTACTTTTTTTTTTTTTTTTGTTAAACCCCTTCTGGCTTGGGAAGAGTACGAATGCTAGGCGTTGATCTTATCGGATGATCTCTCGAATCGTAACTCTATTCCCTGGTGCTACATCGTGCTAAATCGAAAGGCAGAGTGGCAATTTGTTCTTGATGGAGAGAGAATTCGCGGGTTGATAATCATCGTCATATAAAATCGTTTGAAATTAAAGGGCTTTTGTATGGTAATCCGAGAGTGATTCAGCGTTTTAACGCTAGGACCCCGGTGATTTTATTCTGTCTAAAAACACTATAGCGGACATTTTGAATGTACATGATCATCTTGATTTTATGTCTATTGTTAAAATACTATTTCGATATACATTAATATTAGATGATTCTTTTACATTGGTTTCGTAATCAATTAAATTCTTTTTTAATTCAGAGAACTATATTTTTTTCCACTGAAAATTTGAAAAATAAAATAATTTAATACAGTACGTAGAGAAACCGGGTTATTTTATTTTGAACGGATTTGAAAATGAAATTCGAATTTTAGTATTTTGACAAGTATTCGCGAGAAGTAATTTGCAGCGCGACACTTTGACGCGAGTAGACAAGCTCTTTTGGTTAATTTATTCTCTCTTTTCGTCTCTCAAAGAGAATGTTTAAATACGGGTAGAATGCACGCTACATGCGAACATCCTCGAAATTGTTTTAATATCTTCTCGTTTATTTATTCCCCTTTGGCCTCTCACAAGCCGATACTTCGCTACAAACTTTAACTTACAACTTTCTAATCATAAAGCTATGAAGGATGTACGCTGGAAAAAGGTTAGAAGAACTGAAGTTTTAATTCGTCAACGTTAACCTCGTGCTGTAACACGCGGTTGAGCTTTTCATTTGTCGAAAAATAAATCGCTTTTTTATCTTAAGTCTATAGCACATTTTTTTTAAGTTCGTATACATTATTCCTTCTGAAGGAGAATATTTTAATCGGGTAAGTTAAAAGTTCATTTTCTTTAATTTTCCAAGCTTTTAAACTTCTACGCAATATTCTTTTTAATTTCTGTAAATTTCTGGCCTATGGATTATTGCGAAATTGAATTTTCTCGCTGGTTACTTTAACTTCATTGCAGAATATCTACATATTATGACTAACATTTCTAAAATTTGAATTTTCCTTGCTTCAGTCCAAGTTGCAGTAAAAAGACTGAAATTGGTCGATATTAAGTTACAATATGTATCAATATCATTTTAATATCTGTACCTCTTTTAAAGGGAACTGTTTATTCCAAGCATGTAAGGCTGTTCAGAGGGTTAAGCTGCTTCCTGATCTTGCTTTATATTAAAGGTTTTCTTTACGAGCTACTTACCGTCCTTCGCAAAAAATAACTTCTCCCCTGTATATTAAATTTTCATGTATTAAATAATAAAGCTGGGTTTCACAAAATGAAGAATCGTTTTAATAAGTATGGAACAATGTTCATAATTTCCCTAGTTACACCTCGAAATTTTCTTTCAAACCACATGTCACCAGTCCAAGTCTCCAAAAATCCCGCGGTCCTCAAAGAACGAAACAGATTTAGCAAGGTGATGGCTGCAGATTAAACGAACTTCATCCTCGTTTCATGTTCCATTTGCGTAAACGTTCCGCTTCCGTTGTTCGTCCTATTTTACCGAACTGGATTCCTTCCAATTCGCCACATTCGACTATTTCGTTACTCATTCCAGGAGTTAACTACTGTCTTGAATAGATTGTAGGGATTATTTTATAGAGGACGTTCAGACAAACTTTTATCGGTGAAACCGTAAAAGGACTGTGTCTAACCTCCGATTTCGATGATTTTTGGATACGTTGTAGAAATCGATATCTTGAGCAACTTTTTCCGATATGTATAAGGGCTGTACTCGCTTAGTTCCCGAGATATCAAAAAACTGCCGACATCATAACAGTTACAGTGAATTCTGTCTACAGTTGCGCGTCTGTGCCAACGTATATATCGATATTGATTGCGGATGAAATAACATCTAACCAAAACCCGTTCTTTATTTTCTTTTTTCAGTTTATATTTAAGTTCGGGTTAAATAAAAAAATATCGGAAGGTGTCATGTTATCGGATAGGCGTGAGGCAACCAAACTGACGCAAACGTTATCATAGACGTACAACTATAGGCAGAATTGAACGTGTTAGTACTGGGAATTTTCTCTACAAAAAGTTGTTCATAATATCGAATTTTACGACATATCCAAAGATCATCGAAATCTGAGGATAGTCGGTCTTTCTATAGTTTCCCTTTCTCGTCTACCCCTCAAAATTAAATTAGACACAAAGATCAATTCGTAGGAAAATGTTTAAAGATCTTGATTCGATACATTTGGCGAAAGTGCGTGTTGAACCAGATAACAACGTCTCTGTTAATCAAATTCCATCGTTCGACGGGGCTTCCTCGGCTGCGCAGTCAGAAACGTATAGCACGAACGGAATACTGTTAACGTAACCAGAGACTATGCTGTTTACGTATTACGACCCCCTTCGGCGTAAGCTTGTTTGCACACCAAACGTGAAACGATTGTCTTGTAGCCATTTAACACGATTGTATGAACAGCTGCATAATTTCGAGTCTGGCTAAGGGAAAACTGTTCCCGCATACGATTGATCTTGCAGATCAATCTCATGTTTGTATGTTCGTTTTGCGCGGAATTTAGAGCGTGGTCGTACGCTAATCTGTCCAGATTGATCGACAAATTTGTCGCGTGGTTGAATGCCAAAATGAGTTTGTCAATGTTTCTTCGGCTTGTTTGTCGCGCCGAGTATGGCGAGGCGATGCACATGCTCGCTTCTCAATGTTTGAACTTCAATCGAGTCCATTAACTCCATTGACGGTCATGGTGACACGATAACAGATTTATCGAGTCGTCGTGAGATTAGATTCGTGTATTTGGCGAGATTAGGAGGAAGAAAGATAAAAGAGGTGTATGAAACGAAGCCAAAAAGTTGCAAGTGTTAGGAAGTGTTAACTTGTGTGATAAATTTGTTCGCACTTTTTCTACGGAAACGTGAAACATCGTCCCTTTTGTATAAAATAATATTTTCCAATATATGATATGGCTTGGTGAATGAAATTTTTTTATAAAGAACGTCGCTACAGTGATATATAATGGTATAGGAACGCAAACGGAATAACAATTTATCTTGGTTCCAGAAAATTAGAAACTAGAAACTTTCTCCAGAGAATTTTGTTATTTACGTAAAATAAAGTAATCTGAGCGCGAAAGCTGTTAGTACTTATTTAGTACTTCTCGGCGAATGAAGAAGAATCTTGGAACGTCCTAGAGCATTATTTGTCAGAACTTAATTTCTTCTTAAATCGTTCCCGAATAATACTTGATTTTTTAGATGAAGATTGACTTCAACAGCGTAGAATTGATATTATTTTATAATATTTAATTTTTATAATATTATAAAAGGTTTATAATATTTAATATTTCGATTGAATTTCTTCGTTTGAGAAATTTATTCGAGAAATTTATGCGTAGTCGGCTATTAAAAGGAGAAGATAAAATAATATTTGAAGATATGGCAAAATATTTCGCAGAAAAATTCGCGCATAACGTATCTCGATATTCGCGGGAAATTCCATTTGTCATCGCAAAATTAATCCTAAGGAAACCATTAAAATTCCATCGGTGGAAGATTAAACGTGCGAAAACATTTATCACGTAGGGTGAGTGGCACGATGATATCGCCAATCTGCCAGTGTTCATCAATAAACAACGTATTAAAATTCCATCGAAAAATTCTATTGTATTCGTCAAAACTAATTGTTTTTCGTCACCTTGGATGACTCAGGCAAAGACATTTAAAATCAGGCAGGATTTTGTGTCTGCAAAAGCGATGCCTTTAGCTCTTACTCTTTCCTCTTAATTTGAACAGAAACTATTATACAGAACTAAACTATGGTGCAAGATTTTTTAAAATTTTCTGTTGTTTGTTGAAACTTCAAAGTAACGCTCTGAAATGTTTCGTATTATTGGAAAATTTTGTCCCCCTTGATTTTCCGTAACGATTTATATTTTCATTTGATGTTAATTAAAAGGCAACACTTCTTGACTTACATTAAAATTCTGAATTATTATTATTATTTTAATTTGTATATTAAATATCAACTTGCAAATATCATCGTTCGCATTGATGTGCACGTCCTTCTGAATTTTATAATAATTATTATGAGCAGAATTTATGTATATTTGCTGCAAAAGCGTTTACATCTGGATTAAATTTATGGCGATGTTAAATTTATGCATGCTTGTAAATATTTTTGCAGCACTTTATGCAAACGCTTTATTTTTGACATTTTGACGCATGCAACTTATTTACCGCCATTTATTACAACATTTTGAATTTACATTGTTTTCGGTATAACTCTTCTTCAGAATATTAATAAATATTCAATAATATTAATAAATATTCAATAGAAACTGATTATCTTTCAGGAAGCAGTGGTTCATTCTTAATGCGTATGATAAATGTTTGTTTTCTATAAATCATGTTAATAAAATAATTCATGTTACTTTCATAAAACATTTTCGTTAAAAAAATATACATAATTTAATCCCACGTATATTGCAATTAAATCAATTGTAATTCTTTCAAAGTTTATGATAATAAACTGAATGACGATAGCCGTGATAATGTGAAAATTGCGAATAACGTGGATAATGTGACAGAAACATGGACACGTTGGTAGTTAAGGGCCAAATGATCGAAATTAGCAATCTAAATAAATTCCACAAACGATCTTCCCTTGAAATTCCCTCTTATTAATCCTCTGCCACTTTGATCGTGCAATTATCAATTTCCAGGTACATATCCGGCAGTTCTGAAACGAGAACGGAAGCGTTAAAGAACCGTAGAAACGACAGGTGTATCGGGGGAGAAGGAAATCCTAGCTCTTTAATTAAACACCGTGGCCGAGTGTCGTTATAATCTAATTTCCAGAAGGGAGACATCAGAAGAGCCTTGCGTAACACTGAACGTCTCGGTTCGCCGATCAAAGTGGCACGTGGATCGTTTCCAACGTATGCGAGAATCCTCCCTGCTGATTTCGAATGGTGGTTCGCACGGTTAGCTAAGCACCTTTATATGGTCGCGAGCACGTAACGAGACTAGCCTTAATATCAGGGACCAAGACCCGTTTCTAAAATTTATTCCTATTATAGCGAATATTTACTCGCCTATATACGTGATATCGTACTTGGTCGAGTTAATTATTTAAACGATAAACATATTTGTCTTCAGTAATATACATTGCTAATGAGAATATGAATTTTCGCGCAGGCTAAATAATATCGAAGCTTACGATTAACTCGTAAGTCAGTAGCTTCCTCGTTAAACATTACCTGCTATAAAACTTGTTTTTTGATATTTCTCTAGAATAACTCGATTCAACGGCGAACTAATCGAGTCGCAACGTTCTTTCAACTAGAAAATCCATCGAAAATCCAAAATCAGGTTTTTAGATTCACGCTCTCAAATTTTTCTGGTAGACCGGGTTACGATAAAGTTGCCGTCGACTGACCATGGCTGTCAACTAAAATTGTTCGACTATTGATGATCGTCCAATAGGAACGTAACAATGCGCGGTACCGAAAGAACGCGTTCCAGCAACGTTCCACTAGTAAATTGAGGTTTGGTATACCCTGCATCCAGAGATCCTCTCACCTTTTTTTTTTTTATCGATGCGTGCTCTCGAAATCCTAGATAACCATATCGAAACGTGTTTGTCCAACGTATTTTGTATGAATATTATGTGCCGGCCATTGACGCGAAGCCGTTTGTTTAAAGCGAATCGTTAGCTATCGATAGGGTAACGTTGATAAACTAAAAGGTTAGATTTGTTTTCGGGATTAATAAATGCTCTGGAACGCTACGTATACATACGACTGTCGCGTTCAGAAAACGTTTCACGAAGCGATCTGCCTCGTAAAATTCCGGGAAAATATTTTCCCGTACAGGCAGGATTTTGCGGTTATTTTGAGTTCGGCTTTGACGCTGTCAGCGGAAATCCCGGTGCGCGTATTTCTTATTGTTTGTTACCATTCGGTATACGTTTTCGGTGACGTTGCTCGTTTGTCAGAAGCATAGGTTCTGTTAGAGAGAGTCGGCTAGTAAAATTTCCGACGAATATTTAGTGGAATGTCAACGAACGTTTCTGTTTTGTAAAGTACCAGTTGGAGTCAGGAATCGCGATATTTTACTCGTTATTTGATATTGGATGCGATAATTTTCCTCCTACTTTCCTTTCTTATCATTTACTTTGGCATTCGATGTATCGAACACAGAGTTTTAATTAGACGAATTAGAAGAAAGGGTTTTCTTAATCGATCGCGTAAATCTCTTTTATTCTCACGTCATTTATTTTTTTCTTTTCTTACTTTCTCGACACCCTATGTTTTCAATTCGCAGTTCAATGGCAAGACGTCAATAACGAATGCAACTGCGCGTTAGATCAAATTATACAGTGGTCTCGAGATTGTAAAATTGAGTTCGACCGAAGGCAAGTTAACTTCGCTTAATTGAGTCTAAACCGTCAAAAATCCCGCAGACAAAAGAATCCAATAATACTCCACTTCCGCTTCCTCGCAAATTCTACCATTATCCCATTGGAAACGTTTAGAAAATCTTCTTCTTCACAGGGAGTATCGAAAGTAACGGACGTTTAATTCACGATGTCGTCCGAAGAAAATGTTGGAGCGAGTCGTAGAAATCAAGCGGATGAGAGATATTACGACGTTGAAGGAGACCTCGTCCAAAGAAGATTTCGACGGAAATTGAAAAGGGCAGGGCTCAGCCATTCGGCGCTGCTCTTTTGACCTTTTTCCCTTTCTCGTTGTTTGCGCTTCGCACGAATTCAGCAATACGCGTGAACTTGCGCGCGCGTGGCTACGAATCTCGAGTCCTTTGAACGGCGCGAAGATGAGGGCGTCACGACGCCGCGAACACCGAGGAACTTACCAGCTTTCTATACGGAGCGAGCGTCTTTTCGCGCGTGAATTCATCGGTGCAAGTCGAACGAGGGAAACGAAGCGGAGAATGAGAACGGTTAGGGCGTTGAGCAACTTCTGCGACTGATTATTATTCGATTATTAATCTGGTTGACTGGTTCGTAGGTTTTTATACTTGAAGACGCGACTGTAGAAAACTGGGGAGCGGTCGGTCACGGAAGCTTCGTCGGGGATCTTGACTTGTAAGCGGTTAAAAGTTAAGACGTAATTATTGGACGTTCTTTTCTTTCAATCGTCTTCCTCTTCGATGGAATTTCTCATTTTCTTCCTCTTCTTTAATAGTTTGTTAAAGTCGTATTAATCACACTTGTCGTTATAGGCGACTTTAGAATGGATTTGTAATTTGATAAATTTATAATTCATACAGTTGTATGATTTTATATCCGTAGAGCGTACTGTGAAAAAACAATCAATATTATCCTGGCATCGGTGTGTTAAAGTTAATATTTGGGGCGTAAAGGCGGAGAGTTACAAAGCCAAGAAAGTTGTAAGTTTTGAGTAATAGACGCTTTATAACGCCCAGGTGTCGACTAGCCGCAGCTGACGAATTTTCACTGGAAACTTAGTGGAAAAACTCAAGTGTAACTTGCAGCGTGCGCCAAAGTTTTCAATCCGCTGACACCTCTGATACCACTGACTCTTACTGTTAAGGTTAACAGACTAAATTTATGATGCGAACAAAACATCCGCTACTTCTGAGAAGTTGAGTTAAACACGTTAAACATCAGTTTCGTAATCGAAAAAAAATTTATATATAAATAACGCTTTTTACTTCGTTAATACTTACGTCGTTAATTTTAATCGAATAGACATTAAAATTTCGACGAAACACTGGCGTAATAAACGTCAGTTTCACGACAGTCTTTTAATATGCGAGGAAAAATCTACAAATCAACGGAACTAACAAGCAGATGCAGCCAAATTCAACAAATTACTAGCGTTCTTCGTTTTACTCTGTATTTAATGCAACTGGCACACAAAGAAACGTGTACATCCAACGCTATAACACTACTTCCAATTAAAACGCGCGACCTGAAAACGCTAACGAATTTGTGTTGGCACCGTTTCACGCAGAATCCATCTCTCGAACCGGCGTTGGCTTTACGATGCTACATATTACACGATATATTATATGCTAATTTCGGCCAACTTTTATAGGAATATGAATAACTAATCTAAGTGTATTCAATACACATTTAAACACACTTGCATAAACATTGGGAAATTTCAGATATATAGAAATTAGAGGGAAATATATGAAACACAGAAAATACGAAAAATATAAAGAAAAAAGAAAGCGTAGATATAGCAAACATAGAAAATAAAGAAAATCTACATCTATATTTCTCCGACGAAGAATACAGGAACACCAACTGGTAAAATTCAAGTGACAGAGCCAATCGTAAGCAAAGTATCGACACGAAGAACAAAATCGTTGTTCGACCTTTCGGAAGAAATATTTAAATCACGATTTCCTGTTTTACTTGTCAATCGGAAAAACCAGTATCTCTCTGTAGAATCGATGAGAACGAATCAGTCGGGCGACAAGGATACGCGTTCTCACGAATCGTGTCAATAAGAGGAAAGGAAAACATGAAAAGAAGCAAAAAAAACCGCGAGGCACACAAGGAATGATGACAGAGCAGCAGCCGGCAATGAAATATTCTCTCTCACAATGACTAGCCTTAATTATTGCAGGCTGCGATGAATGCTAATTCAACATTTTTCGCGAGCTCGCGAAATAGTCGACGCAGAGACAAGTAGCGCTGATTAACCGACACTCAAGCCAGCCAGTATACTAAATTCGAGAGAGACTGCAAGCCGACCTGCTGTTGTTTGCCGGTCGAATTTAATTAACAACGTTAATCAGGCCACTTTACTTTCACTTGGCCGACGAAAGGGCACAATCGTGTTCGAATACGATGCTTGGACGCTGAAAATTTTTGACTGTTTTCTCATCCGTGGTGATACGTTTATGCCGTCTATGCCATTGCTTTCTTCGCTAACGAAAAAATTATACGAGAATCGTTTGTTTGTTTCCTTGTCACATAGAGTGGAGTTTGCACGCAGATAAGAGACGGTACGTTTTAAAGCCGATACGTTATGGTACGTTTAGAGTTTAGACCGAACGAGCGAATGCTCTTTTTCCCTCCATTTTAGTAAGATCGAAGCGAAAGTATAAACGAGCATGGGTTTCGTCGTTTGACGGTCGACGAAAAGAACGTTTCAGATTAAAATTCTTCGTTGCTACGAAGGGATACTTTGTCTGTCTTGGACAATTCGTTAACGAGCTTTACGATATTACAACCCTTCAAATGGATGACCGTAATTGAAAGTTGAAGTTGGATTACACGTTGAAACTGGACACATACTTTCTCAAACGATTGGTTTCAGATTGATAAGATGTAAGAGTTTCTTCTTTCAATTGTTAACCTTAACGTAGATAAGCAAAGCGGTAAGAATTCAAACCTACTCGTCTCCATATTTTATTAGAAAATGTATTCTTCAAATACTTATTTGAATTGCCACTTAAACTGGCAGCATCTTTCCAATTTAACGAACGCAAAAAGAATCATGTAAAGAAGGATGACCTGTTTCGACGAATTAATTGCAAGCGGCTTCGCGACTGCGTTGCGTTAATTTTTACTCTGCATCCTCGTTCGTGCAAGCGATATAATTCACGAGTAATTCGAGCTCGTCTAATTAACCTCGCTATCACCGTTATTTTTCGTTGGTTTCGAGCCGGGCTGATTTACGCGAACGATAAAATTAATCGGTCGATCGTTGTTCGCGATCGTGTGCCAAGGGAAGCTTCGCGATTCGAAGTCGAGCATCCTTAAATATCCTGGAAGGTAAGAAAAGTTCAAGCGCATCGAGGTCAGACCTATCGATCTTCCTCTGGCCTACGCCTTCGCTCCAATTCCCATTACTTCCGAATCACAATCAGTTCTCTCCTCTCTCTCTCTCTCTCTCTCTTTTTGAGATACTTTTAAAGTCGAAATGCCGCTTTGGGAAACAAACCTTTCGAATTGAAATTTACTCACTTTGTGTTGTGTTAGAAAGACTCGCATAATAGAACCTTCCATGTCTGAATTACTAGGGAGAGACAGAAACGTCTGAATAATGGAATTTTCGTGTAATGGAACAATCGCTTCTCTCATTTTAATACGTTGACACGTAACTTTCATATGTTTTGCCCTGACACGCGTAAAACGTTGAAATGCACTATACACCGTAACGTTTAATTTTTGCAAGATATCATATCGTATTCGCGCACATTTTTCTGACAATGTAATCTTTGAGCCATTCGTATCGTTGAATATTTTTGTTGCTTTCATGTTTTCTATAAATCTGCCACGATCTGCATCTCTATTATACGAAAAATATTTTGAAATTATAAGAAAAGACGCGTCCAAAAAAGAAAGAACTGTCCAAAAATTCTCACGTCGTGCCTTTGTATCGATTCGGATGCTTCAAGTTTTACCGTAATTATTATCGACAGGATGAAATCAACCAACTCGTCCGGATCATATGGATAATTTATTTACAAGAGTAAAACATTATGTACAAGAATGCGTCGAGAATCGTGTGAAAACAATACATGCTGAGAGGTCGTGGAAAGGGAACACAGTTTCATTCGTTATTTCTGTCTTTTTCTTTTTCTTTTTTTTTACCGACGTTTAGTTTCTCGTAAGAAATTATACAAGTTCACGTAGTGTACACATACACAGAGATTTTTTCTTACGTCTTATTTCGTTCTTTCCTCTGATCGTTCTCGTAGCCCTGAACTGCCATCATTTTTCCCACCGACGAATATTCGACCACGCTTCGAAGTCGTCGTTAGAGCATTACGACCCTGAACTCCAGCAACGAGGGCCGTGCTTAATACAAAAAAGTGATTAATTACGTGTCGTTCCGTTTGGGGAAACTTCGACAGAGAAAAAAGATGTGAACTCCTTTTTCATGTTGGAAACAAATCTTTTAAAGCGTACGACAAGAGACAAAGGTATTCGTACGACCTTACTGTTAATTGGGCCAGGTTAAAATAATCTCGTAAGTAAATAAGTAAATAAATAAATAAATATATAAAAATATTCGTACAATTGATATATAATAGAAATAAACGGAGGAATATTTTTTATATATTATTAAATGTATTGAAATATATGTAACCGTCCGTTACACATGGCAATGCTAATAATAGTAGACACTCGCAGTAATGTACACAGACAAATGTTAATTGAATTATTTAGGACGAGACCAGTATAATAATAACACTTTATCGAGATGGAATTGCTCGTATAGCGGTATTAATTGATGTCCGTGTTATAATTAATATTTGGTTTGCATTTTTCAGCAGTAACAACTACTTGCAATCTACTGAACACACGGATAATATTAAGCTTTTAACGAAATTTTCTATTATTCTATATATTTTCTTAGTCTTTTCTCATTAAGATGATCTTTTGAATTTACAGGCCATTTGTGGATTAACTTTGCACATATTATAGAATATGATAATTTCCAAACATTTTACCGAAACAATGCCCATGTCTGTTAAACATTGTACTTTGTCATTGTACGCTTTAACAAAACGTGCAAAACGAAGTCGTTAGAAAACTCGGCCGACAATATTGCGCGCAACTATCAAATTGAAAAATTTCGACGGAATCAATAAACAACATCTATTGAAAAGAAACTGTAAAAGTACAATGGCCCGGAATATAAGCTACAAACGAACATAACGATAACATAACGATAACGTAACGATCTCCACGTTGCTCGATCAGGGTGTCGACGCTTTGAATAACTATTAAAAAATCGGTGAACCGTTAAAATCGTGACGAGGGATAGACAAATATTTGCACGCAATATAAAATTCGCGACGACAACAAATTTTACTCAGTCTCGCTTCACCGAGAACTTGTTCGGAAGTGGCAGTCCAGGGACGTGAATCCCCTTTGTTTCACCTATTTCTTCTTTTTTTTTTCGCTTTCTATTTCCATTTATATTAACGCTTACTCGGTAGTAGAAAGTATTTCGTCAAGGGATGGGGTGTAGATGGGAGTGGAGGGGGATAATTCGGTGGACATCGTATTTTCTACGACGACGTCTGGCCTTTTTAGTTTCTTCTCTTGTTCGGAAATTTTAATACGTTCCTCGTCTAATTAACATTCTTCTTACAGACTCTCTCTGTTTCCTTTCATCCTACCACATTCGCTCTCTGTTTTATTTGTATACTTAGTATGAGACGAAAATTAACGAGACGATTAGGCATGGATCGAATGTTGTATTCGGATGGATGAAATTTCCAATTGAATTGTTCCAAAAGGCGACGAGCTTTTTGATTGCACTGCGTTGAAAATTACGCGATATATTGCCAGTAAAAAGTAACAATCCCAAGTTTCTAATTGCATGTATATGATTCTGTATATGATGTATATGAGTTTTGTAAAAAAAGCGAAAATGAGACCAACATGGCTTTCAAACTGGTTGAAACGTTGAAATAAATGCAAATTAAAGGGGTGAATAAATAAAATAAAGTCAAAATTAAGTACAAAATAATTAATTTAGAATATAATTTTAGCAAATGAAGAAGAATTGACGCAACGAGATACACCAAGATCCATCGTAATCGTTACGATTCTCGTTCATTGAAACACGCCATATTTCGCCAAACGAACATACAAAATTTCTTATTCGACCAGGTACTCGTTCTCGATCGATTCGCAATTTATTCCAACGAAAGCACTCACGTGGAATCGAACGAGATCGAGAGCCATTTGAGAATGACGCAGCCTGAAGATATGAAAATCCTTCTGGATTCAACAGGGAAATGAACAACTCGACGATAGAAAAGAATAATTGGTACGCGGACGAGAAAGATTCGTTTGGCCTCTTTTACGGTTCTTTAAGCCTCCAGAGGTCTCGTCTCTCCGCTATTTTAATTTATCACGCGAATCCAGAGTAATTTTTCCATCGTCACGCGTCGTTTCTGTGTGTCTTCGTTCTCCTGTACAAACTCATGCGCGTGTCGTACGTGTTATGCAACATACGCAGTTTTTTCCTCTCTCTCTCTCTCTTTCTCTCTCTCTCTCTCTCTCTCTCTCTTTCTTTCTTTTCCATAAAATTGCAGATTACAAAAACATCGTTTCGTTAATCGAGTGGAGATCGCGTCTAACGATCTATTTTATTAATATTTATCATCGTACGAGTACTATGCGATTACGCACTTGTGGCTTGCTTGTGTGTGGAACTTAGACATTTTACATATGGGTTTTATTTTAAAAATTATAAATCGCTGATACGTGATTTTTATTTGCATTCTGCTTGTTTCTGTTTTATATTAAATGTCGTGGTTCTGGTGATTAGTTGTTTGAGCTTCTGAAATAGTTTGTAAAAATATCGATGGTGAGAGACAGCGAATAGCGTTGGCTACTTAAGATACAAGCTGTCGAGGTGATCTAACGATAAGATAACACAGATGACGATCGATAAATTATTATAAAACGTCTTTGGATTAAATATGCGTTGAGTTTGAGTCATTTTCACGATCATTTGGTTTCTAGATGCGATTGTCAAGTAGTCTTCCGTAATTGACGATCGGAAGACTATTTTGACAATCGATAGGACGAATTCGTTCGTTCGTATATCGAGTAACGAAGAATTTTTATACTTCTTCGAGATATTTTCCCCGATGTTTTATCGATCTTTTTATAAGCTTATGAAACGACCTAATTATTCTGACATAATAGCATTATGAAACTAAATTCGGCGTACAACGTAATTGTCAATTATACGAATAAATCCGTATTAATATTTCAAAGATCTTTCACCGAATAAAAATTCGAAAAAGAGAAAATCAGGAAAAGAAAACCGTGCTGAACGTTAAAGAATCCTGTGGACTTCAATTCAGGCGTTAATACCCTCATTGTTTTCTCCTCTTTAAGAACCGTCCTTTCTTCTGCTTTCAGACCGAGATCGAGTTATTTCACCACAGAACAATCAAACAAACTCTTTGTACCACAAAGACAGTTCGCGCGGATTTGTTCGCAGGAGCACGGTCGAATGTTTCCAAAGGCTTCCGCAATAAAATTCACAATCCACATTGTTGATACGCATGTTTGCCGTAAAACAGCTTCCTTTCATTCTTCGACTTCCTCGTCGTGCGGTATTCTCTACGTTTCTCCCATTTATCACGAAAGATTAAAAGAATCATCATATGTTATATTTTTTCCAGATACGATTAAGATATGAAGAGTTCGATCTCTACAAATGTTTAAATTTAACGGGTTAATATCAATTAGTAAACGTTGTTGTATTATCAGTTGTCAACTAATTGGCGAAGAGGAACTTTGTTATACATAATGACTTTAATGACATGCATTCAAAGGTTCGGAAAATTTATAATGAAAACATGGAAACTGTACTATTAACATGGGTAGTCACGATATTGGGAAAATTTTGAAAATGATAATTCTTGAAAATTGAAACAATGAAACTAAATAGTCGTGGAGAAAGTGTATCGAATAATATTGAAGTCACTTTTCAGTTAAAATTTTATGTGAGAAACCCTATATTTCATATGTCGATCAATTTCATAAATGTATAAAGTACATTGTTATCTAAAATGTTGGCGAATTTGAAAGGTCGTTTCTGTCACGAGTTCTTTAAATGTTATCTTCATTTTTGTCTCGTACTCTCTCAAATTCCCCCTCTCTATTCATAAAATATTTCGACGAAGTAAAATAAGAATAACAGGATCGTCATGATTGTAAGTTGCAGTTGCTAAACTCGTCTCGCATTCCCTTCAAGTTTCCTTCGGATTTCGACAAGAATTCGCGTTTCTCCATCATGCATTTGGAACTGGATAATGCACGTCTCATTCAAGAAACACACAACGAAGCGTAAAACTCGATATGCTCCGGGATTCGCGAGTTTCCCTCCGAAAACGTGTGCTATCCTGCAACGTTGTAATATCAGAATTTCTTTTCGTTGAAACTAGAGGCATCCGCGAGAGAGAATCCCTTGTCAATATTGGCCTGTGTTACAAAATAATGCCGGCGTCTCCTTTGTGGAAGCTGAAAGCTCCATATCTGAACAAAAGCGAATGAAACACACGTGTTCACTGTTCACATGACATTCTTTCCCTTTTACCTTATTCCATGTTGAAATATATTAATTTATTAACTAATACGCGGTATTTGTCGTCTCAATTTTCCAGCTTCCACTAAAAACGTATAAAACATATTGTATTAAATGTTTTAATTCCATAGAAAGAAAAAACAATACCAGCAAACATAGAATATATATAAACAATTAAATATTTAACACATAGCGCAATTTTTGAAGGGCTGTTACGCAGAAAAATCTAGATAAGAATGTTCGAAGGAAGTAATCAAATCTTTGAAAAATATGAGATTTTTCTCGAGAAAATTAATATCTCGCCGAAGATTCGCACAGGTATGAAAATATCCACTAAAACTTTCTTTGTCACGAACGAACGAATTCTTTCGTTATTGGAACGATAACTTTCGTCTTGTAACAATTACGATATACATAATCGTCCCTACTGATTCGCAAACTTACACATCGAATTTATCATGTTCGAGCACACGTTCACGCTCTTACACGTTACAATTTCTTTCTTTCTTATTCATTGAATCGTCGCTTACAATATATACCATGTACAATGTTACTTCGATACTTTGGTTTCCTTATTTCGATGACACTAGAACGCGCTAGTAATTTGCAAGTTATTACACATATCGAACCTGGGATACTACGACGACGTTTTCGACAGTTTTCACCTATGGATGCATTGAAAGTCGCGATTTCCAACGCGAAACCGACCGCGACAGAGTTCCTTCATCGATATATGTTTCTTCCTTCACTGAGAACTGAACATTTTTTAACGAGCAGCAATAAAAAGAAATTGCACTCGAAGAAGCTTTCTTTTCGTAAAACTTAATTCATTAATTCATCAGGCAATGGTTTCTGGACTGATAAATTTGACGAGCATGGTTTCGAGAATTTGACGGTTGAAGTTATATTTTGAAAAGGAATTTCGAACACGACAAAAAGTAAATATAATTAAAATTAATCGTTCATAACTGTTCTTGCGACAGTTGTTACGGTCAATGAAGTTTAATCGATTATTTTAAGTTAAAAGAAAATGTATATTAAAAATTAATTTATTAAAAAAATTTGCTCGTAACGATAATTTCTGCATCGGTTTTCTTTAACTTACAATAATTCAGTACATTTATTAATTTGTAACGCTTCTATTTTTATAGTTTTGAGCATCGTTTCTTATGTATGTATGCGTTAATTATCTTGTTGTATATGTTGTCTATAATTTGTATTTTATAATTTATTACTTCTTAAAACAATACTAAACATTCAGTAAATATTTCAAAAAGTCATTGTTATATGTGTGTATATCTAAACGTGTTAAAAGTAGGAAATACCATCGACGATTATCGAAAAACTAAGCTGAAAAGGCCGAAAATAACGTAAAACTTTCTCATCAGTCAACCTTCCTCTTAAAACGTCCATCACGTGGCCGCAAGAAAGCTTCTTCATCGATGATCGTTCCAGTTGCATGCAATTTAATTGCGATCAAGGTACAAACAGGCTAAGGGTTGGCTACGTTTTATTGTGTCCAACGATCCATCGAGTTTCACTTAATGCTCCCGCTAATATTCATTCATGTTCGCGTTTAAATCGCCACGCGCACACCGTCATACGCGCTCTCACACATCCACACACACATAAGTACGTGCAGAAAGTATACACGCAGACAGACAGCTCGGAGACACACGCACGGGCACGTACGAGAACGCACATTATCTCAATTGACCCAAAAGGAAGGCGAGCATCACGAGGACCGTCTTCGATGTTGGCGAGCCTGCTGCCGTGTTTCCGTGCTGCATTGCAGCTGGATGCTCTCCTGGAACAAGAGCAACGAAGGCTGGATTAGTGTCTGTCCTGCACTTCCGGTTCCAACCGGAACACTTCGTTTTTTCACGGTTTGCACCGTACAAGAAGAAAAAAAAATAGAAAGTTTTATACGTTCTCGTGTTGTTACCCTCTTTCTCCTTGGTTTCGGGTCTTTCCTCTTATCCTATATTTTTTCTATTCCGAGGTTGGGCATATTTACTCGAATTACGAGCAACGGCATCGGGCCTTACGGAGATTTCGATGTATATTTTAAAAAGAACGAGACGGAAGAGAAAAGACCTTTTATTTTTTTGCGGAATTTTATCTTTTACAGAACTTTCAGAAGCCACCGTTTTAGATGACGGCTCGATGGAAGAGAATAACAGCTGTGGGAAGTCAATTTTCCAGGACGTCGATTTGAAATAGAAAATTTGAGGTAGAAAATTACTAAAAATTCGACCGCTTGGTCCACCAGTTTGTTATTTTTTTTTCAAATTTAGTTAAAACGGTCTTTGGGTTTTGAGGGTAGCTTCTCTTAAGGTTCTGATTGCAAGCTTCTCGAGATTATTTTCTTACGATGGAACGTTCACGACTTCGTTTTGACTTTGAAAAAACAGGGTCATTGTTTTCTGATTGCTCGAAGAATTTTCCTATCGCAAGAACAAGATGACCACTCTCTTTAAATAGGTCATACCGAGGAATAAGAAACCTGGAAGTATCGTACAAAAACGCTGTGTGTATTCCTTCCAAATGGTCTTGGTAGTCGTAAACTCATGAAACATAAACAGCTTGCTTCTGGCTTAAATGGACAAAGTTTCGAAGAGCGTCCAGATACTTAAAACGAGTACAAAATTCACAGGGATATAAAGCCACGGTGGCTTAATTTCTGAGATATTTCCGTCCTGTTTTGAACTATCTTTAACGATATAAAAGAAACTTTTATTTTCAAATTGTAACTTTTCTTTTTCCTTGTCACTTACTTATTTGATAGCTCCACGTTTGTGTAATTATTCAGACACGTTCACGGTAATAATTCTTACGAGATAAAAATATACAGAATATGCAGAGTAAAATATTCAATGATAATATCTCGTAGCTAAACCTGATTTCTGTTTAAATTCTATCTTTTATTTCCTCAAATATTAGACGCATGCGAAAGTTTCAAGCCCTTTTATCAATTTTACATTTTCAATTACATCACTTTCAGTGCATTAAAAATTGATGTTCGAAGCACTTGATACGATTTTCTGTTAACTTCCAGATTTCGTCGCGAAGAAAACACACTGGAACACATTCGTATTTCTCCGATATTTCGAAAGTGTTGTCCAACTAAAGAGAGCTAAATACATCGACCGGAATAAGCGATAATCGCCGCGTGCTGAGGAACTTCTCAGCCCAAGTTAAGTATAGTGATTCAAGCCACATGCGGCCTAGGCGTTGTGGTCGTTGCTCATCGTGTTCACTGTGGTTTTGTGAAGCGGTCGCCAATCGATCACGAAGTTGGCGTTTCAGACAGATCGATACCAACCAAACAATTGCGTAAAAATCTGGGAAATTGTATCGATTAAAGATAATTGCACGTGAAAGCTTGAAAAAGGATTGAAACTTTTCTATACGCGTAGTTTTGCCTAAATAAAAACCATAAGTTTTGCTTACAGACGAGTATTGCCAGATTACCATAGAAAAACGAAAAAAAAAAAAAAGAAAAAATAAAATATGCGTATCAAAGCGAGGAAATGCACCATATTCTCCACGAGAATCGTATCCTTGATTAATTTCTCGCTAATTACAGCAAGCTAGAACGACGTTCGTTGACGGGATAAACCAGAGAATTACTGCTATCGGCTATAGGAGTACCATGATGTATACCAGATTAGATGTCCATTTCGTATAGGCAATTAGATAGTAATTGCATGCAGCAGGCTTCACTGTACCGCAGATGATACCAGCAACAGGAGGAACAAGAGCGACTTGTTTCAATTATGAAGAAATATTATTTAATTTCCTGCCGCTGTTCCCTACATAAGATATTATTTCACTATATAGAATATTATCTCAGGATCATTGTATACTATTATCAGGATTTAGTAGCTTGTTATCATTTTTCGTTGTTATTACCTCGATAGTCATCTTCCAGTAACGCTTATAGTAATCTTCAGTTCAATAAATTCTGCATTCGCCCGGCCAATCTGATTCGGGTCGAAAGAGATTTCTGGTTAAAATTCAAAGTAAAATTTGTCCATGATATATTCTTGACCGAGTTTCTTAATAGGTTTATCATACAAAAGTGACTTGAATAAGTATCTAAAAGTAAAATGTTCAATGCGTAAATGGTATACATTTAGCATTGTAATTAGCAAGCATAAAATCGATATATTACGCGAAATAAAATGACAAATCAACTATATTTCGGTCATTATATCGTGTTACACATACGTCACGCGCGTTAGTTGTCGTTTATAGGTTGCTCGATGCTTTACTAATATTTAGACTGTAGATTTCGCTTGTATAAATGAACGTAATAACCGTTGACATGGGATTATTGATCGCGTCGACTGAAATAATGAATTAAACGTTGATTTCAGTTTACAGTTTATGTTATCAAATGAAACTTCTTTCGATTCAAAGTTTCATTTGTATGTTTCTTTCCGTTTGAAATAATATTACCTTCTTTTTATATTTGTAATTCGACTACAATACGTGGCTCGAATATCACCATCGAGATATATTTCACACATCTGCTAATAAAATCTCGACCGTGAACCACGTGCGATTCTAAAATCAGAGAAAAATAGATTTCACGGAGAGTTAAAACGCACGGCAAGGATTTGTCAATTGGTGGCAGCGTGTCCGATTATATTCGGTCGCCTGTTCTAATGGACGCCAAAAATCCCTCTAACCTGTGCCTCCATCATTGATAATAGAATATTTAATCATTTCGACAGGACGGTGAAATCGCGTCGAAACTACGTGAGTCTCGTACCGAATGCTTTTAATTACACGACGTTAACTAATTATATTTCGAACGGTGCCCGGTCCCGTAACGATCCACATTCCCGGCACGAGTATTCCGGCTGGAAGCGTCGAATTACTCGTATGATGTCTGCCCGACGCAATTCCATAATTGACCGTCTAATCGATGACCTAATTCCTGTTCTGTCGTGACGGTTTAAAGGGCTCCCGTCGCCCTACGCAATTGACGGCCAGCCCGATTAACGTTCCGTGTCTTAAGTCCCATTGAGAAAGGGAATTTACGTTGCTGACGAGATGACATGACATTCAAGTTACGTGTCGTGGTAATGATATAGCTCGTGGAAGATTGATTTCACTGGGTAAGAAAAAATCATCGTCGACAGGTGATATATAGTCTTGAATGTAGATTTGAAAAGAGGGATTCGTATTTGGGACAGGATTCTGAGATTTTGGGAGTCGATTTGAACAATAGCGTTGGAATTACTCTCGCAATTGAACCTTTCAGAAGACAAATTCGTCAACGTCACTTTTCTTAAACCCGTCAATCTTATCATCCAGTTACGCGATTAACGTTCAATTTTCAAGAAACCAAAACTCAAATAACAAGGCAAACGAATTAATTCTTAAGTTTCCATCGAATTTTTCTTCATGAACTTGACATAATGCTTATGAAATTTTGAATGACTTATATCAATTATTCCAAGTTTATACCGGAACGTAAAACTCAGTACTTTACGTTATTTGTTGCTGTGATTATACTAATTAGTAGCTCTGCTGATTGCAGAATAATTTAACGAGCAAGTCGTGCGTGGAAATAAAATAAAACGTTGATTAAAGCTAAATCAATAATGTCGGCTAGTTTCTTTCTTTGCATCATTTCCTGACAACTTTTAGTAAACTTTATCTTTTTCTCTTAGAGAACCAAGATTTATATTTTTTCTACGATTGTATACATTTGCACTTCTGAAATATCAAATACCGTGGTCCTACATAATTTCGTGATACAATTGAAGTCATTCTCCTGTTATCAATATTTCCTGTTCTTAAAATTTTATTTTTCTTAATTAACTACATTACGTAGAATCATATTTCTTTAATCGCTAAATAACAACAAATTAAGAAATTCGTCAAAAATACACCCATCATGTTCTTGTGTAACAATCTTCGTTTCTAACGTTACCAAGAATCAAAATCATCAAAGCTCTATTTAGAACGTATTAGCCGTGAGTCAGTAGCGCGATATTTTCGCTGGAAATTACCAGGTAAAGGGATGCAGCTTGTTACGGAACACTGGGAAAGCTCGTCACGAGGCCGGCCACGTCACGTAAATCGTATTGCGCGTGATGTGCAACAACAAGTAAGGTGTATGACGGGCTGAAATTAGTAGCGAAAGCAAGCCTTGGCACTGCGCCGAAAATACATGGCAATTTTATTTCGGCGCGCCATGGGAGACAGGAAAAAAGAGAGTCGACCAACACCATAGTAAGTGATAAATCACGAACCATGGCCGTTAAATAATAAATCAAAGCTATGCTTGTAAAGGTCCGCGAAATTAGCAGAGATTTCAGAGACTTTTGTAGCGCGATAATTCCCAAGTATAATAATAAAAAAATCCAATTTACAATCTTATTGTCTACTAATATTTCGATGGAGAATTTTCAGAATCAGGAACAAAAGTTTCATTAGCATATTTTACGTAGCAAGACTGGCGCATTCATAATATCCTTCATTCTTTTTGCAATAGCCAATGAATTATAACAGCTAATAAGTTCAATTTACATTTGATTAGCCACGAATATTTCGATGAATAATTTTTAGAAACAGTAACAAAAGTTCCATTAAGACATTTTGCCTAGAAAGACACTCATAGAGTTTTCTAGTTCGTTTCAGTTTCATACGATCCATGCCCTTTATCGTTACACGTGTTTTTACCGCTTCTATTTTTTCCCCAAAGCAGTTAATTCGTATCCAGAGTTTCCACATTGAACAAATCTACTTCATTGACGTCACCCAAAAGCCAAATATCTGTCGATTTCCGGATATGTTGATAACACTTAGTCATGCGATAACGATAAAAATAAACAATAATCGAACTCCCACCCATAAGATATGTGAATCATAATGAAGACATCGACCCCCGAGTTTCGGACTCTTTTGGACACATAATAACCTACACCGATCCCCTCAACATCCTCAAACCAAAACGCATATAAGCCGAGACTTCAGCCAGCTCGGGCAGTTATAGTTCTTGTTCTAGCTCTAGTTCTAGTTCCTGTTCTTGTACAGCCCCTTTCTCCGGTTCAGTGTCATTCTATTTCTTGTAAGTGTTAAAATTGTAATAAAGTTCGATAAAAGAAAGTTAATAGTTGGGTTACGACTCAGTCTTCTTTTCTCCTACAACTCAAGTGTCAATTTTACGTTACAGCTTCGTGGCTGTTATGCATATTTGAATATTTATCTTTCCGCGGCATTCGCTGCATTCATAGAGCATTGAGCACAGATGAATTTATGCACTTTGCTTGACATAATTGCCGTTCGAAATGAGTCCGCAACTCATTTCTACGGATTGAGTAAGAAAAATAGTTTTCGATAGCGAAGGATCGCACCAGGTTTATCGAGATTGTGTATCGGTTTCCGCCACGGATGTCGATCAATTCTTTGTTTCTTTTGTCCGGCACATGATATTGTATTGTAGTATCGTGGGCGAAAGGCCTAAGAGATATCGGGCGAACTATAAACAATGTCGCGAGAGAGCCGAAGTGCCGACAGGCCCAATAATGTATCGTCGGTCCTTCAATCGAATAATTTCGCGGAAAAGGCCTGCGTGACAAAGACGAATTAACAGTGAGTATCAGTTGAGAAGTCAGAGAGTGTAAATCGAAAAATCAGGGAGTGCGAATTGCGTTGTCCAGAGAGTGTGGTCCGAGTGAGAGACAGCGTTGGATCTGTGACATCACCACATCTCAATCCGCATCAAAGACGAGGCTACACACACAGGGAGAGACAGCAACCAGATGTTTACGGTTCCTCATTGCGTACCCTCAATAGCCTCAAGGACCTATCATAAATCTTGGCATTTTCACACCTAAGGTCCTTTAGACCAAAAACAATCATCTTCCATTTCCAGCGTTATTTATATTTTTGTTTACTACGGGATGATAATGAAAAGTTGGTTTTCTCACGTTACTCTCTCGGGGGCGGCTAAGACCCTTCCTAGTCCACCAACCTTCTTAATTAACCAATCAGAAACAATGTTTATTACCCTCACTTTCCTAGAAAAAGTATCCTTAACAAATCAGCTCATCTCGTGTCCTTAGACACACCCATCACTAGCTTTCCTCCGCCACAGCATCATCACTGAACATCACTTATTCTCTATCTTTAGAACAGTCAACATCTTTACCAAGTTTCTACCCTTAGATCAGTCGCGTTCTTGACTTATCAGTGTAATTACCTTTCATATAGATTTATTGAAGTAAACTGTGATTCATACGTGTCAATTCAGTGTATATTCAAGTGTATATTACTGAGTTCATAATAAAAAGTGATAAAAGAAAAGTTGATAGTTGTGTTACGGCTCAACCTTCTTGTCCTTTAAAACTTACGTCTCCAGTTGCCGTGACAGATCCGTGGTGACGAGAGTTGCAAATTAACTATCTAGTTGTCTTAATTATAATACGTTATTGTGATTAGTTCACATTAAACAACAATGGTTTCCTGTTTACCCAACGTCCATTTATTGCAAATAAATTAATTGTAGTAAAGATCCTACAGTATGTTTTACACAAAACGTCTCGAAACTTTTTCGGCAATGTAATTCGGCAATGAAAAATGACCGTCACGATTTTATCGGTAAAGCGTGAAACAAATCTGTAGATGTTAAAGGATATTCTGATAAAGAAATTCTTCATTGGAAAATGAGAATATATGGATTTAACTATGCATTTAACGTTTTTTAAATAGGTCTAATGCGAATGAATTTATTAAACACCCTAGTGGAAACAGGCATTGAATATTTTCAAAATTGCAGGGAAACCTTTAAATAAGGGCTAAACCCTTTAATTCGTTGAGCCGGTAACGCTTTATTTACGAAATCGCCCGTTGCGTGTCTCTGTCTGGCCGCCAAAGAAATCTAATTCTCTCTATTCACCTGCTCTCTAATTTTTCTCTCGTTAATGGACCGAATTAAATGAATTCAAATACCCCTTTAACAAATACAATTACCGGTAATTCGCCGAAGATAATTATCTCTCTGCCCTCTGACCACTCCCCTACTCGCGTTTTTCGAGTGGAAAAAAGGCGAAAGATAAAGAGGCGGAGGCTGAGAAAAATAGTCGGGGGCATAGAGGAAGGGAGAGTGAAGTACAGAGATAAGCAGCAAGTACGTAGATAGGGTGAAACTAAAAGAACAGGAGGCAATGATATATAGGGAGTAACAAATGATAAAGGAACCACTTATGGGAAAGAAAATTGTCTACGACTTACGGTATCCTTCTATATTTGTGTCTCTATGTAAGAACGTTTAATAGTTGTTGTCTGATTTGTATCTAGTACAGCATATTTCATTGCTTCCCTTTATTTTATTTCGATTAATGTTCTTTTATATTATTATATCTATTACGTCGGCTGACTCTCTACCTAGACCAGGCCACTCACCGCGGGAGAGACAACAACCAGATGTTAAGGGTCCCTCATTGCGTACCCTCAATAGCTTCAAGGACCTATCATAAATCTTGGCCTATTCATACCTAAGGTCCTTCAGCAAAAGCCAAAAACAATCATCTTCGATTTCGAACTCTATTTACATTTTTGTCTAATACGTGTTGACACCGGAAAGTTGGTTTTTTATTTCACGAACGATGCCTCCCACTAGCAACTTTCCTTGGAGAGCGGTTAGCACCCTTCCTCACCCACCAACCTGGCAATAACCAATTAACAACGAAATCTATTCCCTCATTCTACCAACGAAAACTTGCCCTTAACAAATCAGCTCTTTTCGTTTCCTTAGACCCACCCATCACTAGCTTTCCTTCGCCACGGCATCGTCACTGAACATCATTTATTCTACGTCTTTAGAATAGTCAACATGTCGCGATACTTACTCTACAATATCTCGAAGTCAAAAACCATTCTTCGAGCAGTCGTCATCCACGCTTACGTCGCATTCTCGACCTTGTAATTTTGTCGATCAATCGATACTTATACCTTCTCAGATTATATCTCTCTAGTAAATAAGTTGTTTGAATAAACTATAATTTATACGTGTTAATCCAGCGTACTATTATTTCAACCACCTCTATTATCGTAAAAGAAATAGGGGATCGATCAGTTCGTGGTGTCGATTATATAATCGTAACGAGAATTTACGACTCTCGTTGACGTGATATCTCTTGAACGCGTCTCTCCGCGAACGGTCGAAACAATATTTTTTAACACTAAACCTACAGGCGCGGTCAAATTGACCGCTCTAGGAACTTGTACACAAATTTAATCATATTTAAACTTTATCATATCGCTTCATAATTTCTGACTTTTACTAAAACATGCATACAATATATTTTTCGGTATTTAATTTTAGTTTGCTCTTTTATTTTCTGAGAAAAATTTGTACTCTGCGTTGCCTACCGTGAGCGGTCATTTTGACCGTCCGACAAAATATGCTAGTTATTCTTAAAATAAATGTAATCAGTACAAAGAAAAGGCTATCTCAAGGTCAGATCAAAATCAGTAATAACAAATAATTCACCTAATTCATCTTTTAACACTAAACCTACAGGCGCGGTCAAATTGACCGCTCTAGGAACTTGTACACAAATTTAATCATATTTAAACTTTATCATATCGCTTCATAATTTCTGACTTTTCCTAAAACATGCATACAATATATTTTTCGGTATTTAATTTTAGTTTGCTCTTTTATTTTCTGAGAAAAATTTGTACTCTGCGTTGCCTACCGTGAGCGGTCATTTTGACCGTCCGACAAAATATGCTAGTTATTCTTAAAATAAATGTAATCAGTACAAAGAAAAGGCTATCTCAAGGTCAGATCAAAATCAGTAATAAAAAATAATAACAGCTGTTACACCCGTAATCTTGTCATAAAACAATCCATCCCTCGATCATCATAGCCACCAGCTGTCAAGACATATCAACTCAGGCAATCCTAAGGAACCGCCATAAAATTTAGCATTTTTTACAGTCCATTGTTATAAACATTTTAAAGGCCAAGAAGTTTCTTAGGGTTATTGCTCAGTGCTATAAAACACGGGTAAAGCTTTCCCAACTCCACCCTCGAGTAATCGTTGATGGACAACGGTCAATACTCATCAATATTTTCGTATAAATCTCGCAGTCACAGATCATATTTTTACTTGCTATTGTCTTTTCGTCTAGAATATATCTCGGTTTGTTAGTCAGTTAGTCGACATCTAAACTTGTTATTTCTAAAACTCAGACAGAAAGCATCTCAGAGCGTTTTGTGTAAAGTTGTTGTAAAAGGAAAAGTAAAGCATATCAAATTTGACAATAATTTTGTATTCTGTACATGGTATTATTCTGTGATAAATATTTACCCTAGAAATGTCAAGACTTTAAAAAAAAAAATTATAAAAAGAAAATAACGGACTAGAAGAAGACTGTTCAGTGTGCGATGAACAAGAAACTTCAGCGACTGAAAACGGCATAGAAACGCATGAAAAGCTATTTACAACCGAATCAGAGTTGAATATTATAAATAAGCATTTACGTAAGGGCAGAAAGGAAAGAAATTATCGTTGACAGCAAAGAATAAAACTGGGTCCGATGGAACAGTTTGGAAAGAAATAGGTGCAAGTCCCAAACCTGGCAGGACATTAGTTTAAAATATTTTTAGGGATATACTGAACGACATATAATGAAAGGACAAGTAAAGACGGCACTTTATTTTATCAAAAGTAAATTTGGACGAGATTTTATGATAGTTCATCATTTTATATATATTTAATTATAAATTAACCATTGTCTAAGTTAAATCATAAAAACTATTACTTCTTTAATCACCGGTCATTTTGGCTGCACACGGAGGAATTAGGTATACACGAAGTGTCGGTAGGTTTAATGTTAATATAACCAATAGAAAAATCATTAATTTTTAATAGATATTTTAACTTTTACTTTGTAAAAGCTGTCGCACCACAGACAACATATGTACGTGCTGCGAGGAATGTATTGCATGGATACAAGTACAGAAGTAATTCCTTACGTCATCCCTTGTTTTTTATACGTCAGGTTTTACAAAATAAAAGAATCAACTCGTAAACGTAAAGATTTTGATTGTTACAAATAATGCGGTAAAAGTGAAAAAGAAAGGGGCGAGTATCTACGAATGTTAATAAGAGATAAAAATGAAAGATTCCCACGAAGAACGGTACACGATAGCGGCGTATGAGTAGCGACGATCCTGAGCTCGTTAGTCACCTTAATTAAGTGTGATTCATCAGGAAACGTACACAGTTTGTAGAAAAGCGAATTTTTCGCCTCGAAACGAAGAAGAGAGCTAGAAGTCGATTCGTCTTCATTAATTACTCGTAGCGCGTGGTAGCCTCGGTCTGCGAAGCCGTGACTGCTGCATTATTTTGCGGATGCATCAAAGTCGTCACGTTTCGCGACTAAATTAATTCGAGCAAGATCAAACAGCTTTCTGTCGAAGGTTAGCTGATGGCTAGCGATGGAGCCGCTACAAACAAAGCATTTGCAATCGGATGGCTTTTTAAGTCACGCGCATACATACGTGACGACTACGCTATAAATCCATATGTGTGTGTGCAGAGAATTTGTAAACAGAGAAACTCGTTATTGAAGATAGTAACTGAAGCGGTATACGAACGTTTAAAAAGTTGACAGTTATTGCAGCTACATTATTACGTCGAACGATAAACGAGGAAATATTGTGCGTTCTATGTAACGAGAAAAAAATATCAAAAAGCTATAGAAAGTCCGAATGTCTGTGTGGTGCAGTTAAAACGCCGTAATCAATTTCATCGCATATATTAAATTGTAATATTTAAATCATATATTTGAAGAATTAAGAAAAGGAAAATAGAAAATAAGGAAGGAAGAAGTTGCGTTGGAAATTCGTGCAGATTCGTTGACAGTTCGAAGTTACGTGGAAATGGTGAAATCGGCAGCTCTTTTTCAGGATTCAACGATGCGTGATAACCAAAAGCCGTACTCCTTTTCGTGGAAAACCTTTTGCCTTTGACCGGCTGCTACGAAATCAATGGCGGATCAAAGAACGTTCGGCTGCTCTTACGACTCAATAGGTCTATTCCAAAAGGACCACCTTCGCGGATGTATGACAGGGTGACTTTTCAAAAAGCTGCTGATTCGTGAAAATAGTTGAAACGCTGAGCGAGCGATTTCTCTTACAAAGTAAAGGGGAACATTTGTATTGAATATCAGGAAATTATGATTTGTTGACAATTCGATATATTCCAAGTCGAATGTTTTGCTTTGGTACCGCTTTCAGGAATCTGCAAAAATGCGAGATTTTGAAGCTACGAGTACAGTAGAATTCCCGTTATGTGGACTCCATTTATTTCCTAATACCAACGATCAAACATATCTTTAAAAGACTTCCCCAAGTGCCGATAGATAAATTTGGCAAAGGTAGCTTGAAAGTCTCTGTTTAGGTTTTATTCCTTATTCGTGAAAATAATAATAAATTGATGATGTAAGACAACATTCTTCCCCAATAGACCGTTTATCTTATTGGTGGTCACGGGTGACCATCGTGGTGCCTTGATAACAGTCGATAGCGACATATTATAACAAGGCTTCGTTTATTTCAACAAATTATTCGCATTCGTTATTTCGTCGTAAGCAAAACGTGCAGAATATATTGTTGAAACATGTAGAAGGTATTAGTAAACAATATTAGTTCATTCTATATACAATAGTAAGGTATGTGTACACTTCTAACTTCAATTATATGATTATAAAGCAGCATTTACGATTATTTTCTAAGATATGTTTATAATAATATTCGTAGATTACCCCTCAAAGATATGGATGCAAACACAGTGCACCGTTAGATGCAAGATTTGTTCTCATTTTTTTTTTTATTGATGTTCTAATAAAAATGTTTAATTGTTCAATGACGCACTTTTTATTTCAAAGTATCTTCTATTTATCGGTTATATTCAAAATGCCCTAACTGTCAATTTTTGTACAATTTTTACAATTGCAAGAAGTTCAAGGGCTCCGGTCACCAATGACCACTGTGGCGTCACAGGAGAAACCGTGGCCAGTCGTATATGACCAACGTGGCAGTCAAAGTGTTAATTTGAAAGAGTATCGACAAAATATATGCCGCAATTTTAGCCTCGAACTGAAAGTTTCGGCGATTTAAACGAAACGCTTCTCGCGGAATTAGATCAAGCTTGCAATATCACTTGCTGGCATAGTCCATTTTATCTTCATAAATCAATCAATCGGAAGCGATAGCAGCATCGCTGCTGAAACGTCGCTGGAAATCTCTCGTCGATCCACCGGCAAGCAACAAGCCGGATAATCCGGCTGTTTTTCGGTCGATCGAGCCGCGTTAATTACAACCGTGTATCACAAGATTACACGCAGCTTTTCGATACGAACGACGCACCGTTTCTCGCAAACTTCCATTCGTCAGAGATCTCGTGCCTTACGTGCCTTTGACAGTGTCTCCGTAGCCACTCGAAAAACCTGACGTTTCGAAGACGCTTTACGACTAATTTTGCCTCTATTCGTCGAGAATTCGGGACAATTCGTTCCTAGTTTACGATTTAACGACAGTTTGTGGTCAGTAAATGATATTCGGAAGTGTAATCTGCGTTACTGTCTTGCAATTTCTTGTTTCTGCGAAGTTGTTAATGAGAGTTGATGAGAATTTTAGCTCGTTCTGGATAGTAAGTGGAAAATGATATTCCGCATGACCGTTTCGCGGTGTCCTTACCCGTTAACTTTTTGCTGGCTGTTTGCTGACTGTTTCATTCAACTACGTGGATGAACGAAACACGGATATTTGGAACTACTGTTGGGTTGGTCCACGCGAAATGTCTTTTCTTCGAACTTTGAACTTGTTTTGTACTGTGTGTGTGTTTAATATTCAACTGTTCTCGTTCTTTGAGACAATTCCGGGATCCAGATCCAATTTTTTCGCTGTTTAAATAGACGCAATGTTCCGATATTGACTCAAACGGACACTTAAGGCCCGTAAGAAGTGTTAAGTCGTAAAACTCGCGATAATTTCCGTTAGTTTCAAGAGAGAGAGGGGGAGTGAGAGAGAGAGAGAGAGAGAGAGAACGCTAAGAGGTGCAGGGTTCCTTGCTAAGCCTTGGAGTAAACGTCGTAACGGCGTCCTTTCCCGAAGATGTCGGTCGAAAGTTTTCCAGTTTCAACGGAGCGACATTTAAATGGTTTGTAAGAACGTGAAACTCTGTGAGCAGTGTGCAATTATTAGAGTGAGCGAGTGGGCGAGTTCCCTATCGCGAAATTCAACAGTTTAGGAGCCGCTGGCGAATTGAAATCCGCGAATTCGCCGAGTCATTTCAGTTTGCGAACCCACGCTTTCTGGCCACGGTTCAGAACATGCTTTTGATACAATACAACACCGCCTTTAGGGAGATACGTTTCGTCTGCCATTGGAAACTAGGCCAGCCGAGCACCTCTGCGAAAGGGCCGCTGGTAGGTTCCTTATTTAAATTAATAGAGGGAACAAATGGATTATTCGAATGGCTGCGTTACACATTACATACAATGGAATTGTTATATTGAGAATTTAATGCATAGTGGATACGTTATACGATACATTATAATTGAAAATAAACAATAGAGTTGTTGCATATCGATGACACGTCTATTGCCGACATAACTGTTCCGACACTTTTTAGCGAATTTGTCTTATCAGTATATGAATCTCCATTAAGTCTTAATTTATTTTTAATTAATTTATATACGTACTCGTGAGTAAACGTATCGAGAATCATAATGTCAATCGTATAGTGTGCAATGTATTTCGTGCTTTCTTGATTAAACTTTATTTATTAAATTGGAAGATTCAGTAAGTGACATTAACAGCATCGTAATTTTATTTCTTTCATATTCTATGAATCGTCTTAGACAAAATGATTTATAATTAAAGATAATCATTTATATAAAACTAACGCATCAATGTATAATAATGTTATAAACAGTAAAGCATAATAATAAAGTTAGAAAAACATTCACCTCGCTTCGAGATTTTTGCTCCTTTTTCAGTTTACTACATAATTTAACTTCAATTAAATTTAGAGCATAGGGACAATTATGTTTCGTCCATTTAATTTAGCACGACGTTAGAATTGTCTCCCTTTCCCTCCATTTATCGTGTTAAACATTTTCATCGAAATTAAATTACCTTTGGCATTTTAAACGCAAATCGATCATTTAAAATCAACCCGTTTTCTACCTTAACAATTTCAATCGCCGACAAAATGCATCGCTATCGAGCGCAAACACCGCGTAGCCGCTTTTAAAATGAACTTAACTTAATCACGTTAATGCAAGAAAAATACTCCATTGGAAAAATAAATTTATTCTCTCCACCGGTGCTACACTTTGCCCCTCGTCTTTCACTTTCTGACTGGTTCGAATTCAAGTCATCCGTTCTTTTATCTTTCGCTGCAAACCTTTCAATTCGTTAATTAATCTATAACGTGTAACATACTTTTCAACAATGTCCAATACTGTTAACAATTAATATAATATTTATATTAATTAAACTACGGATTTTTATGCATTTATAGAAAATGTAAACCATCCAAAGTGGAATATTTGTTACAACTTTTGCCAGATGAAACAATGTCTAAGTTTCATTTCTTTAGCCGTGTTCATAAAAATATAAAAACGTGTGCCTTGTCGCGTGTTACTCGACCATCGCCAACAATTAACCCCTTTCGTCGGCGTGTTCTTCGTCTTTATCCGCTTTAATCCCATATAAAAAAATTCCAAAACCATATCCAGTTCACTTTACGCCGTTCCATTAAAACCAGCCTCTGCTTTTCGAGCAGAGTAGTCTCTTAATTCCCCAGACTTTAATGTCGGAACGAAGAGGATGAAGGAAGGGGAAAAAAAGGAAGGTGGAAGAAGCGCAAGTACGCGGTCAGGCACGACCTCGACGATTCGCGGGGAAGAAGCCTCATCCTACTAGACGAGATGATTTCCTTTGAGAGACGAGATTTCTTAAGCCCTCTGTTATTGTCTTCATTTTTATTCTTCGCCTATCGCATCGTCCTGCCGCAGCGACAATCAAAGGGAAGCTGATGTCCCTTGCATTTTTTATGCAGGACGTTTGGTATCCTCACGAGATCGGCAAAGCGTGTGGTCTGTACAAGGCTGAGGGCAGCTTTTCTCTTATCACGGATGGTTTTCCCTTTTCATTCGAGCTAGAAGCTAGACCTGCTTTGGTCTAAATTTCCTCAAGTCTGAAGTTTAGACCGTGACGAACGTTCACAGGGTTTCGCGCGAAGCCATCTTCACCGCTGCCATTCAGCACGAGCATTTTTTGTCGCACTTTTCACGGCCGAGAGGCTAATTTCGTTTAAACAAACGGAAAAGAACGCGCATGTCTAGGGTTTCGCCGTCTTTGATTCGTGGTTTCACGTGGTTCGGATTGTATGACGTACGTGGACTGAAGGTTCTTTGATGCTGGATAGTCGAATACCGTATTGCGAGCTTTTCGCAAGCGTGAGATTTTTCATTTAGCTTGTTGCTGACGTTTCTTGCGAGAGCATTCTTCGTAACTGGGCCAGGGTGCAGACTTTTAACCCCTTGCTTTAATGAACTCGGAGAGCAGGAAATTGTACAAAAAGGCTTCATCACGGGTGATCCCAATCTTTTTTGGATATCATTGTAATCCGCGAGATATCCCGGGATATCTAACAATTATGACGTGTCTAATAATTGGCAATGAGATAATTTCTTAGACGATTAAATCAAAACTTTCTGCGTGTTTCTTTCTGCGATATGCATAGATTGCAAAAGAGAAGGAACAAAGGTAGGATGTAATACAAAGATGTAAAAAAAAAAGAAAAAAAAAGGAAATGTTTGAACGAACAAGTTGTGAGAAAGATATTCTACCTCCAGTATCTAGCAATCTCTAGAAAAATGATAAATTTCTAGCTTTTTTAATCAGTGGAATTGTTTACAATTGTTTGTGCTCATTGCGAGGAAACTTTCGCGAAATGACGCAAAACCGAAACTTTTGCCCATTCTCCTCCTCGGAACTTGTTCCCTGCGCGTAACACATTTTCTGAAGAATCGCAAAGAAGCTGCAGTCTTTTTTGTTATTTTCATACAGTCGGATGGTTTTCTTGAGATAATGCTAGTATTCTTTTACAATACCTGTAGGCTGTATCTGTAGTCAAAAATCGAAACAAAATAAAACAATAATAAGAAAAATATTTATTTGATAAATAGATGTATGGACTGGTCCTGAAAATTATAATCCACATTATATGTACTTATGTATACTAATCTGATAAAATTAAGTTTTTTTAAAACACACAAATTTGCTTTTTTCCGGAAAAGTTCTTCCAGTTTGTCTTTCTAAAAGAAGCCCATCTTCTCCTCAGATTCAACTCTTTTTTTTTAACGTCAGCGGTTAAAAATCAACTGGACACACGAATACAAACTTCAAAATAACGAATTAAATATTATAACGCTTCCGTAGGCGGCAAACACGTTCTGGCTGGTATTTGCACACGGCAGTCGCGTCGACACACTTTTCGCAAATATTGGACGAACGTGTGCATCGCGTTCGCGCCTACGCGATTCGCTCGAATCAACAATGCCTTATGAAAATCGTTTCATCGCGGAACTACCAGCGGCTGAACAAGCAAACGTCCACGAAACGAATAGGCGCGTCGAGTATTCGACGACGAAGGTGAAGGGGACGATGGAAACGAATTTAACCGGTTTTGATTATCAAGTCGCTTTCCTTTTTATTCGAAATCCCAACGTACTGTTTCCAATGGAATTATAAATTTCGTTGAAACGTCTATCTTTATGTAAAGCTGCAAACAAATTTTAATAACGCTGATGTAGCACGTTATTGATTCTTGTATGGTTGCAACGTATAGATGATCAATTGACGTGAAAGTGAGATCCGATAACAGAGAATTTTTTACAATGCAGAATAAAACGAGCGTACTAATTTTTTGGATGAAAGGATATCCGAAAACATTTGATTATTTTAAACGCAACGAAAAGTAAAAGCAGCAGCTGCAATGAAAGATGTTAACTGACCAGAGATAGTATAGGTGCATTTGTTCGGTTGAAATTTTGTTCGTCGCTGTTTTGGGGTCCGCGCAGGTTTCGAAGTTTTATTCCGACGATAGTTAGATTTCGAGTTTTCAATCAAATGGAGTTCACGGCTAAATCGAGTTGACGAATTCATAAGTGATAGAAAGCGTGGGAAATAAACTAGAAACTTATATAGCTCTGAGAATTGGGAAAACTGAACTCATTTATGTACGGAGTACCAGTATGCAAATTTTAGACATATGAAAATCGTTTTAATAGAGGAGGAAGCAGTATTTTATAGAAAATTAGATTTTAAATTAAATTAAACGCAATTAAAAGATAATTTTTCAATGAAAACTATTCGAACTGTTAAAAGATCGGTTTTATAGTTCTAATATTTCTTTTTCTTTAACGTAATCTCGTTTAATACTCTTATATAATCATTTTATTTCTTATTTAAAATTTCTATTCTTCTCATAGGTTTAAAATTGTCTACCTAAGAATTTAGGAACATTATTTCTTACAAGTAAATAGACTTCATAAAGCAGAAAAGAAAAGCGAAAAGAAAACGAAGTTTCTTCCTTGCACTCGAACAAGAGAAGAAGATCTCACAATCAGTGAGGTAAAAGATTCATCGAACAAACTACATTCAATTCCGTTCGAGAAACGAAGGAACGAAAAAAGAGTAAAGCGGAACATAGAGCACAAAAGAATCGCTCGAGCGTATTCAATCAGCACGTTCAATTTCAACAACTGGTATTCACATAATTTAAGAAAACTGCAATACATCTAGCCCGTGATACGGAAACAAAGGAACAGGCAGGAGAAATAACGAACTCGATCTCTACACCGTCGCTATCTATGTCAAATAACAACGAATCTCTAGTCTAACAGATGGAGGAGGAGCAAAAGAATAGAGAAAAGGAAAGGAAAGTGAATATTATACAAGGAAAACGTTTGATTTGCATATATACGTGAAACGAGATTCGTTGCAACGATACCAATCGAAACGAAAATCCTGTCGGACAATAGGAGCAAACCTTCGTCTATTCGCGATTAATCGACGACTGTTGAAATAAATATCGAAAAACTAATCAGCTTCCAGCGTAAAGTAAAATAAATAACGCGCTCGATAATGCCGGATATTAGTTTTCCATTGGAGAACAGCCATCCTTTCGACTGAATTAGCTCTTCTCTCCGTGTTTCGTTAACGATGTTCCTCTACTGTTTGCTCTTCGACCTATTTTTCAGCCGTGTTTCGCGCGAATCACTTGCCCCGATACCTGGAGATATAGACTGTGTGCACGGAAAAGCGAGCCGGATGCAACAAATTACGAGGAAATTGATCGGGGCAAATCTTCGTGAAAAAGAATCACTAGCAAAAAGAAAATCTTGAATCATAGGAAACGTAATGCACTTGGGGTTTTTTTTAACTATCATGGGGTTAATTAATTGGTTTATAAATGCTACAATAAATACAACGACGTAGGAATACTTTTTGTAGCCGCTGTATATCCAGGCGTTTAGCAAGAGCCTCACTGTGCTCTTCATTGCATCATAGCTCCATTTGTTTCAACTCTTCAATTGGTTCAACTGTATGCGTGTAACGATAATTCACCAATTTTGCTCGCTACCTAGATATTATTTTTTATTATTCAAAATTTACTAACACTAACATTATCTAGAATTTCCTTCTAATAAACGAAGTTCTAGTATATATTCAAACAAAAAAAGAAAAATAGTTGGAGCGTCGAACAATGTGGAAAATCCTAGTTGGCAGTGCGAAAGGCAATTTCTGTTCGAAAAGCTAACATTGTGTTCATTGACAAAGTTAAAGTTCGGCATGGTAATAGCACTAAAACCATAATAGTAGTAACAATTGCATGAAATTACCTAATTCATTACACGCACCAATCACTGTCGCCATTTCTTCCCAACGCTGCAACCTCTGACACAAACAACCCTTCTTTCAGCTTGGTTCAGCCAATAGTTCTGTTTAGGTGGTTTAATAGGTCATTACAGCAATCAGCAGAGCAATGTTGCTACTTAAGCGCGAGCGTAATCGCGATTTGATTCATCGAAACCGCGGTTCAATCGGGTCGAACGCGTCAGGCTATTCCGGCGCAATTTTCGTTTCATTTGAAAATGGTAATACGCGTATCCACGGCGCGAGATTAGAATTCGTGGGTTACCTGTATGTTGCGCGCGACACGCGTGATGGATCTCTATACGCTATCGTCAGGGATCATCCCCGTTTCTGGTGAAACACGTCGAACCTGACTTTCCTAGTACACAGGGTGTCCATCAAACGTACGCCATCGGCAAAAAGTTTGGAAAATTTCGAAATATTCTTGAAGGATGGATTGTGGAAGAAAAACAAACCAAGAATACCCTGGTCTATAAATATTAAGTCACTTGAAAGTAAACCTGATGAATAGATCGTAAATTTGTATGCATTTATGAATTATTTAATGGTGTCGAAGTGCATAGGATACACGTAATACGCAAAGATATATAAAATTCCAACGTATAGTATACTTACTATAATATTTAGTAGGTGAAACAAATAATTGAGCACAGAACACGTATACTTTCATGTTAATAAATTGAATTGTTTTTTCTGCTGTAATCCGGGATAAGAAGTCAACTCGTTCCAGTTGTTGCAGCATAAAACGTTTTACATTCATAAAATATATTTAAAATATGTATATTTTATGCCAGACAAATCGCTTCGTATTAAAATAACGAAGCGATTGGACAGAACATTCCAAACCGTAGTAATCATATTTTTAACGTCCAATGATATTAAACTTCCCAGAATGGAAGTATAAAATTTAATTACATACTCCGAAATAACCCAGAAAATTATATTTCGTAATCCGTGGTTTTCAACGATGCACCAGTCGAGAAGGTTAACTTTTTAATTTGCCATTGAAAATGTTAAATCGCAGGTTAAATCAGAGTTAAATCACATTCGGGTAATAATAATCCAGAGGGAAATTTAACAGAACTCGTAAATAATATTAAACAGCCGATCCTCGTCTTCTTCCGTGTTCCTTTTCAAAGCAAATTAACAATTAATTAAAACACGGCGTAAAAAGCAATTGTACGACATTTTCTCTCGAAATAAATTTTAGCCAAAAAAGCTCGAGCAATCTGTTACTGAATACTAAATGCAATTGAAGCTACGAATTGCAAAATAGCAGGAATCCACTTTTTGATGCATGATTTATCGTTATGACGCTTTTTCGTTCCTTCAGACCTATCTAACAACCGGACTATTTACACGAACTCGTGTCTTTATGAATACAGCTGAAGAAACTGTATTCTCGCTCCAAATACCACAGCAAGTATTATATTTTATCCAACATTTTTGCCTTATTTTTCCACGTAGAATCGTCCTATTACCGATTATACTGTGATTGTTGGGGCATCTTGTATACACAATATACACATTCGTGACCACATTCGTGATTATCGCTGTAAAGACGTCGTCGTATATTTATGACCGAATTAACCCACGGAAGTACCAAGTGCACTGGTATAAATACACGACGACGGTTTATATAAAGTCGGCTTGTCGGCAGAAATGGAGTTTTGCAAGGGTAGAGAGGATTGTAATTTATGGACGTAGGGGTTGGTTAAACGTTGATTTGACAATCGTGGAATCGAAAGAAATCAGAGAGGTATCGATTCCTAGTGTGCACTTTGACAAGCATAATGCGAATTCGAGACACTTGTAATCTCCTTGAAATTTCTTGGTACGTGTGTAATTTCTTTTTTTGAACGCAAACGACGGAACGTATGAACCTGTGTGAGGTATCAAAACTGTATAGACCTACATAAAACTCTTGATCTATTTTTCAAAAGAAGGATTCAATTTTCTTGCATTATTATTTCCAATTTATTGAACAATTTTTATTCCATTCGGAAGAAGCGTTACTGCGTCGTGTTGGATTACGCAATACCTCACATTGTAGAACCCCCAAAAAAGAAAAAAATACTTTTATAAACGCTCTAAAATGTCCATTGAATTACCAAACAAATTAGTCTTTAATTAAATTTTCATTACTTCTACCTAATAAAACCCAATAAAATCATGGTACAGCAAATATTAAAGGTCGTCAGCGTGAAACCGTTTCCGTTGAACGACAACTCGTCGACGTCGAAGAAGCGTGCGCAGACTTCCGACAGCGTCTCCGGAGATGCCGGAAATTAAGTTGGCCAGCGAATTATGCAAATACGGATGATCGGTTGAGGTAACTGAAGGAACGGTATTGTCGTATCACGATCACACAGACAGGCTATGGAGCTCGGCGACCGATCCATGATATTTGAAATTGAAATAGAATGTTCCAGCTTTTAATTAATGTTAACGGCCGTTCGTGCGCGTGTGCACACACGTTGGATGGCTTTTCTTTTCACTTTTCGCCAATTAATTTCGCATCGACGCGACGCTCCGACGATATTTCATTGTCTCTTCCTTTCTGCTGGTTCGCGCCTCGTGCGTCCAATTAACACGTCTTCGGTTAATTATGCGTTCCGCTGCAAGGACATTGACACGGTCGGAATTCGGAGCACGATTTTCTGGAATTCGATCATGATGATTCGATTCGCGTTTGATTCTGACGTCGTTTGAACCTTTGTGAGCATTAGATTCGTTCGGTTTCATTCCGTCAGTCGATTTTTATATTACGATATAACGTAAGTTACGATTTATGTATCATTTATATCGTTAAATTTAGATTTATATTGTTAAATCGAATTCTTTAGACAACGCGTATACAGCAGCGATAGACGAATATCGCAGCGTAATGACTAACACAGGCTAGACCTTCTACTTTTGAAAATCATTTCTTCCTCTCTCTTTAACGCAACTATTCAGGTTACAATTTTATTAAAGCAAAGGATTTAAAAATAGAAACTTTCATATTACAATACGTGTAATAATATATAATAACAGTATGAAATTTTCTAATTTATCGCTGTTATATAATACTTTTAACCCCCGTTTACTTCTCCAGTTAACGTGCTTCAACTTCTTTTCCCAACGTTCTTCGTTAAATGAAATTCTCAATTACCTGAAAAGCTTCGTTCTCTATAAACGAACATACGTGTTCCTTCGCAAAGAATCGATCGTTCATTATCGCGGCAACGTACATAGTTACCCCTAACTCGCCTCCGTCTCTCAACAATCAAAGAACTTTTAAAAGCAAAGTGGTAAGAACACAACAGAAAGAGGAGCCTTCCGCCGTGGCACTACATACGTATAATCTCCAACGGGCAGCTTTGTAACTTGCAATTTTCTCCTACTCTGTAACCGCTTTCCCTATCACGTATTGTTCTTTCCACCTATTTAGCGGTTTGCCTATTTCTGCCCTTGTCACTTTCAATCTTTATCTTCCGAGTTACCTTAAATTCGGTCGTAATTGCACGTATAATATTTTAAATTACTAAATCTTAGGTTAGTGTCGCACATGAAACGGCCGATTTAAAAATCTTGAAAATTACAGAACTTTTTTATCAACACTTTCTTATGTAGTTTTATGCAGTTTTTTATGTAGTTCTTTACGTAACTTTTTTATGTAGTTTTTTATGTAGTTGCACCAATTCCTTGGCCAAACAATAAAACCCTCGCTCCACTTACTAATCCAACTAACAAACAATCAGTTCTCCGTATCCGATTCAATGAAAGGCATATAATCCATTCGACATACCACAAGCTAAACAGAGTCACGTTATTCTACTACGCAATCGACAAAGAACAGGAGAAGAAGAATAGAAGAAGAAACGGGCCAATAAGCCAAAAGTAGGAATACGTATTTATACAGTGTCGTTAGAATCTTCTTGCGAAGAAAGGAAATTTCTAGTAAGCCTGCGGAAAGAAGCTGATATTGTCTGCTGATGAAAAGAAGCCGGATTCACGAGTCTTTCGGCCTAATACGATCGAGATTCCAACTGATGCAAGGGTCTTCCGTGCAGACTTTAGCCACAGAACGGAAGTGCGAGCGCTACGCGTTTACGTTACTTTCCTGTAGCTACGTGCCCGGCTTGCCGCTTGTCTACTTGGTCCTGATTTGATTTCGATACCCAACCGCGATCCCGCGGGAATTCGCCGTTTCCTCGCCGTGGAAAATCAGCCAGGGGAGAAGTTTCCCGGACTAGCCTTCGAATTACGAAAGCTCTCTCTGTGCTTTCCGCGTGTCTCGACGGAATCGCCTGATCGAATATCAGAATCTTCCTTTTTTTCTTCGTTTCTATTGTTTCTTTCGACTAAGATGACTGGGATATTAGTTTCCGTTATCCTTTCCTTATTTAGTTCACGTTGGATGCTGAATTTTACAAATAGCGGGTTTCAACTTTGCTGCCTTCTTTCATCCCCTTTTAACCGAATTGTACTTCTCTATTCGTATGGGGATGATTGGTTGGTTACGGAGTGATTAATTGATTACATAAAGATGTCGATACCGTAACTTAACAGTATCAAGGTATTAGTCTCTGTAGAAAAATGATATTTGTGTGTTATTAAAAATATTAATTTTCAATTATATTATAATTCTTTCCCTCTTTCTTTATTTCTCTAATGTACAATCGAAGTATTCGCTTAGCATCCAATTTTACTATTCGCTGATGTTACAAGTTGCACTATTAAGGTTCAGCGTTAAATCACATTATTGGTTCTCAATTTCAAATTACGTTAGTCGGTTGCACTTCCCCGATTGTGTAATAGTATCAGTTGGCTGCATTACTACTGAGTTGTACTACTGAATTACATTAGCAATGGCATTTTGCACGATAATTAAACCATTATTAGCAAGAAGTAATGTAAAATAAAATAATGGCAATTATCTCACTGATTGCCTTTTCGTTTAACGTTCGAAATAAAAAAGATAATGGAATACTTTTATTGAATGTTTTCGATGTGACATTGTTATTTCAAAAGGATCGATATTTTACTCAATTTTCTGGAAAGTTATTGCAGGAAAATAACCGGAATATTATCGCTAATTTTTATTCCATTAATTATTTTTACTTTCAGTTCCCAGCAAGTTAATTTCATTTCTGCTTCTATTAACAATTAATATTATTTAAGCAAAGAAATCATATAATACATTTGATGCGTTTACCTGAAATTTATTTGTAATTTATTTCAGGTTTACGCGGATGACTTCTCTGTATTTTATGGCTCTACCATAAAAATCGATTTGTTCACGTCAATAATGTGCACATTAATTTCACTTTCGTTTAGTTATTTATTTCATTTTCCTTTAGTTTAGATTTCAAGTTATTTATTTCATTTTTGTTTCGTTTCGATGGATATTTTGTCGATTTCCCACGAGGTTCTATTTCAATCTATGGGATCAATCACAAAAATAATAGAAGAGTGTTCTGATATATCTTATTTAAGATAAAGTAACAAAGTAAATAAGAAATAAAATAAAGAATTCGTTTGAATAATCGCTTGAATAAAAGTCTATTTCGATAATATCCGATCCATTTTGATAATGTTTATTTATATTATACCATGTTACGTTCAATATTATATTTTTGTAAAATGTTCGATATTTCAAGACTTCGACAGGTGAGGAACATAGTTGACATTCGAATCAGAGTTTCGGTGTAGGTTGAGAACGTTGATGGATACGGAATCGTTATGTCAGCGTTGAACGTGTGTCGTGTTCGATAGGTCACTTCGTGACAGTAATCTGTTGCATTTTACTGCCATGCAATAAAATACCTTCCATGCATCTTGTTTTACACACCGTCCAGCTGGTTGTAATGTCAAACGTACAGCGAGAAACTTCCGAGTACTGCCGCTATTTTAGTATTCTTCGAACGAATCGGCCTGGATTTATGCAAGAAGAACGAGTTACTGAAATTTTCTGATAATGTCGTGTCGAACAGCGCAATAAAATTCAAGATTTCATTACGAAAAATTTAGATTGGAAGGAGAGGGAATAGACACTTCAATCATTCATCAAAAGATTCAATTACAGATTATTAAATTACTAGATTCACGTGTAGAATAATTTTTCTTTTTATTACAAGCAGAATAATAATAGAGGCAGAACAATTATCAATCAATTGCACTATAAAATTAAGCATTTAGAATTTAGTTACTTACGAGGGAAATTTGGTAAACTGGAAAATTTGGAAAAATTTGGAATTTTGTATAAATATAGTTCGCGTGATGCTAATAACAACGTGATGCGATATGAAAAGTCAAAATTTCTTTGCGGTGGTATTTTCACTCTTAGGACCGCTTTTCAGCTGGAAAAAGAAATTGTTCCTCTATTAGCGTCACATAAACTACACTTGTGCGAAGTTACGAATATTTTTGAACTTTCGAGCTGCCGAACTTCCTCTGTTAGAATAACTCAATAACAAAATTTTCAACACACTAGAAAAATGAAACTTTCCGTTTTTGAGTTCAAATTCTATTTTTTTCATTTCCACTCGTTGATAAAAGAGTCAGTGCCCTTTGTACAAATTTCCAGTGACGTTGCTGTCTGTTGTTCTAATATTAATTAAATGAAATTTAATATGTTAATTTTTCATTACTGATTTTTCAGCTTCTAAATTCTACCTCCACATCATGTTTCATTTCCATAATTAGTTATAGTTTAATCACGTATTAACTTATTGCAAACTGCATTAAATATAATATAATATAAAATAAATTATAACACAGAATAACAAGACGCGGAACAAAAATTCGTTTAGCTATTAAAAGCTTTTTAGAAAATACTATTCGAGTAACAAGTTGTACCTTTAATGAGTAGAATATTGGCAGCACAGAGTAACATAATGTAGATAGCTAAGAGTTTGTAAACTTGGAGCAAGATTCTTGTATTTGTTACACAACGTTTAAACATTACAATTCAGCTAAGTCAATAATCAATAAAATCTGCAGAAACAAAAATTACATATAAAAATCAAAGTGACATGGAAAATGATCTTCTAGAGTTTCAGCATTTTGCTTTAAATTCTACTCAAAATTGTCAAATTTCTCGTCCTCCTTATTACTTGTTCCAATAACTTTCCTCCTCATTATCTTTCCATTAAACACCATTGGTTCTTCTTTTCCGCATAACGGACAGCACAGTTTCAATTCTGAGGTACTATCTAAAGTTACGTTGCTAGTTTCCATAAATGCAAGAGCTTCAGCATGTTTCAGGCATCGGAATGCATCGTAGTAGACACTGGATACTCGCAAGTTCCATACATACGCAACGTATCGAATTACCAAGTATTTTCGAGGCTTTCGAGAAATACCTTCGACTGTGCTGTGTTCGATTACCATAGAAATACGCGCTGGAAAATCGTATCCAACGTCGGTGTGCATTCTTTACAAACGCACCTGAATCGCGCATAATATCCGCTGAATATATTTACATTTATTATTCCATTTGTTTCTGCTTCTTGCTACTACCTTCGATAGACAGGATCGAAAAGGTAGACAAACAAAATCTTCATTTCGGTTCTGTAGAACAAGCGTTTAGTCCTTGTTTCTATGATACGATGTTTGTCCTTTTTTTTTAATTTTTTCGTCGAACTATCCGAAAAGTAGTAAATAAAATTATATTTCTAAAGGTATCCTTTTTAAACGATTTTTTAGTGAAAAGTAATAAATAAGGTTACTGTTCAATAAGTATTCTTTTTTTAACGATCGTTTTGATTTGTAGAAATGTGCATGAACCTGCATGATAAGTAACAATATAATCTTAGACATATCTCTTCTATTTCTTGAAATAACCCGCTCTTTATCCTGTATAACATACAGTCGATCACAGACTTCAATTGTATAAAAATGACGACTTTCCATATGATTTTGAATTTTTGGAAATAACAGATCATTACCAAAATTTTTTTTTGAAAAAAATTATTCTTGAAGGAAAGTCGTTTCTGAGACTAGACTACTGTCGAATAATATTTCAACAAATTTGTTCGAGAAATCGAAAATTAGTCATGAAATTCAGAACTATTTAGAAATATATTTTCTAAAAATAAAAGAAGATTGTTTGTGTTAAATTTATTTGTAAAAGGATTGTGTCTATACACTGAACAGGAAAAGAAGAAAATAAGACAGTCATCGAGGTACAGGCCATAAGCTATGGATTGTAAAAACTAACTTTTGGATTTTTTACCTCTCTGTTTGTTCGTCTGTTTATCCTCGCATCACGTAAAAACTACTGAACGAATTTTGATGGGTTTTCTCTGTTATATCTATAGCTTACAGCGCAGGAAAGAAAATAGGCTATGTTTCATTTCGATCCCTTTTGTGCAAGCTGCGAAATAGCCTGGCATCACTGGATGTTGTACGCGCTCCCATGTTTCGTAGAGACAAGCAACGATGGGTATTGTTTACGTCATGTTTGTTCTGAAATCGAACCTTTTCGTAATTTAACATTTTTTACTACGAAGAGTAACCTCTAAACTGCTGTTATAAAAATATGCAAGTATCTCATTCATAAAAATTCATCTGCTTAAAAATTGTTTTTGTCTGCAAATCGTAATTGTTTTCTCCTTAAAAATTGTGTAAAAAAGAATACTAGTAGCCCACGCGAACGAAGTGAAAGCTAGTAATTTAAAAAATCTATTACATCTCAATAACATAGGAACTTGGAGTAAAATCTTCAGTATCATTCAATTAGTATCATTAATACGAAAGTGGAAATAGCTCGTAAAACTAAAAATCTTTCCACAGATATAAAACTCGAGATTATAGGTGTCTTTAGTTAAAGACATTTTCATAGAGCTCGCGATTTCACGCGCCAAAGATCAAATCAAGTTCAAGATCATCCTCGACAGATTTAATCACGTTTATTCCCATGTGTGAAGTAAGTAGGAGGATGCTCACAGAATCAGCTCTAACGTCGCCGGAAGTGGCTTGCAAGAGCGAAGAGGAGGGTGGTAAGGCATAAGGAAGTGGTTGTAGCTGATAGCAGGGAACGCTATGCCAATATGCGGCCCATCCAAGGGGTTAAAGGTTACCAGCCGGATATCTGAGTGACTTGCAAGGTTGCAGCCTTCGCGATCGCTGCTAATCTCGTTACCCTTCTGACAGTTCACGTCCTCACCTCCGCCCTCGTTTTCCACTCACTCATCGGGTAGCTAGCTCGTCAAGTTGCTGCCTCGATAATTTTCCTTCGGCTCGATTGGCTGCTCAATCGATGATAAACTTGCGCGATCTTAAATTTCGTGTTCGTCTTTGCTTTCTAATAGCTTCGTCAGGATGATTTGATAAGAACTTTGAAACGACCCCGTGGCTGCGATTGCCTCGATATTTTCTTCTTTCTGAGGCTTTACGATTTCTAAGCGAGTATGATTTCCTTTACAGAAAAATTTGACAAGCTTCATTTATTATGACGATCATAAAGCGCTTATGGTGTAACTGTCTTGCAAGGACTACTGGATTCAAAGGAGAAAAATTTCACTGGACTAAATTAATAAAAACACGAGATCCTATCGTTCATAAAAACCTGCTTTGTAAACACCGTTTGTGTCGGGTGAACACATTGCACAGATTTTCCATTGCGATGCATTATACTTTTAGATCAAACGATTATCAACTACTTGCCCGGAAAAACTTTTCCGATTGAACACTTTTTTTTTTACCAAGTATGGTAAAGTACGAAGCAAAAATATCTGACAATCGTCTCGTTTTTTATAGAAATTTTATTAATAAACGTCAATGAAAAGCTTCGACGACACAAAATACCTTTCTAATCAACCTTCATGAAAGTTTCACAGAACACTGCAGTCCGAACACCAAAAAAACGAGCAAAAGAAACTGCAATCGAGGGAACGTATCGTGGCAGCCTTCAATCACGGATCCATCAGCTATTCATGGTGAACTGCTCTCAGTCGATCATCGCTTAAAAACAAACCAATCTTACGGTTTATCTTGAAACCGAGCAAAATAGGTCAAATGAGAACTATAAAATGATATGGCATAAAGACGAAATAAAAGAAGAAAAAGAAGAATTTCTTGTGACCTTTTTTTTCTGATCTCAACATCCTACACTACATCATTCTAAAATGCTTGTAGTCTAATTAATCTGTCAAATACAGCTGATCGTATCGGACCACGAGGTCGCAGTAATGTCAAAGAGCTCGTCAAACCTCCCTGGCAACGTCCAATCAATGGCGTCGAGACGCTTGCAAGACCACAGAGGAAAATGTCCAAAGAAAACATGTCACGAAATGTCCCTTCCTATATACGCCTTTATCCTGCAACTTTTTTGACCATGTTCGTGCCTTTCTTTGTGAAATAAGGGGAAGATACGAATAACGAAACTCGAAAAGAATGAGCGTAATTGACGGAATTGTATTCGTCATTTGGTCTTCGCAGAAAGTAGAATTTTTTTTATGGTTTGCTTATATTTGGTATACACAGTGGCTATACAGAAAGTATTTGTATATGTGTACATTTTCTGTTTATTTTATGAAGCGTTCTTTTATCAGATTTCACATTTTATTTTTATAGCAGCAAACTTTCGTGGTTATATGAAAGTACTAGCAAATGATAGCATATATGATATCATATCGTTTATGTAGTCGTAATAGCTGCAGCAATTAGGAAATAAGATTTGTTAATTTAAGAAAACCTTAAAATTTCTAATTCAAAGTTTCCAGTTTGCCATTTCATATTAATTGCTTCCTATTAAAATGTTTCAAATAAACAATGCTTTGCAAACTTTCTGACTTGGTTGGTGTACGAATACTTTGCATAGTCAAAGCATATTGTTATGCGTCTACACTTAATTTTATGCGACAAACTTAATTTAAGCACCAACCGTGCCTCGTGCAGCTTAACTTTAAGTAACCCGATGAGAACTGGTGTATTATACATGGTGAAGCTATCGGTACAGTCAGCTACAGTGTAAATTTGCAGAAAGTAAAAAATAAATATAACTATTTTTAATCTAGAACGATACTAAAATTATAGACAATTCTTGCGCTATAAAAATTTGTGCCATTCAAATAATTCATATTTTGATGTTGAACTTCAAGATTGACGAATTCTATTGAAATGGAGATAAAAAGTATATGAATTAAGATATCATTTCAAAGTATTACATTAAAGTAATTCAAATAAAAAATGATTTGAAGGTTTTTCACTGAAATGGTGGAAAACAAAGATTGGAATCATTTGACGTAAATTTTGCGGAAGTACACTTTTATGTTTCAAAACTATGTTTTATGATTTCATTAATGGCTTTATATTTCCTGAAGAATTTTCCATTAACTAAGTGGTTATTACTATAACTGCCTTTTGACCATTATCTCGTTCTCTTTTCAGCAAAATTGCAATTTTGAAAGTAGCTTTTTATTTATTGGCTATATCTGTTTTTACTGAAGATATTTCCGTATTTTTTACGATAAACTCAACCTTTTTCCTGATTAGGTTTTGAATGTTTCGCGAGTTATTTATTAAAGTTAGTAAAATAAATAGAATAAAATACATGACTATATTATAATTTTTTACAATTTTTAAATTTTTCAAGCGATTAGTCAACAACTTATGCAAAATTATAGTTTTTTCGTCCACTATATATATGTCGGATTCACGTTATGATTAGGGGTAGGGGCGAGTCTTCACTTGAGTTAGCCATCGCTGTTGCGATAGGGATAATGCCCATGGATACCAGTATGGATATTACGGAATTGACAAATAACCACAATGATTAGACACTAATGACAATGGTCTTAGGTTCGATAACGAATCCGCGTTCCACGGGATGGCAAATGTACTTTCCTTCAAAGTTTAAGTCGGACTCTTTGTGGAGTGTTCACTCGATTGCAAAGATTCTGTATATTTCGTTAATAAGAGCGTACAAGAATCCATCACAATGATGCTGCAGAGGAAAATTATGATGGGGTGTGTCTAAGGACACGAGATCATCGGATTCGTCGAGAAAAGCCTTCGTTCGGAAAGTGAGGGAAATGGACGTTGCCGTTAATTGGCTAATTTCTATGTTGGTGGTTAAAAAAGGATGCTAACCGCCCTTGAGAAAAAGTTGTTAGGGGGAAGCGTCGTTCAAAGGCTGTTTGTCCGTTTGAAGGACCTTAATTAACTAAATCCTAAGATTTATAGCGGGTCCTCAAGCTAGCTGAACATGTACTGTGAAGATGAATCGACATCTGGTAATCATCCCACCCGAAGTGTAGGGTCTACGCGAGCCACGGGACAGAAACCCTGTGAATGTTTACTGTCGATTGCCCCTACAATTATTTCTTTCAAGGGGAGCTATACAGTTATTCTATGCCTTTGTTAGACAAAACGTTCATCTCCTGACCGCGGACACGTTCGGCGACTAGTTGTCGCCTCGAACCCAGGCTCATTATACAAATCTTGAAAAATACATTCGGATTGAATCGCTGACAATTATTTAGTTACGGCTATGGTAGAATCTAGGTTAAAGTATTAGGGGATTTCCCCAAAATTCCAAAGGGAAGGCTCCGGTGTCTTTTCATCTCCGACATATACATATAAATTTGTTTTCAAATATTACGTATAAGGTGTCATCAGAGACAAATATTGCTTTTGTTCATTTGCAACACAGACACGAATGTTCAACATCGACAAGTAAAAGTAACGTGTAATTTAATTTAGTTTAATGTATTCTATAACTCGGAGATTTGTAGCGGTAATATCTTCTTAATCAATGTGTTACGAATTATCGACTAAAGAGCAACCAGTCAGGTCAAACCGATCGATCGATATCGCGTACCTTGAATGACTTAACGTTCAAGATGGAGGAGATGAAATAACTCGAGTGTTAGATTTATTCAGCACTTTATTTGCACTAGTTGTAGAACTTAAAGGAACGAAGTGAGGAATACTGCCGTGCTAAGTCTAGTCTTTGAACTGTACTGTACGATGGTTGAATATGAACTGTCCTCCTACGTTGCTGATTCTCTCTCCCAGCCGTTGGGTTTCGTCCGTGCCTCGTGCCCTTCCAGCTGGTCCTCTCCAGGGGTTTTTTACCTGACCTGGGAGTTCTTAGGTTTATAGCTCTGGAGGACATGTAATTCGGAATTTCCTAAAGAAGGGAATGGACCTGTCCGTGCCATAAACGGACGGCCACTCAAAATTCCGAACACAATGTGAGTAAAGTCTATCACAGATATTGCGTTAAAATCGATGCCCTAATCTTCGCTGAGATTCACAACGAATCATGTGGAATCCGGTTTCCCGGAAGGCTAAATCCCATTAGTCCCGTAGTCTAATTTCCATGTGGTTCCCGACGTTAATTCCAATTTGCATAGCCGTTTACGCAAAAGACGCATGACATAAAGTGTATTAAAATCGATCGGAGAAAAAATATCAGCTAAATTGGTACTAAGCTTCATGTAGAATATTAAACGATACATTACACAAATATTCTTCTGTACGTAATTATTTCACATTAATAAATTTGATTAGCAAAAAATGGAAACAAAATCCTTACGTATTTTTCCACGCTGAATTTCAATTTATAATCTGATCTTTTTCTAGATTTTATGTGATTCCACTGTTTCCTTAATAATTCCGACATATTTGCACGCATCTTCATTATTTAATATCGAAAATAAATATTAGGTTGTCCGACAAGTTTCTTTCGTTTTATAAGGAAATAATAGACGTACAATGTTTTCTGTTTTATATTGGTTTATTGAATTATGCACGAACATAATAATAGAAATATAACGAAATGGATCAGAACTGATTCAATAAAATAATATAAAACAGAAATTATTGTTCATCTATTATCACCTTATGAAACGAAGAAACTTTTCGGACGACCTAATACATAGTATTTTTTTTCACATAATAGTATCTCCTAAACTCTTGATTCTACACAGTAGGAGTATCAAGATCATTCCTACGCGTTTCCCCGACATTTTCACCGAGGAATGGAGCAACAACATTTTTCTTCCACCTAACTCGTTTCCGGCAAAGTTTCAGGCGTTAACATTTCGCGTATTCGTACTTGTGCACGTAGTTAAACACTCGCTTATCGTCGACGTTCAACTAGCACGCGGTAAAATGTATACACGAGACGATATGAATGCAGTTTGTACCGTGTGTTGTCCCGGGACTCGAGAGGTACACGTTAACAGGACACATAAACGTGTTGGCGCGCAACGGGCAAAGGCGACCAAGACAGTTTCATAGTTCTACGATCAGTTGGTTCAATTAATAATATGTTATTAACCATTGTCAAAGGGCTCATTTGCGAAAGTTAATGGATCTGCCTATAATTTCGCGCTGAAACGGTAAATGACAGGCTTTCCGATATGTCTAGAACTTTGCTCCAGCGACGGTTCCTTTCTCGTTGACAAATTCGTAGGACTTCAGCGCGATTTCCAAATATTATCCGATGATCATTATAATAATTTTAGAAAGAATTTCTACTCGTGAGAAGATTTTCGATTAATTTACGAAGATATATTCGAGCAATAGCCTATCAAGCATTTTCCAATCAAGCGTATTCATATTAGGCTCTATGCGTCTCATTTCCATAGTATCAAATTTTTATAGCCATGTGAAAATATTAGGTTGTCCCAAAAGTTTCTTTCGTTTTATAAGGAAATAATAGACGCACAATGTTTTTTGTTTTATATTAGTTTATTGAATTATGCACGAACATAATAATAGAAATATAACGAAATGGATCAGAACTGATTCAATAAAATAATATAAAACAGAAATTATTGTTCATCTATTATCACCTTATGAAACGAAAGAAACTTTTCTGATAACCTAATACTAGTAAGTAATAGGAAATTTAATATCGGATTCGATTAAGTAGAAACATGTAAATGCTATCGTAAATACGATGATACAGAAATATCTATTGTGGTTACTACATATGGATAGCATTTATTTATTTTGAGGTAGATTAATGGAATGGAACCGATTGCAAAAACGACCAGAACTAAAAAATGGTCGCGTCACAACGCTTCTCCCATGTTACGATCAACAATTAAACGAAACCAAGTACCAAGGTGATAATATCGGTAATCGGTGCGCAACATCAAACACAGCGTCATAGGACGTGGACTGACGAAAATCGAAACTGATCCCGTTCGGGCATATCGCATAATCAAACCACGGCCAATTGATCGCCGTTCCGTAATAACCGACATATTCATCGAAATAACAATCTCGCATTGGCGGAAAGTTTCCTGGAAACTCGAGCTCGTTTGCCACATTTTCGACAGGAATCCGTGGATGTTTCGAGCGTTCAACGATGAAACGAGGCGACACCGATTCGAGTGATGGAGGCGCGACGTGCAACAGCTGACGAGCCGATCACGTTTATCGATCGTTGATATCGATCGATCAGCCGCCGTCTCGAATTTCGCAGGTTGTTTGTAATTAAAAGGTTTCCCCCTGTTGGAACAACGCGAAATTAACGAGCTGTCGGGTTAATTAACTCGCAGCATGTTCTACCGATGATTATTGGATCCATAACCATCCGAGAACTTCGTTACGTTTGAATTTTCTGCCCGCATTTTTCATCCATTTTTTCAACTTTCGTGAAATGCTGACCATGTTTCGTAATTCTGTATCTACGGTTTTGTTTTCTGTACTTAGTGAATTCCTTCGCCGTGTTATTGGAAAGTAGACGAGAATTTTGACAGAATTTCGAAGAATTTTTTAATAATAAATTTTCAACAGTTTCATTTTTCTCGTCTTGCACAGCATGAAATGCTGTTATATCTTTCTTCTGGCAATTTTTGTGCCTTACAGTTTTCTAGATAGCTTATCCAACCATCTTCTCGTAAAACGTTTCATTTTCGGTATTCCTCGATTTTTCTAGATAGTGCGAACGACCCACCTGAAGCTACCAAAAAATTTGAAACTCTCGTAACTAGACGAAATTGAACTTTCCTTCCTTCGTTTCCCGCTGCCCGCGTTCGTTCTTACGCGGATCATAAATGAGACGTTCAAATTTCAGAAGATCGCTTCGGAAAACGGTCTGCCGGCCTTTATAGGCTACTAAAAACCTTGAGAAGCAGTAAAAAGGTTGTCGAAGAACAGCGTCTCTTCATTCCATGGATTCTTCGGGAATCGTATGGGCATTTTCGATGGATGCTTGAAACGCGATAGAAAGAACCATGAAAATCCTGCTTATAATATAGTTATCATGGATTTTCTGCAGCACATTTTCTTTGGAATTCCTCGAACTTCATGGATACTACGTGTTCCGTATCGTAAAAATAAAACGACACTCGACACGCTTATTCTGGCTAAACTCCGAAATATTTATTGTATATAAAGTTTATGTATATGTCGGGTTCACGTTATGATTAGGGGTAGGAGCGTGTAACGAATCTTCACTTGAGTTAGCCATCGTTGTTGCGTTGCAGGGATAATGTCCATTGATACCAGTATGGATATTACGGAATTGACAAATAACCACGGTGATTAGACACTAACGACAATGGTCTTAGGTTCGATAACGAATCCGCGTTCCACGGGATGGCAAATGTACTTTCCTTCAAAGTTTAAGTCGGACTCCTTGTGGAGTGGTCACTCGATTGCAAAGATTCTGTGTAACTCGTTAATAAGATTGTACGAAAATGATCCTCTCCGTCGCAAATGATGCTGCAGAGGAAAACTATGATGGGGTGTGTCTAAGGACACGAGATCGTCGGATTCGTCGAGAAAAACCCTCGTTCGAAAAGTGAGGGAAATGAACGTTGCCGTTAATTGGCTAATTTCTATGTTGGTGGTTAGAAAAGAATGCTAGCCGCCCTTGAGAAAAAGTTGTTAGGGGGAAGCGTCGTTCAAAGGCTGTTTGTCCGTTTGAAGTACCTTAATTAACTAAATCCTAAGATTTATAGCGGGTCCTCAAGCTAGCTGAACATGTACTGTGAAGATGCATCGACATCTGGGAATCATCCGACCCGAAGTGTAGGGTCTGCGCGTGGCCAGCCACGAGACAGAAACCGCTGGAATGTTTACTGTCGATTGCCCCTACAATTATTTCGTTCAAGGGGAGCTATACAGTTATTCTATACCTTTGTTAGACAAAACGTTCATCTCGTGACCGCGGACACGTTCGGCGACTGGTTGTCGTCTCGAGCCGAAGCTCATTATACAAATCCTGAAAAATACATTCCGATTGAATCGCTGATAATTATTTAGTTATAGCTATGGTATAATCTAGACTAAAGTATCAGAGGATTTTCCCAAAATTCCAAGGAAAGGCTCCGGTGTCCTTTCATCTCCGACATATATATTGTGTATATATATATATATATATATATATATATATATATATATATATACACACACAACTTGGAATGAAAAATAATAAAATTCAAATATGTATAACACATGTACGTTTTTGTTCTATAACATATAACAATATTGCCAAAATTACTATTTACAATACTACTATTTACAAGTTCTGCTCAAAAGTTTTATTCAACAGGTTCTTTTGCATTCGGAGTGAAATAAATATATTAAAACGATAGCTTTACATACGATGATAACCCACTGTAGAATCATAGGTGAGCTTTGTTAGAATGTTACACGGTACAATTGTGATCGATATCGAAACGCAGACATCGATCCATATATGATCGCATCAGTGAATAAAATTCACGGTATTAAGAGCAATATGCTAAGCAATTTATATACGAGACTCACCATTAATAACGTGCACGTTGACGCTGGCCCTCTCTGCCACAGTGGGCACGCAACTGTAGTTCCCAGAGTCGCTTGGTTTTGCATGGGTGATCCTCAATCTGTAATACAATGAAAAACTAACATTCGTCTCAAGCAAAATATTGCTCTCTGTTATTCATTAAGCGCAACTTGTAACCTTATTAGTCTTATCTGACGTTTACGATTATGAATTAATACATTGCAACTAATATATGTATCCTGTAAAATTACTTGCTAGAAATTGCTTCCTTTTCCTTAATGTAGTATATTTATTGTGTACAGCTCGATACGTACTTTTATTGCGTGTGAGTGAAATAAATATTTGAAAAAAGTTCCTGTAATAATATAATTAGAAATGATTATGTTGCAGTAGTATTTTCATATGATCACAGAAATTTGATAGCGCGGGAATGAAACGTGGAATCTGGTAAAAAGAATGCTTAATCGAAAATTAAGCATTTGCAGCCACCGTGATTGTAAAAATAACACGAAATATCCTGCAATATCTCTTCTCAAATCACTCGTATCTACCCGAAATCAAGTAAACGATCAATCGCGTAATTTGACTGTCATTCGCGTCCGATGTAATTATCGCTCCAATACACAAAAACATGTCAGACGCATAAATTTGACCGAGCAATTGCATATGAATGATAGAAATGGCTTTAATTTCGTGAGTGGTCATCGATACGCGGTTCCGGCGTTGGGTTATATGTATATGAAATAATTGATGACGAAATTAACAATGAAGCATCGATGATCTAGCGGCTATTAATCGACGATAAATAGCGCTTGCGGTACGATTAATCCTCCTCCCTGTGTCCACTTCCTACCTCTCTAGTATGAAAAATACATGCGTTTCATGATTCAATTTCACGGGCCATTCATCAACTGAAAATTTAATTACTTCATAGTAATTCATTGCTATACGAACTACCGTAATTACTGTTAAAATCCACTGAGTATTTTTCCATCAAGTCAGAAATAAATCGTGAATCAAATACAAGTACTTCCTGCTTCTAAATGATAAACTTCGGTTGGCTAGGTGCTTATGACTTGTGAACGATAGTACATTTGATTAATTCGAGCAGCGTGTTTCCGCCGCTGATAGTCATTAGATTGTATATGACTGTTTTTTTTTTAAATAAAATTTCTTATCGAGGTTTATTTGCAAGAAATTTTTTTACTTCACATTTATAATTATCGCCGTGAGAATTAACATGTATCGAACAGAAATTAGATACCGTGGAGCATTATTCTGTTAGCTTGAAAGAGAAACAAACATAGATGAGAGACATTTTTGTTTTGCACAATAGTGAATGTAATAATATTATTGAAAGTAATAAACACAGCGATATACAGAATCAGATATCCAGGTTTAAAAATGGATTTTTATTACATTCAATCCATTCTTTTAAAATAATAGAAGGGAAGTCAATTAACAGGGAAACATATTTTTGACGACAAACATTTTATCAGGCATTTGTTGTCACATATGCACGCTTGATCTGATTGTTAGTAAAATACCGTGTGTAACAATTAATAAATATGAATCGGTGAACACTGTCTAAAAAATGTATATCCATGTATAGTCAATGTATATCGAAAATCGTTTTATAGTATACAGAAAAGATAACAAACAAACCCTATTTGCTTCAATATTTCACAATTTTTATTCAAAGAATTGAAATTGTTTTAATGGAATATTGAGAATCAAAGCAATTTGGAAATTAAGTACAATCGGACGGAATTTGCTTGTCCCGAAACCATAACCAACTAACTCAAACCATTTGTCCTCGAGTACTGTTAGTAGCATACAGAAGATTTTTGATTTTTGAATTTTTAAGATCTTTCTATGTTTAGGCTTTTGGCCGAATACGTATTTATATTTATAAACCGCGGACTTTATGGACTTTAAAACAGCATTGGGATGCTTTCTTTTTGTTATTCGTACTTAGGTGTGATAAATGTTATGCAATTTATTTACACGGTGAATTTTTCTTTATCTTTACGTACATTTAGTGACTATATATATGATAGTACGGACGTAATTTGTTTCAACAAATCGCAATCTATCGTACAATTTTTACACGATGAATTATTTTCTACCACGATATTCGGATATTTTCGTCATTTGTTGTACACGTTAAATTAAATTACATTTTGCGGTGTCACATAGCATGAGCAGGCAACAAGGTAAGTGAAAATCATTATACAACGGTTGTCAGAAACAGCGGAGCGTCATAGACAAGTTCGTCGTAAAATAAATCCAACAATCGTGTTCACCTAAGCGTAGTATCCCAATGGCAGCGTTGTATATCATTCTTTTCAGGCTCGTAATAATAATAGCCCGAAACACTTCCCCGACGCAACATAATGCCTTGGTGCGCATTGACGTTAAGGGAGCAGTATGTCGGTTGTAAGTAAAATAAATAGTCCCTTTGGGAAGAATATAGTTCAGTCGCGGAAAGCATTTTCGTATTTTCGTATCTCCTTCTAACTAACACGATTGAGAAATTGTGGATCAGCCGTGAAATTTGAAGTGTTAACAACGTTTATTGTATTAGATTGATTAAAAGATTCGTCGCGTTTTTGTTATAAATTTCTATCAAACAACGAAACGTTCGAACAAATACTGTTCTTTGTTGGATACCAAGGAGAATTAAAAAGAGACAAATGAAAAGAGAATTCAAAATGCCAAATTCGTTAATAAAAACAGCTTTATTTCTTTCTTTCACGGACATGAAACACTCGAATGTAATTCGAGTAGCCTTTCGAACAACAGCAAATAATTCCATGTTAAATGTACAGTGCGGTAGTCAGATTATAGGACGATGGAACTTGTAAAGAAATTTCGGCAACTTGCTTCCAATAGATTATCGATTAATCATTTATTTGCTGCATTTTACTACTCAGTTTCATCGTGTAGTATAGTAACGTATCGCACCCTCGAGGCTAATAACGGACGTTTAAGAGTTGCCTAACAGCGTCCCAGTTGTAGTTGCTGCAACCGAAGAGGCCTTAAGAAATAATTATTTTAATACTTCAGGGACCAAACTGTATGTAGTCTTGATAAACTTCCTCGAGTAATGGAGAAGAATTACACGGCAAGATACGTAATAATGCCGGACTTCTGTTTCTGTTCGCCTTTGTATTTTATGGACAATAACGTTATTCGCTTCTTGTCATTGTTACTATCACAGGAATGATAGAATTTTTATTAAGCGAGTGAAACGTGTTTGAAACCAGAGCAATAGAAGGGAATAAGGATATATGTAGTTCAGAGTGTTACAGATATGAGAATGCCTGAGGTCATGGTGTGAATGAAGAGTGTACGGCCATTCAGGGGTTTGGGTAGACATGTCTGGATGTCTCCTAGGAATGTCGCCTGGAAATGTCTGCATCGAGTGAAAAAGATAGGGAAATAGAGAGAATAAAAAAAGAGGAGGAGAGAGAAGGAAAGAGCTTTCGAGCAAGTATATTGGATGGTTTGATCGAACACATCAAGGGCTAGATATGAATTTTAAATTATATAATAATCAATAAATAGAAATAATGAAAACAATAAAAAGAATAAAATATAAAGGAAAGTTGTGCCGTACCGACCACTATACTTTATTGCGTAATATTATTTCTATTTATTTAATAATAGATAAATAATGTATCGTAGATGCAAATTTAGAAGACACAGATTTCGTCTGCGATTTTGTAAAGAAAAATACGAAGACCGTTCTCAACTAATGCGTCAACCTAAACGATGCACACGAAAATCTTCTCTTGCCAAAGAGAACCCGCCGAATACGAGAGTCAGAAACTCTTTTATCCGGGACCATAACCTTTCCTCTGTTCGTGTGTATTACGTCTTAGCAGTACAACGTGTCTCATCACGTGGTATGATATCCAGCCGGTCCTCAGATGATAGAGGAAACAAGGTAGTCCTTTGTCAGGTAGCCTGTGCACCGTGAAGACGCATCGGGCATGCTCTGCATTTCTAGTCGACCCTTGTAAGCCCTGGCGCTTGTGTGTCGCGGGAATATTGCAGTCAGGCTGCGTCTGTTTTTGGACGTGATTGACGATTGTCAGGCTGGCGTTTCACGTCGATGAATTTACGACGAGGATCACCCTGCAGCCGACCTCCAGAGCCACGGTCTCAAGAAGCAGAAATTAATTGTCTAGTGGCTGACATTGCGTGCGACGCGTTCTTCCTGTCTCCAGGAAGCCAGATTCCCTGCGTCGAATTGTCACCCAGATATTTACACGTCTAACGTGGCGGCTACGAGTTGATCAACGAGTATAATTTTGACGGATGGCGTCGAAGCTAACGCCACAGATCAGCTTCGGTATACCGACTCTGTAGAACTGTAATTTATGGGTTCAATGTGCTTACCGATAATTTCAGTTTTATTGAAAACGAGCTCGTATTTGGATATTATTTCTCAGTGATGCATCCCTAATTTTTAGTCTAAAGTTTTTAATGAATATTTATAACATAGTTAAGAAGAAACGGACTTCCTTATGATAATTAGAGTAACGCGTGTTAATAGTAATTAAGGTTCTACTGTATGTACAGTAGAACGTTTAGACTATATAGACAAGTCAATGCTGAATCTTTATTCTTCGAACTACGGTTAAGTGCAATTTCAATAATATGCATTTAAATATTCTTACAATAAATATATTCATAGTGAATAGGGATAATATATTGACGTATGTAATTATTGTTTGTACGCAAAATAAATTTTATTTGTCAAAGGGGGAGCATTTGAAATGCTAACAGTTATATTCTGTTATTCGAACTAACAAGAAGAGATGGAAGGGGCCTGTTCAGATAAACGAGTTCTGCTGTACTACCCTTCTCCGTAGTTAACCGGAATAGATTTGAAGGTAGGTATCGCGTCTCGTATGATGAATATACTTGTTTCGCTTTTGAAAGTTGGTGCAAGTGATTAGTTTACTTGATTCGTATACGAATGTGTTAAATAATGACTGTAGTTTCGATAAGTGAATTTAGATGTACGGTCAGGTAAATTCGGTTCAGTGCAGCGAATATAGTTGTTTTGTTCTAGTTTTGAGATTGAAAGCTTATCTATGTTTAGGTTATGCGTTCAACCAGTTAATCTATTGATCAATATCTGAGCAATGTTGCTGAGTTTGGACTAGGATACAGATTGCTTTTGGCGTCAGCGACGCATGTCCTTTTGATTTTGAAACCAGCTATCACTAACAAGAAAGTGCATCTCCAGTTTATCTATTTATCATGATAATGATTAATAATTCAACAAACTTTCATTATACTATCTTCTATCTCAAATTCAATATGAAGATTGATTTATTAAAACTTCGATTAAATTTATACTCCAACAAATATTTATTATTATGCAGAACTATAGAAGAGAAATTTAACTTCCTTTCTAAACTCAGAAAGTCAACAAAAACGGACTTTTACGCGTGATTTTCATATACATGGAATAGCAATTGATAATCTCAGGATTGATAATCTCAGAAGAAAATATATTTCTTATTAGTAGCAATTGCCATTATAATAGCGAAATGACTTACTAACGAAAGTGAGAGGAACATACCTCGACGTGAGGGCATCGCTCCACTCGGTTTCAACAGCGATGCGAGGTTCGCCGTTTACGTCGTTTTCTGAATGCGGAGATGTTACTACTGGCTGACTACCACGGTACCAAGCCACTGTGCCTAAATCGTGAGGTCCTTGAGACATTAGACAAGTGAGCGTGAGAAGACTGCCGGTTTTCACGTAAATATCCGACGGGCCACTTATTCTGGCTCGTGCCTCTGTAAACAAAAATGATTTCACTCGATTAATCATTTGCTTTTATGGTTAAGATAAATATCGTTATCTTATTGTACAGAATTTCATGTATTCTTTGGGGATTCTGGTATTCATGACGAACGTTACCATTAACACGGCAACATTATAATTCATTATTAAGTATGTGCTTCGTCAACTGAATCTCGGTCATATCTTAAACTTTCAACATCGTACGTCGTAACTGCAGAGCGGTTACAGGATGTAATGATAAGAAGCTTGGGGACGTTGAGGTGCGTCAAATAGTCGCTAAATGCTGCTTTCCAAGCTGTGTCAATTTTAGAGACTATTATCCGATATCCGATGCCGATAAATTATTCATATCGCGAGCAAATCGCGTCGTATATAAGCAGCGAGCGTTCAGCTATCCTGGGGATTCGGTTCGACCTACTTTGTGATTAGCACGCGAATGTTTCCTCGGTACTGTGCATTTATAATGGCCACGCGAGTAATTATCGTGCAAGGAAAATTGTTGCCAAAGCGAAAAGCGAGAGGGGGCGAACTTTGCTGAAACACACGCCAACTATTAAATCGTTTAAAATTATAGTTGCTGCGTATATGGATTTTAGCGATATAAAATAAGAGGATCGACGTCAACAGGGTGTGAATGTAACAATAGTATGAGGATTTGGGAAACTTTCCTTTCATTCTCTCTAGTTTCTTGATATCAACCCCTAAATGGATCTTCAATGTTAATTGAATAAATTGTATTTATAAACAGAAGCTTTAAGATGCAAAAGATTTGCACAAGATCGACAGGGTGTGACTTTAACGATAGTTTGAAGATTTGCGAAAATGTTGTTTTACCCTCTGCGGCCTCTTCGTGTTAATCCTTACACAGATTTTTAATTTTAATTTAATGAATTGAATTTGCCGTGAAATGGAAGTGAAAGGGTTGAAAAACACAAGGTTTGAATCGAGCTATTCAGCGAAATACTCTTGTAATTCAAATCCACATGCTTCTGAAGCGAGTAGGCAAACCGTTGCATCTTTCTTAATTCATTGATAAATCTTCAAACAAACAGCTCAGACACAGTTTTCAAACACGATATCGCGTATTCAGTTTTCATAGTGAAAACTCCCCGTTTCATCCCTCATTTTATGCTCCCTTTTTTCTGGTTCCATTTTTTAGAAAGCACTCATCAATTTTACCATGGCCAGCGAAGGTTTCTATCAGGCAACAGTTCAATGACTTCCAGCGAACAGAAGAAGAATGTGTCTAGTCACTGTTGAGATATCAAATTCGTGCAAGAATAACGAGCATTTGATTCGCGCTATTTCACCGTGGGATTGGCGTATCGATTTTCGCTTTGAATTTCAACATGCTCCGTTAATACTGCAATTTTTGCATTCCAGCGTTTCTCGTACATTGTCTGGTATTATCGAACATTACCGGATGTTTTGGTTAACTTACCACAGAGCTTTATTGCTATCTTTTTCGCTTAATTCAGAACTTCTATAATCCCTTAATCTGATAAAATAGCATTAAATATTCGCTTCTTGAATTTTAGCTACGATCAGGAATGGACTATTTTAATATTTACTATTGGAACAATGTTATCTAAAAATAACAAGTAGTCGAGTAGAAATTAACTATTCCACCATATAGTAATGTGAATACAAAATAGTTAAAATAAGCACGAAAAGTAACTTGCTAAACTTACTAGAAGAAGCAAAGTAGCATCAGTTATATAAAAAGTTGGTACACAGCCTGAATAATCGTATCAAACACGTGATAAAATTTAAAAATGGTCCTACTGAATAACAAGATCTCTTATCGCAAACGATGATTTGCTTAAATATTTTTCTGATCTCTGTGAAACATATACCAGCTCTAAATATTATATACCTTGTGAATACATTTTCAGAATCGTTCCAAATTTTATAAATCATGATACCGTCGATGAGCGCACAAATTCTTTCGTCAGTCACTCTAAATCTAAATAACTTTATGACGAACTGCGTTTTCGGTTTCTTTGCTACGTCAGATACACAAAATTCGGCAGAAGTACGTAGACTTCCGCGACTAAGTTTTTTTTTTTATTATTATTTAACTTGTACCTTACAATTTGTGCAGCTGGACATTTAGTAAATTTTTCTAGCTTAATTGCTAAATAACACGTGGATGCCTACCCCCAGCAGGTTAGCATCTTCGAGTTTGTCTATTTTATTTCTTTAGCGAGATCAGTGGGATGTTTTCTCTTTAATCTTCTTTTTATGAGAGTTTTATTCGCTTCAGCAGCCAGCTGGTTTGATATGTTGCCGTTCTTTCCTTGTATTTTTCTGTGTACCTGCCGATTTCACCTTTGACCGTTGATATTTTTAAGTCTTTGCGTGTATACTTCGGTGAACCACTGTATAAGTATAATACGAATCGCACGAGCGACGTTGTATCGCAAGAAATCTCATCTTCGGATACGGAGGGAGTTAAGATTCGAATACGTAGCCGGTTTATCGATAGAACGTAGCCAAGATGTTCTCCCATTTATCATCGTAGAAACGAGCACGACTATGGACTGCGTACGATGGTATCGTACACGCGGAACTCGCGTTTACACGAATAATCGCGGTTCGGTACGCGCGTATGGGGAACTCCGCTATCGGACAAAAGCAAGCCCGATAAAAAGATTTCGCGTGGATTTACCGTGTGCCGAATAAATGTTTTTACCCGGCTACGTGATTTATACTGTCGTGTGCGCACGCATCATTGGCGCCTAGTTTGAAACAAAAGGAATTCACTGCGCTTGAACTGGCGCCTAGCTTTTTTCGCCCGTTTCCCTTGTTCGTTTTCGAGTGGTTTAATTATCGTTCGGTATTTTATTATCGCCGCGTCATTGCAAGCTTTTAGACAAGACAAACGCAGGGACCGCGTTTTCGATTGTCTCGCCGCTGCTGCGTTCCGCATTTTTGCGAATTATCGATCAACTGCGAGCGTTTGAAGGGGCACGAACGATTGAGTATATTATCGTTCGAAAGCAGCGAGCAAGAATAATAGTAATTTTTACATTTTTAATTTCAAAATTAAAATAAAAATTAAGTAAAAGAATATACAATAGGGTATGAGAAATTCGAATTAAACGTCCGAATAAATGGGAGATACATCGGTTACAAGAACTATGTATAATTAAAAACATAGAAACTTGAATGTTGAGTAAAATAATAACGATATTTAAAAATATTGCGAACTCTGTATTTCTGCCAGAGCTACATAAAAATTTAAAAGGAATAAAAAAAAAGAGAAAAACAATTCAAAAGACCGTAAAAATCTGCAGCACTATATCAAGCATATATTCCTTTTTAATCGACGATGTATCACGTGGTGTTAGCGTTCTTCAATCGTTCACCTTTTAAAATACCGATCGAAAGCCTTCGTGTAAAATCGTAATATCCATATTGAATCAGGAAGCTGGCGATGCCATTTTTCGCCAAGAGGAATGATCGCTAGCACGAACACATTTTGTCGGATGTTTCAACGTGTAGCTGCAGATCGTCTTATATGATTATAGCCCGTAAATGATGAGAATTATTAACAAGGCAGAGGAAACGGATCGTTCGATCAGTTGTTTCGTCTAAGCAAAAAATATAAAAATAGCTAAAAATGACGTACTTTTAAATCGTCTTCGTTTTCTGGAAGATATCGGGCATTTCGGCGATAATCTGCACGAGGTTATAAAGATAAAACGAAGCGACATTGGTTGGAAGCAAATCTACCTGCATTTCTGTAGAAGATTGGCCATGTTAATCCCTCAATTATCGCGTGGAATATTTTAAGAGAAAAGATTTGTCACGAGCCATTGTAATAACGAGATATTAAACACAGTTTTGTTAAAGTTACAGAAATCGAAAAACTAAAAAACAGAAAATTTCGTTTACGTATCAGATGATACCAGAAACCAACGATGAAAAAAATATTCAGCAAATCTGCGAGATTCTATATTACCATTAGATCTTATAAAATGGAATGCAATAACGAGAATTCATTGAAAAAGATATTTTGATCTAAATATCAAAATACGACTATGAACGATAATGCATCAAAATTTTATCAAAAATTGCTAATCAAAGATTTTTATTATATCTGAATTAAGATATATTAAAATTATTGAATTATATTTTTATTAATACTATTTTCAATAAAGTTATACAAAATTAAATGTTTTATAAAAGGATCCGGCCATTTTACTTGTAACGATCTAGAATGATCGAAGAAATTATACAATACGCTTAATTAATTACTAAAAGTGTAACGCGCGTTAACGCGCCTACGATCGTCGCGGATAAGAAAAGGACGAATAGTTTATTCGATTTTAAATTACAAGATCCATTGAGATGAAGATAGGAGGGCAATTCGAGAGGCGGAAGATTTTTTCCACCGCTTAATCTTCGCTTAATGCGCGTTTTTATGGGATCTTTCACGCTTAACTGATGCTCGAACAGGATTAAGAGAGCAGAACCCTACGCGATGAGGCTCGTGAAGGACGATTCAGTTGCAGTCTGGCATTTCATTGAATGATTATCTTCGATGAATACTAACAATTGCGGAATTCATTTTTACATTGGAATCAAGCCGAATTTACGATTTAGTGCAAATCTGATCGACAGAAAATGGGAAAATGGTCGAAGACTATTACATATGTAATACAGTTTGAAGATACAGCAGCCTACAAGTATCTGACGTTGCTTATTTCTGATACTATAGGAAGAATAGGATTCTTTGTCATCGATAGACTGAGGATATTTTTGAACATTCAGATTTTTGCAAATATAATTAATACTTTGACTGCTACGCCGAAATCACATGTTTCGCTTAGGCCGCCACGGGAGTATTTTTATTATTCAAAGCATATAATGGCAAAATAATAATAAATTGATGATGTAAGACAATATTTTTCCCCAATGGATCGTTTATCTTATTGGTGGTCACGGGTGACCACCGTGGCGCCTTGATAACAGTCGATAGCGACATATTATAACAAGGCTTCGTTTATTTCAACAAGCCATTCGCATTCGTTATTACGTCGTAAGCGAAACGTGTAGAATATATTGTTGAAACGCGTAGAAGATATTATTAAACAGTATTTGCTCATTCTATATATAATAGTAAGGTATGTTCACACTTCTAACTTTAATTATATGATTATAATGTAGCATTTACGATCATTTCCTAAGGTATGTTTATAATCATATTAGTAGATTACCCCTCAAAGATATGGATGCAAACACAGTGCACCGTTAGATACAAGATTTGTTCTCATTTCTTTTTATTGATGTACTAATAAAAATGTTTAATTGTTCAATGGGGCACTTTTTATTTCAAAGTATCTTCTATTTATCGGTTATATTCAAAATGTTAAAAAGAAAAGTTAAAAAGATGGAACCTAGACAGAAAATTTCTTTATTTACTAAACATAATAACAAAGTATGCTATTTTAAATATCTCATATACTCATGTTATACGTACGCTTACTATATGCATGAGCTGTGTGGATTTTTATATCTTCAAATTTCTTATAAATGCATAAGAGTTCGCAGTAAAAATTGTAAATTTTAAATACATTTGACAAGCCGTTTTCTAATTCTCAGATCTGTCTTATTGTCCTTTAAATTTAAAAATTGGAACCTTTAGAACTATATCTGAAGTAATCCCGCATTTAGAAGCATCCACAGCAATTCCATATTGGATACCAATGTATATCGATCGTCCATTAATCTTGTAGTGAAAAATTCCGGTACATACTGATTTTCACAATCCTACGATGAAATCATGAAAATTAGCTGAACTAATAACTTAATAGGTAGGATTAATACCGTAATGATATCGGTATCTTGTATGTAATCGGAGACAAAGTACTTGGAAACTCAAACATCTGACAGTCCCTTAAGGGTTAAACAGTTTCTGCAAATATACGTACAGTGCTACATTCGGAAAGCTGACGTTGCGTCGCGTCGTGTTGGTGTGACTAAATCTGTGGGACAATACACGCTGAAATGGCAATTAACATGGTAAGAAACTTCCCTATCAATTAATTGACCAAATATAAAAAATCATTTCTGAATAAAAAGTTGATTCGTATTACAAAGTATTTCTATTTTAATTTTCTTGGTATTTAAAATTTATTAATGATTCTTCCCATTTGTTTTTAATTTGTTGAATAATTTTATATTATGAATATAAACTATAATATTGTGTAACTATATAGATACGAAATATCTATAATTGTAATTAAGAAACCATGTATATCTATGTACAAGGGATATTGTATACATTAACATTATATAAATATAAGTTATATGCATATAATTAAGTTTTTAAGAATTTTAACAAGAAACGGCATAAAATACAAACGGATATAAAAGGGGAAAGAATATATGCTCTATCTTTCGTTCGTAATTAAAACGACCATATCGACATAGTTAATTCAGAGCCATTAATTACTTTTCAGAATAATTCGTTCACGAAATTAAATTATAAATTCAAAAGTACTGTTAATTAAACGTATGAATGATTCCCTTTAAATCTTCATATCTGCTTTCCAATGATCCGTTCGTTTTACAAGGAGATGCTGGAAGCCAAATAAAATTGCTTATCACTCATCCGTAAAAAACATCGCTTGCATTACTTAAAACGCCCACCGTTTATAATTTCTCTTTGATTTAATTTCGAAGTTTCGGAGAGCTGTTTCCAATTCGAATAATTGATTAGTTCAATAATCAAATAGTGCATTTGTCTTTCATGGAAAAAAGAAAGTTAGAAAATAGTTGTCATGGAAAAAAGCAGAGCTCGTTCTAAATTTAATGCAATTGTTCCCCTTGTATTGCACAAAACAGATAACAACATCATTTCCTTTCTTTCCCTTTCTGAAATTCTACACCCAACTGCGAATCTAGGTTAGAGACTCTTGCTTTAAACGGTTAAAAGAAACAAGAGACAGACTCTTTGTCGTTTCTGCTCGCTTTTTCAATTCATATTATATATATATATAGTATGTAGTATGAGTTAAAAAAAATATATATATTATATATAGAGATATTGTTATATTCGAGCGTGATATCCTGCTTGCGTTGTTTCTCCAGAAAAGTACAAGAAATATGTACGTATGTACATATTAAAGAAATTTTGTCTTAAAATTAAAATTATTAATATTATTATCGGCAATATTTTTATATAAATATTTCATTGTAATAATGAGTAATTAATGTACATTATTGTATATTCATCGGAATAAATATTCCGGAAGAAATTGAAACAAGTGAATTGTCAAAGCTTCAGATATAAAGTACGCAGTCATTATTGAAATTAACTGCGTCAGGAAACGTTTCCGCGTTCGTATTTTGCTTCAATTTACAATTATTACTAAAATTCCAAAGCCAATGCAGAGGTATTATTTAATTCTTTAAAATATTCTGACTTGTTTGAAATTTCAATAAAACCCAAATTTTAATATTTGCACACTGCTAAAGGTATCGTATCTATTATCTCGGCATAATATTGTATAAATTCCAGTTCTATAAGTATAAAGAAAAATGACATTTCAACGAAAATATTCGAAAATTCATTCTGTAGAATTTGAGAAGAATCAAAGTATTAGAAAATGTAATACAATGTAAAATCGGATATTCATTTAAACCGGAAAGAGGAGGTTTATGTAAAATAATTAAGAAAAATAAAATTATTCGGAAATTTAACGTTTTACCAAGGATAAAGACAAATTGCAAATTCGTTGAACACAGGAATATAGAATGTATATGATTTTGATATTGTTTCAAGTAATTTTACAGTAATAATTTATACGTAAAAGTTATTTTTAGTCCTCAATATATAGTACTACCTAAGACAGCTAAAATGTATAGTATAAATATATCATTTGAAGCAGTTCAAAAGTCGTGGTTCCTTACTGTACACAGCGCACACTGTATATCATTGAGATTAAGACACATTAACCAAGATTGTCTGTACCGTGATACGTCTGCATGCTTTCAGCTGCGTTCTAAACTTACAAATGTCTCTAGGTATGAAAGTACGATACGTTTTCAAAATGACCATCTCGATAAAACGAGACTTTTATCTCCATGCAACGCATTCGCTAATTAATGTCCTCGCGTGAATTTATTATCATCGCTATTGTTGTGCATATTTCGCTGAAGATTTAGGAGCGGTCGCCGCAACGAATGAACGCACCCGGCGTTGTTCGTTGCGAGAAAAGCTTCTGCGTACGTGGATTTTCGAGCCACATGAATCTACGCAGTGGATGACACAATAAAAGTATCGCCAGAGGCTTCCGATTGTTAAATCCAGCAGCGGTTAAAAAATTGCCAAGCTTCGCGAATTTTCCATGATACAGCTTCGCTGATTTTTTTAATTAATATCGGACGCTTTGTGTTTCCAAATTGGAGACTGTTTCATTCAGTTAACTATAAGTTAACTTGATAAAGATTTAATTGATATCACAGGGATTATAATAAAATATTTATCAAATTAAATAGGAAAAACTATCATGTTTGATTGTATATTAAATTGCAATTTTACATCGGAAACTGAGAAAAATAATACGAATACCACAACTGGTTAAAAATTAATAAAACCGTGCACTAATTGAATGTTGTTAAAGAAAAAATATATATTTAAAATGATAACATAGTACTGTTAATAACTTTTCCCTTTTTTGTTTCTGAATATAATTGTACGTTATACAGTACGTTATTATTATTGTTATTTCGTGTCTCTTCTTCAGAGTAGAAATATATTGTACAGTCGTGTAAGTAGACAATGGCAGAGGCTTTAAAAGTATGAACATCCGTGCGGTGCAAAATTGCGGAGCTCATCGTGGAAATTTGCAAAGAACTGCTCGCGTGCCTCTAATTGCACTAACTACCTTTTCGAGGGCAGATTTATGCAGTTTCCAGGTCGAGGTGCGAGTAATAATCAACAACTTTTACATGCGGTGGAAAGTCTCTCGAATACGTCCGCCATAGCAATGCAATAAAATTCATCATAAGAGCACATGAATATACAAAAAATTACATAAAATCCTGCTCAAATAATTTCTCGTGAGCATTAAATAAAATCCTCTACGTAATAAAATGAAATATTTGACGTTAAATTATTATTGATTTCCTCATTAATATTTCATATACATATATTTTAAGACAATTTTTCTACAATTCTTCTTCATCTTCCGCAGAATATTTCTTAAATTTATTGTAAACATGTAAATTAATTTATTGACAATGCGTTATACTACAATCTGTAGGGACGATAGAGCGGATGATTGTTACGCAAGGTTGAACTATTATTTTATTGCTAGGAAAAAAGAGAACCGCCAGCACTTGCTGTGTAATCTAACATACAGACACACACACCCATCCACATCCCTTTTGACCTAAGCCTACGTGCCTCACAAGAACCGCATGTGGCTACCAGCTCGTTATCGTTTGCTGACCTTAAAACTAAACAGAAAACTATTGACAGTCGGTTCTCATCACCGATAGCTCTGTTCCCTTAAATTGTTTACAGTGTAACACTTATCCTAACTTACACAACAACACTACAAATCTATGAAATCTAATTTACTTAAAAATCACATTCCTTTTTATCCCCTAGGAATTTAAATCGAACGTATTAATTAACTTTCGTGTTACCGTTCATTTTTTATTTAACTTCCCAGCTATTGAATTAAAAGAATAGCGTCAAATATATTCAATTGCAAAAAAAAAAAGAAAATCGCAGAATAGATAACATTCTCATGAACGCGCAATATGCATATTGGCAATAATCTAATTATTAAGTAAAGATCAACCAAATGTCGAAGATAAATTGTAAAAGAAGCACAAACACCCAACGATCATCTAAAATAATGTTGCCATCATCCTCATAAAAGAATGGTATTTATATCTACGTTATTCTATCTATCGTTCACACCAAGACAAACCAGCCATCAAGGACAAATTTTGTAAAAACGTCAAAAATTTCCCACGATCCGCTACATCTCGTTGAAATGAACGGGTCGAAGAAACAAGGAACCTACACAACAACAACAAAAAGGAGAAATCCAACAAGACCCACACGATACCGCTCGTCGAGTTTCCAAAAAGAGCTAAAGAGACGTTAGGTGAAAAAGGGCGAAAAAAAAGACGTAGTGCACGGATGAAAAAAGGGTAGGTGGAGGTGGTAGAAAAAGAAGATGACGATGACGAGGGGTAGGTAAGCTTTGTAAGCAGCGGCAATGAGCTTACCTGAGGTACTTCTAGAATAGCAGTGAAAAAGAGTGAGACCTAGCGGTGGCAGGAGAAAAAACGCTGAAAGGGTGGCTGCTCTTTTGTCGCCTGCTGTGGAAACCGCCGACACCCGGCGTCGCGACGTTGCCCGTCGTTACCGACGATGCTAATATCTCCAGCAGAACATTAAGGTTTATTAGAAGCGAGCCTTCGTGCAAGCGAGCAGTTTCTCTCCTCCCTTTTCGTTGCGCGTTTCTTCTTGCTCTTTTTACAGCACACGTGGACGTGGCTTCTTCTTTAATGGTTGCCTTCTAATCGTGCCTTCCTTCCAGGCTTAATTGCGGGAAGCATTGCAGTTCGACGAAGAAACGAAAGTTTATCTTTTTCTTCTTTCTTTCTTTTTGGTTATTTTATTAGATCGTGTAATAAGTTCATTCGCTTCTCCGTGCTACATTACAAGGAATATTCCACTGAAACGCATTGAGTACAAAAGGTATTCGCACATACGGTGGCTATAAAGATATTTGAACCTTGGATGCATGAAATTTACTAAACAATTCTTACATATATTTGGCAGGAATTGAAAATTAATTGAAAAGAGAATAAGATATGTGTAAATACAAATTAATAGTGAGAAGCATAGGTAAATCCGTAGGTAAGTTGTTTTTGTTAAGGCATGTATTCACTTTTGACTCCCCTTGTATAATAGAGGCATGATCAACGATGAAGTTTGCGAACTACCTTCACTCGCTACGTGAAGTATTTTCCAATATCTAGTTGTCTACTATACTAATCGCTTGCTTAACAAGTCAACAACGCAACAGTAAATCTTCGAGAAATTCAAAAGCTCAACTTACCATCCCTTCCACTAGAATCCTGAAATTTTGAGCGCTGCTAGCGAAAGCCGGGTGTTAAAATTATACGGAAAACACGGATCCTAGCGTACGAGGTTATCGGGAAAATTTGAAAGCTGTGTAAACACAAGAACCATGATTACGTTCACAGGCAAGAAGCATTTTGACCAGGCAGATATGCGTTAAATTACATCGTTATGCAAATTGAACGATGTTGCCAGTTCTCGAGTCGACTGAATTGCTCGACCGGCAAATCCGATTAACCCCCTCCCCCTCGCGCCCCTTCGCGCCTCTTATAATAATGACACTCGTCTTCCACTTCGCAACCTAATTTCAGTGATTCAGCCTGCTGTATCTTCCTCGGACGTTGAAGATTCCCTACTGAATAATTAGCAACGATGCAGTTCTTAGTGGCCGCCTTTTCCCTCCAGAATTTCGCGTTTAATTAATTGCCGGTCGTTTAACGTTTCGCTTTTTCGCGTTTCATCGATCATCTCGCTTATTTTCTGTCGTTACGACATGATTGCACGGATTCTGTTGCGAGTACCAGGGAAGCAATAAGAGGGGATAAAAAATGGGAGTAGTTTCGAGTGTTAGAGGGAAGAGGACAAAGAAAGGTATTCGAATTCGTCAGTTGAAAAAGGCTAAAATTGGTTTTTAACGCGGAGGCTCGATCATGCAAGCGACTAATTACCGTAGAATCTTTGTTATCCGAATTTCTATTCTTTGGATTATCCACTTGAGTTTCTGCACATTTTTAATTAAAAATACGTCTACAAATATTAAATGCAAGTTAAAACGCTTTAAATTTAAGTTATTGGCGATGCTTTCTACAATTCCGTGTGTCTACGGAACAAAAACACGACGAAAGGGTATCCAACGTAGTTTTAGTAACATTGAAACGCTTTCAAACGAAATACAGCGTGTCTTATAGAGATAAACACTTAGGTATGTTTCATACAGATACGTATACAAAAGGGGCACTGTGTATGCCGGACATTGTGGAAAATAAATTTCCCGCGTGATTGCACTGTCGGCAACTAACAATAGAGAAGCATATTCTCCTACAGGGCGTTAAGTTGTATCATTGCAGTATGCGTCTAATTGCACGCAATTCCTATTACAACTGTCGAGTGCATAAACACGGTTGGTTGGCTGCTGATGGAAGTTAAACGTGGCAAATAATCGATTTCGGTCAGGTTGCGCGATATCGGTGTAAATTACACGAATAATCTACGATACGATAACGTATCAACATTTGCCGGCTACGGCAACGAAACGAAGCATCGGGAGAGCAATCAACTCTGACGATTCGTCTTAAAGGCCATCGCGAATGACTCGTTTTTATCAAATTAACTTCAATATAACGTTCATTGTTATCTATTTCCGTAAATTCTAAAATCTGTCCTGACAAAAATCATAAATTGCACAGCAATGGCGTTGCAAACGTGCGGAAAGAGCCGCAACTGTTTGTTGATCGTTCGCGAGCCGTCTGGCATGGACTTTATTTTCTTTCGGATAAATCGAGGAACGCGCGGTACCAATAAACTACTCCGCTACCAACTTCCGACTGGACCGTGATCGAACCTGGCCTCGTCACTGGAACCTCATTGTGAACTCCCCTTAAAGTCACGCCGATCTCTCCGGACTCCATTGGACATTGTTAAACTTCGAAACGTAATAAATCCGGCTTACTGACGTTTGATATACGAGCAGCTGCTGGTACTTACGATTCGGACAAGCACCTTCGAGTATTTAAGCCAGCTATTCATGCGGCTTCGAGCTATCTAAGCTGAGCTACTTCGTTTTTCATTTGAAACTGGGAATTTTAAAATTTAGTTCAAATATAGAAAAATGATAGAGAGACACGAAATTTTATTTTATTTTTCGCAAGAGCTGCTCGGCGACGAAGACTTCGTGTCAAATTCATATTTGATGCTACGTAATTTGAAACTTTCCCAATAATGAAATTTTAAATTCTTCCTGTACAGAGGTCTCTTTCGTCTTGTTATTTTATTGACTCGTCTAATAATACTATGACTTCTTCGATTTTGAACGAATATAACTCGGCGAGTCTTTATTAATACAGTTCTACGTCTAACTATATCAACTAGTGACGCAATTCACTGGTGAACTACTTTTTCAAATGTAAAGCCTGTTCTATTAATTCTTAGCGTGTATTGTAAAAAGAGCTTTATTCTATTCAGAGAGGGCTGTTAAAAATAAACGTATGCATGGTAATTACACTCATGTTACATTCATTTATTCGGCTACACTTTTATTTGAATAACGAACAATGAAGCACGAATTTTTATAAAAGAGCATTTGACATTATTCAGTCCTCAAAATCTGGAAAAAAAAAATAGTCTGAGATATGTAGCAAAAATGAAAGAACACGCGAGAATTGCCACTGAAATCAGAACAACTCATCATCGGAAAATCTAGAAGACCGTGGTGATTCTTAATTCAAACAAGAAGGAATCGTGTTTCATCGATATCGAGCCTATCATACGTTCGGTAACCACTCCTTCTTTCGTTCTTCTGTTCAGTATCAAACGATCGTATCGATGTATCAAGGATTCGGAAGTCGATGAAACCGGAGGTTGAAAATCGATTAAAGAGTTTAGGATGGCGAGTATACGATCCAACGGCCACGAACGATGCCGAGCATTTTTCTTCGTACTGCCGCAACCCGAGTGGGCACTCTTAACCCAGATAGTCGGGCAACATTCCAAATTTTACGACGTGCAAGCGTGTATGATATAAACGCCCCCTCAGCCCGTTGTCGAGGGTGGCAGCCGCCGCCGCTGCTACGAGTACGTCGCTTTTTGAATCGACTCGCTTCTACGTATTTACTGGCTTGGATATTTTATACGTCGCGTCCGGATCGAGACGAATTTTTACGGCAGACCGGCTCCTCTTCATTGCTGCTTCCTGTTTCTGAATCGTTTTTCCGCTGTGCTCTCGCTAGTTTTACAATCCGTTCCTACGCTGGCAGTTAGGTACGAAGAACGGCAGCATAAAAGAGCGAAGATAAAGCATACTTTGCTTGGTAGTGTCTGTGTTGCTTGTTGCGGAAATATTTTGCACAGAAGCGCAGTTATTATGTTGTTTTGTGGAGAAGTATTCGTTGTTAGAGGATACCTCGATTCTACGTTACCACGCGTTAAATTAATTTTGTTGCCTCTTTGGTTTTTATCAACTTTTTAGACGGTTTGCAAGGTTTTTAGCGGAGTTGCTGAATTTTAATCCTTCGTTGTTCGGGAATCTTTCCATTTTATATTACGATGTAGGTATTATAATTTAATCTTTTATATTTTGCATAAATTTTCAAAAGATGAGCGAATAAGTTTTATAGTTACTATATATTGACAGAAGTTTTTTAATGTAGGTGATAGATTTTTGATCCTTTGAAATCCGAATAGACCTGAGAATCCATAATTTTATTAGCCTGCGATCTGGAAAGCCTTAACTTTCTTTCCTCCAAATTTAAGGACACTCAGGGAAGTCTATTTATCAAATATATGAGGATCGAGATCTACGGGTTTCCAGTTGTATGAAGCAATGGAGATTAAATTGTGTTCGTTCTACTTTACGGTTAGTTATAGTAGGGTATAAATAGTAAGTGATATTGTACTACATGTCGTTTCCCCTATGTCAATATCATGTATGTGCGATTCGGTAAATTACGGAAATTCACAATCGAATGTAGAATGTAATCAGATTATTCTACAAGCCATAAATCAAGCTTAGAGTATAATCACTAATCGCCTTTGTTCCACTACGTGTGTATTCATTGTTTCAATATAAATTAAGTGAAAGAACGAGCAAATTTGCAGTTGAAACCGTAGCTTTAAATGGAAATAGAAATTATATGGAAACAGTTTACATACAGTTTAGTATTTAGAATCATTTTAATGCAATTTACTCTGAAGGTAAATCAGAGTGTTCGAAGTCTGAGATAGAGTAATCGCTCCTTTACAATAGTTTTACGAGAATTCGATCAAAGGAGAATGAAGAAAAATTTCGTTTTTGTTACTTTCTTGTACTAGAAGAAGTCAGCTGAGAATGCAGTTAAGGGCGAAGTGAATAGTTTTTTAAATCAAAAGCACAAAGTTCTTTTGGAAGCATTAGAGGCTACTTCAGACATGCTTCAAGTTAACTTTGGAGGACTTCACTCAATACGGTTCATATACCCCATTGTTCGATACTTCTTTCAGATTCTCAAAGCAACAGACTCTTTCAAATTTTTACATCGAGTAACCCATAAATGACTACTTTAATTAGTCATTTGATAAAAATTCAACGTTCTAATTTACATGTTTCCTTCGATAATATTGTAGAAATCTCCATCTGTGTGTTATTAGAATCGAACGTTTACTACAAATTATACGACCAAACATCGATTTAAAAAATTTACGCGTTGCTTTTAAAAAGCCTAGAAAAATTCAACTCTATTTCATCTATTTCATGTTTGATCTCTATTTCATCTTTTATGTCTTATTTTAGAATCGACGAATTAAATTAAATAGACCGCTGTACTGTCAAGCCATTCCGTACAAATGCCAATAAAAACAAAGGATGAAGAGCGTGGACGTATAGTGCATCGTTCATGCCACATTACAATAATTCCGTTCTATTATAACTCAATACACGGCCTATCATAATTCACTTCACACAACTCATCCACTACCGAGCGAGCCTATCAAAACGCCTAATGGGTTTCTCCGAATTTCACGGTCAATGATAACCACGACGCATCGAAATTTCGAGTGTCTCAACCAGCCGAGAACAATTTATGATAGCATTGTTCTACGAACTGGTGACTAATGCTACTGAGCCAATGGTTGTTAGATCAGACGTAATACAGCGACTACGAAAAGTATTATAGAAAAAGCATTTTTTTATTTTCCAATGAAATTACATATATTTACTATATATTTCGTTTTCATAGTATCAAAAGAATGCAATAATTGATTTATTCCGCGGTATCGAATCAATTAATCCGTAAATGCTGTAATAAATAGAACAGTGTGTCGCTACTTTTCGTAGCCACCGTATCTGTTTCTCTCATAGAAAGAAGACTAAAAAGAAAACATCCCACTGACCTCACTAAAGAAATAAAATAGTCAAACTCGAAGATGGTATCCCGCTGGGGTTAGCCGTCCACATATTATTTAGCAATTAAGCTAGAAAAATTTACCAAATGTCCAGCTGGACAAGTTGTAAAGTACAAATTAAATAATAAAAAAACCTGTATCTATTACATCATTTTATTTTACAACGACAGAGACTGAAACGACCAAAGTTGTTACGTAAATTTATCATCTTTCCACCCGGTGTGAAGAGGTTGAAATTGATCCAGATTCTATTTTCAAACTAAATTGATAGCTCCATTTTATCTCAGGCAATCATAGAGACAGGACACGCAAATATATGAGGGCCACAAGTGAAAAATATCGTAAGTCGTAATTTCCATGCTCGAATTCCGATTCGGCGAGGAATCGCCAAACGGCGAAAGAACGTTCGTTTGCGTTTCTCACTCTACTAAATTTTAGCAAACTGGAGGAAGAAGGAGGATCCAGCTGTTTGGTCTAAACACACAATAATATTAAGCTAATTTATAGGTCACGAAACCTGGAGCTAGAAATACCGCCTCTAGAATAAAATTCTTTTTCCTCGATGCTTTCACCAATAAATTGTTCCGAGAATGAAAAACGAAGACAGAATTGCCTCCGAATCCTCGCAGCGGCGCATTCCACAGCGTCCATAAATTGCCGGTGCATCAAGGCGGACGAGCGCAGTACGCGTCCGCGAGGTATGATATGCGGCGTGTCCGTGTTTCTAAGTTGCCGCAATTCCAACGAAGCAAAGTGAATTTATACGGCGGAATGCAAACCGCACGGTCGCTGAGTTATTCGACTCGCGGGACTGCCGCGAAATCCTGACGCGGGTCTACGGAACAATCGTTGCTGATGATAATCACCTCGTTGTTCGCCGGACTGACAATGAACCGGGCAGAATCGCGAGACGAAAAACCCAGGGTAGATTCGTTCGACGGGGTCCAAGAAAATTCACCCCCGGGGCAGATCCGAGCGAGCCGTAAAACACCGGCGACGAGTTCGCGGAAGTTCGTTTAAGTTTAGATGCTAATGGCCAAAGCTGAAATCCTGACGCACGGTTCCGCGGTAGAAAAGCACGGAAGATTGTTGGAGCGAGATGGTGAGATAAAATGAATGAATTAGATCGTGTTGGACATTGCATTATAAGCAGGACTACCATTGTATTATAAATTGGTCTGCTTTATTTTTAGTTTCATCATTTGATTATTAATTTAATTTACATTTCATTTTCGTTTACTGTCTTGCTTGTATAAAATTTATGTCTAGAACATATCCGCCACTTAACACAGGGCTACAATTTTTCACCTTTCTTCCAGTAATATTGATAATTTTCAGTGTTTTTTACTAATCTTGGAGCGTATCTGATAGACACTAAGACTTGATAAGACAAAACATGGAAATTTTCAAAGGCATAATTAGGTGTAAAAGATAGAATAAAAAACACACATTTTCATTTATGTTAGCAAAAAATTGTTTCTTCTTTCTGTTTGCAAAATAAATGTTCTATCCCTAATTTGTAAAATCTCTTTCATTTAGTATTTGTTCAAAATTTTTCCGGAATCTCGAAAATGATCTTTGTCATGTTCTTACATCTAAAACTCTTGAATAAATCGAACTGATATTTCCAATTTTCTTTTTATTAAGATTATAAAGGTATCATAAATGTTCTGAATTTCATCCTCTGATCTTCGTAGACGGTATTTTCCATGAACACGAGAGTGAACGGAACACAAATTCGTTGGTTGCTTCTGAGGAACAGAAATAATAGCGTTATATGGGCCATCTTACCTTAGGTAATGGTGTTGTTATTAAGCTACAAGTGGTTTCGTTCGGGTATCTCGTACGTTTTAGTAGAATACCAAACGAGATTGTAATTATCAAGCAGATGAACGCGGCGTGTTAGCGGATAATAATCGATGTTCCCTCTTGATAGCGACGGGGCACGTGTGCCGGCTTGTATTCACCCTACACAACCAGAGGTATTCTAATCATAAACACGATTATGCTCTCGCACGACACGCGCTGCAACTCTGAAAGTTTCACGATAATTACTCGCTTCGACGGGATCGCCGGCACCGTTATCACCAGTGCAAATATCAAGAGAGTAATTACGGGATATGTAAATGTCGCTGGATCCTTCGTACAATCTGTGAGAGTCGCGTTTATTAACCTATGGGATAGATGAAATCGAAACAATGCTCGTTTCTGAGGATAAGTTTAAGCTGTTATTTATACAGACTGTGCCAGAAATTACGGCGCTTTTGTAGCTACTTGTACATGTTAGCAAACGTTATTGTAAAAGCTCGCTAATTGTAATTTGTTGACTTGCCGAATAATGTAAAGTTTGTGGCGCTACAGTTTCCAAGGATCACTGAAGAGTTTTTACACCTATCAGAATATTTTAACTTCGAAATTCGCAATAGCAATTTCGATAATTCGATGAGGTTTTGAATTTTCCAAAGACGCATGGTCGTGATAAATCTCGATCGACACTTCGAATGGGCCAAAGAGAACTTCCCTTGGCCCGATTTGTATTCCATTATCCTAACCAGACTGGTACCTAAATTTTCCAGCCTTTCAGCGCTGAGAGAGTTCTTTAAAAATTTTAATACAACAGACCCTCTCTTAATTGAACTCCCATTATCTCGATATCTCACTGTGCAAATCTAACAATGGGTCCAGGTGGATATATAGTACTTACTATAGTACAATGGATATATAGTACTTTGATGTCACTAACAGCAATGGGTTGGATTATAATAATTAAATACGATAGATTGAGGATAGTAAAAGAGTAAGTTCATTAGCAAAAAAGTTTGATATGGATCAATAAAACGAATAGAATATTGCAGTAGCGCGGTAGAAATTTTCTGTTACCGATAAAGGATTCCCAACGGGTTACAGAACATTGGAGTTCTCGCTGGCACATCGTGGACACGCTTTAAGTTATTTTGACGTTAAGCAGCTTAAGGAAGCGGCTAGCATAGATTACATTCCCCATAAGACACAGACTTTAACTATTTCACCGACTATTTGCTTGTGCATATCCTAAATTGAAATTTCACGCACTGACATATTAGCTTAGATATTAAGCCACGGCTCACGACTGACTTTGTCATGAAAAGCCTTGTTAGCAAAAACCAACGGCGATGTGTATTGTCAAATAAGAGTTTTTATCACGAAGATTCGCAGAAATTTGACAAAAATGATATACAACGTATATATATGAATAAAGAATAAAGATAAATAACTTCGATCTATGAAATGGATGATTCATACGCGACGTAAAAAAGTTGATCTTGACTAATGTGATTTCAATTTCAATCGAACAATAACACGAAATTCAACGTGAAAATTCTGGCCACATTTTCTACAAGCGTTTTAATATTTTCGTCAGCTATCCTATGTAGGCAAAATAAAATTATTGGTTCAAGTATGCGAACTCAACGTAAAATTTTCATCTCAGATGGAAATTCCGGCTGCATTTTTTACATTTCACGCAACGAGAACCACATTTTAACGAGAAAGGACCCCAGTCACCTTATCAACCTCGGCATGTAATTTTGTTCATTACTATCGAGCGGAATGGCAAAAGTCATGGTCGATGAAGGGCCAGCCAGGCAGCCAGGCAGCTGGCCAGGCCATCCAACCGGAGCCAGCCAACCGGTGAATTCTAATTGTTCGCCGATTCGAACCGGCATCACTCGAATTTCTCGAATTCGCGGATCGTTCTTCGGTCGGCGCATAGATCGCCGCTGGAACAAAAGAGGCAGCACGTGCTTCCGGTGAACAATATATGACCGGTTATAAGCAACGTAACAGTCGGTAAGCGCATTCTACCGCGGCCAGAGCTTTCGCCTCGCTGAACAGTCGTCCATGTATTAATTATCTCGTTATACGACACATTCCCGCCCCAGGCCTGTAATTTATGCAACCTATTTCGACCGTTTCGCACTCGCCACGCTTGTTGCTAGCCGCTGCTAGCGATTTTGCCTCGTCACGGCTTGCTGCAAACAATTTTTCCAACGCTAGGTACGTTTTTCGTTGGAAAAATCTCGAATCTGGCACTGCATTATCGCGTCGAGTATTCGTTGTTATGAAGCAAACCAGTCGGTTGTTTTCGCGAGAGACGTGATAAATGAAATTTACATTGTTACGTAAATGTAGATTTCCATCGTCGTTCGTGGCGCTTTTTCAGTGCATTTAGTTTTTTGTAATTGTATGCGGATAAAAGTACTGGGCGATTTGGTAAAAGTGTACGGGGAACATGTAGCGGAAAGCTAAAGTGTGAAAATAATCTCTTTCAGAAGGGAATATCCATCGGTTTGTAGGAAAAAATTTCTTTTCCCAATTATTTTTAACGAATATAAATTTTTTCCTAACGTTTTTATAGAAAATAGACAACGCACGTAAATTAAGATTTATCGCATTGAAAACAGATACAGTTACCGTCTAGTTAATTAACAGCGTATTACGGTACAATGTTAATTTTCATTTATTGAAATTTTGAGTTATTTTATGAACATTATCTTATAATAAAGATAAATTACGTTATACTCGTTACAGATATACATGCTACAGATAAAACAAATAAGCTTATTTGTATTCATTCTTAATTACGTGAATGTAAAAAACTGTTTAATGAAGATGCATAACTGGGAGATTCTAGTTACCGAATCAAATGATCAGATTTCTAAAATTTGCAACAAGTTTTGCTCTACTTCCTTCAAAGTGATGCATCGTTAATTATAGTGATTTGCTAATTTTAATATTCTTCTGTCTCGTTGGTTTCTTTCAAATTCAACAGATTTTAAACTAGTCTAATGAATTTAATAGGGCTTGCTTGCCTTGTACGAAGAGAAAACGCAAATATTTTTCAACGTCGCAAACTCTGTTATCGGCTGTACGAAGGGCTCGAAAATTTCAGTGTGTTAAATCTGACCATAGTCCATCGCTTCGTATCAACCCTAATTAATATTTCAAGAACATTGCGGTACTTAAACATCCTGCATGTCGTTAACGCTTATTAATTTCCACAAGGTACATAATAACTTACAAGCTATGTTCTTTAGGTTTAACACTAGTATTGGGTTAAAGTTCATAAAATAGTCAAATGATTGGTTTAGATATTGTCTCTGGTTAAATTACATATTTTTCCTAAAATATTTTGTAATATTTACTCTTTAATATTTTGCAGTATTTTATATTTCACTACATAATTTTTAATTTATAATTTACATATATATTTTATATATATTTTTTATATATGTATATTTTATATATATTATATATATATATGTATATATATATGTAATTTTATATTCTGAAATATATAATTCAGATTTCAATAGAACGCAATACATTAAGCTATAATAATTTTCCTAAAATCTGTTCTATGTTTCATTTTCTTTATTCTTTAAATCAACTATCAATAAGAATCAACAGTGCCACTTCTTAAATTACATCCACAGACGGAATTCGTCCTGAAATGCAAATTTAACATTTTTCCACGTACATTCAAAATCCCGTTTAAAAAACTCATCGTTAGGAATAGCCAAGTGTGAGCAAAACAAAATCGACAACATAAACAGACCCATAGTAAACAGCTGGGACTCGACGTATTATGCTGAAAAATATTCTCTTAACATCGGTGGATGGAACGGAGGCAGCGGTAGAACGGAAAAAGGAAAAAGTGGAGGCCGCGGCCGTTGCAGCAAACAATAATTAAAACGACGAACGATGTAGCCTGTTTGCTTGGCATTCGACTATTCCATTGCAGAAGAACCTTCAAATATTTATCGGACATCCCGTTACGCGTCGCGCGCAGTGGAATTTGGTCTCGTAATTTATGCAGGCCATTCACGCTCCTGCCTTTTACAATTCCAATAATCCTAGGATCTGTTCAAATATATTTTAAACATACCCCATTATCATCGAAATTCGCATAATGAATATTAATACTAAATTTGATAATTACGCAATTATCCATTTTGGTGACTTTCTCCATTTTGGAATATTTCACACGAGTATTTTTTTTGCAAATGCTTTATATATTAATATATTCTGGCAACAGAATTCCGATCATATTACATCATATTACGAATACATTAGAAATATCCGTTTAGTTATTTTTAAAATATATTCTCTATGAATTTCAATTTTCAAAAATGAAACAGACCTAAAGATTTATTATATATATATATATATATATATATATATATATAATAAATATATATATAATATATATAATAATATATATAATATTATATATAATAATATTATATATATATATATATATATATATATATATATATATATATATATATATAAACGTATATTTCCAAAAGAACATGAATTTGATATGGCATACTCTCATGAGAAGCAATCAACAATTTATCAATGCAACCTCGTTGCAGCATCGAACAAACTCAGCGCAAGTCTCTGAACTTCAAAACTCAATCGCTTCCTGCGAACTCTAGTTCCTATCTCCCATCTCCATCAGCTGATTAATTCAATTAACATGACTCCTCTTTGAAATTCATCATTTTTCGTCTTCATTAGCCTTGGATGTCTCCCTATGGGTCCAACGGAAGATATCGGGAAATTCAAAGTCGCGGCCGTGTCATGTAATCAGGTCACCGATCCGTTCGCCGCGTTTCAAAGCGATATGCCGTTTAACGTGGCAATTAGTCGAGTTTACATTTTTAATTGATCGCTTAACTTCTGCCAGGCGTCAGCAAAGGCAATCAACTGCACAAACAAGCGGCACCGAACGAAACGGCACGGGGCAAGTTCGCCGAGATGACGACGACGACATCGGCTTTGCTCCACTTTCGTTCCCGAAGGTGTCGCATCGAGGCGGCCGTGTAAACAGGGATTTTCGGATTCCAGAATTACTAGCAGGCTGTTTGTAAAATATTTAGAGTAGTCGTTCACCGTTCTGCCGTTTCGAAATCGGAAAAGCGACTTTGTTCCTCTTATCGTCCTGCTTTTTGTTCCATTTTACAGAATGTGTAGCGAGATTACCGTTGGCTTCGAAGGAGTTACGAGAAAGTACACTATCATTCGTAGCCATCGGTATACTTTACATTTCTAGAAACACCCACAGTATACGAATTTTATAACAGCGTGTAAATTAAAGATTTCTTTTTGTGTCAAGCGTTTGGAATTTCGTGCAGGTTTCATTCCACTCGTACAATTTCACTGTAATATGTACTTGCATAGGCAAGAAACACCTAACTAAAGAAGAGCGCAATATTTTTCTGGACAAAGGGTATGTAAGTAGAATAGAGTACAATATTCGTGTGAATAAGGTGTGCGTAATTAGAGTAAAATACAATATTCGTATAGACAAAAGGTATATTACTAGAGTAGCGTATAAAATATTTGTATAGGGAGAAAATAGTGAATATTGTTGAAGTAATTACTTCAAGAAAAACTTTACTCTTGTATATCCGTGACCTGGAGACCGCTGTTACGAAGAGAATAGAATTTAATAAAAAAATTTTAAATAAGGAGAGGTCCATATTACTGTGCCCTTGAATATAAATTTTGTTTTGGGTTACGAGGTCTAGAAACAAAAGAGCTGTAAGTAGATTTCTATTGCTGTTTCTTATAGCCTTCAGCTAGAGCTACACCAAGATTAACTTTTTGGTAATGTTCTTTGCTATAAATATATGAACGTACACTATACCTGTACTTATACTTATACCTATACTTATTTCAATATATTTTTCTGTTACAAATTCATCTACTCGTTCCTCTATTAGTCAACCTCAACAAATTACTTAGTAATATATTAGAAATAATTACTTTAAAAATGATCACTATATTGCCTTTCAAAAATTAATTTAAAATATGCTATTACATATAGTTCTAATGATCATCAGCAATGTAATATTAAGAATGAAATCACCAAAGTTCAATTTATCCGAACATAATTGAAGCATATAAAACATAGTTTGTCAAATATAAGCAAGTGTTCGAATACTCTTGAACAGTAGCGTATTTCGACTTAAGCATTGCGGTCGAGAGTTTTGATTCTGTTGGAAGATTGATAGGCAATGGTGGGATTTTGGTGGACATTTGGGGAATGTTCTGTAGACGTTTGGTGTATGTGTCGGGCTGGAATTCTGCAGCTCTAAAGTTACGAAGCTTAGAGTTTCGAGATTCTAGAGTATCCGAGAATAGAGCTTAAATCGTTGGAAATTTTCAGTGTGGTAACTTCAAAGTTCAAAAGTACTATCTTTAGAGACGTACTAACCATTTCTTCAGATTTATATACTTTCACTTAAGTTCACTATCTAAATTACCTCCTGCTATTGAAGATAAGAAAAGACCATTGAGAGAAATTTTCCGTAGTTTCAAGAAGTGAATTTGGTAACGATTAAAAAAGAATTCCTTTCTTCAACATCGTCTGAAAAGTTATTCGTCGACATTTTTTTTTAAATCGATATTTGTTTTTCCACGATGCGACGTGATCAACATCGAGAACAGTTTAACGATTTGATATCACGAATGATATACGATTTGATTTATCGAACGTTAGAATTGGGCAAATTTAATTATTATTTAAGTGGAGTGTAAATATCGAAGATAAATTGCAAAGGGTTTTTAACGTTCGAATTTTATTTCAGTAGTTCTCGTGGTAAGAAAGTTATAAAGTTTCGAGTTACGACGTGCTCGATCAAGCGCAACTTCAGCGGTTAGCGAAGTGTAAACGTGTCACTGAGTATATGACTCGTGGATAACTTATGATGTCAAACATTAAATATTTTCAGTGCCGCATATACGTAGAATGACTGACTTATTTTGCTACGACGTACTTATCAGTCCACTATTAATCATTCTGCGATATATCGTTGCTGTAATAACATGAATAATAAATATTAATAATCTGCAATTTGTGTTGCGTATCTTGTTCTTTGCCGCAATTTGGAAGAGCTCAAGCATAAACCCACAATCCAAATTAATGTCGTGTGAGTTCCCTTTTTCATTTAAGCTTTCCAATCTTATACACATTTATTCGCTATATATTGTAAATATAACTGTACACGTCGACTTATACTTTATTTATTTATTATACTTTTTTTATAAAGTAAGTAATATTACTTACTTTGAAAACGTAAGAAAGTCATATTTAGGGGTAGCTGTAACTTGAGTTCTAGAACTTGTAAAGCTAATTTCACTCTTTTGGGTGTCGAACAAAGCATTATCACGCAATATGGTTAATGGTAACTGTGTGTGCATGAGCATTTCGGGTCGTTAATTATGAGAACTTGAGCTAGAGACGCAGCAAGATTTTAACGATCAGCTCTCCAGCGTTTAATCGTAATATCGATCAATCAATTCACGAAAGAGCTTTCTATTAAAAAACCAAGGTTTTAACTTTGGTTTTGGTATCATTGTAAAATTTGAGAGAAGTCTCTTCCTTTCTTTAAATCCATTTCGATCACGTATTCTCAGATATATTAGCCACAACTTTCTTAAATATCCCTGTCAAATCTGGAAAAGCAGCTTTCGCTGTCGTGTCAGCAAGTCCATTCCTTCGAATTCCACACCAGGAGCGAATCCAGCATTAATTTTAACGTACAATCATATAAGTCTTCCTTTCGTTTGGTTATTCACGACGTGATTATTAAATAAAGGTAATGTGGTGTGTCACATAGAAGTTATCTCGTATTAAGATATACCGCGCGATATAATAAAATGTTGAGCCAAGCACTGTGAGCAATTTACACTGACAAATCACGATAAAAGATCAGCAAACGCATTGACAATATGTGCGGGAATCTTTCCGAAGCATCGTACGTGTCGGCCAACTTCTCCGCAGAATTTGCAAACGACGGAAGAGCAAGCCAGCGAAAAATCGAGTAGCGTAAAGTTCGCAAAGTGAATTTTTATTGGCTGGCTCGAAAGAAGGTAAGTTCGTGTTTTGGCTGTGTTCAAGGGGGAAACTGTCGCGGAGGGGAGTTTGCCTCGTGCACGGTACAGAGGTCTGAAATCGACATTCGATGCCGGAGAATCGTGGAATCGTGACGCCGAAGAATTAACGAGCCACTTGGAACGAGCCACGAATTATTTGTCTGTCCGCTAGCCTGAGAATCGTCGAGTACTACGGCAGAACAAAAACCAAGAGATGAAAAAGGAAAGAGAGTGGAGAGTATCGACTATCGATGACGTTTTAGAAACCTTGCCGGTATTAATTAGAGGCTGCTCGAATTATTACTTGGAGCTAATTTTTGTTCGCAATGAGCATGCTTTTAATGCTTGTAGATATCGGACGAGAGATTCTGGATCGATTATTGGCGTTTCCCTGACACCATTATAGAAATTAGACGTCCGTTTGAAACTATGTGTTATTAAACAGTTTAAAGCAAGAAAATTCTGTGTGGAAAATGGATTGAAAACATAGCGTAACACGTGCCTAAGTAAGACATTTTTTCAATAAATTGTTATCGAAAAATTTATTCGGTTTGTTTAAATATTTAAACGAATGGGATAGAAAACAGTAGTTTTTAAACTGTGTTAAACTTCTGTGTTAAAGAAATAATTAATGCAGATGATTATGTAACAAATAAATGTAAACAATGATAAGAACACGTTAGATTTATATCAAAAGTCTAGGATTAATATGCAAAAATATTGTAATTCAATTATTGTTTTTAATCAGAGCTTGGAGCTTTCGATAAACAATAATTCGCCATTCCATTCTAAACGATGTCATTTGATCAACTGCGACTGCGATATTTTTGTGGTCAGTGTATCAAAAGTGGCGCCAGATACAAACTGGGTAGCCAGATCTCTCTATGCGGTTACGTCTCGAGCAGGAAGCGAAAAAAAAAAAAAAAATAAAGGAAGGGAGGAGGAGGAAAAGCTAAAATTCAACAGATCTCTGCGTATCGAAATTCTTTTTCTCTTTTGCAGAAATACCGAATGAGACGTATGTGGCTAAGACTTGTAAGAAATCGATAAACGAACACTTGATTTTCTTAACATTTATAAATAGACCACTGGATATTTATGCAAATTCACATTTTCGAGTATATAATTAAAATAGTAGAACTTCGTTAGAAAATTGTTTTACTCGACAAGTATCACATGAAGCACTACTTAGGATATTTTGCATATTTTTTCATATTACGTGCATTCCGCGTAATCTTACGCTTCCAAAACTTTCATAAATACGTAAAAATCCGTACGCTGCCGATGATAAATGTCAACTATCCAAAGAAGCTAATATTCTATATAAATAAAAAATGACTCGCTTATTCATAAAGCACTGGAGGAATGTAAGAAAAGTCGGAAATAAGAGAATTCAGCGAATATGATGAGGAATGGTCTGGAAAATCCGTGGTGTTTTAATCACGCACGCGGCGTAACAAGGCAAAGACGACGTTTGAGTTTCAAGCGAATCCGTTTGCATCGCTAAAATAAAACAATCGTTCACCAAATGCTTTTTTACACTATAGAATAACGGCGGAACAAGGCGGAGAACGAGGCCAGGAACAGCCAACGACAGCTTTTATTATTCGCCAGCTGCAGTCGCTCAAGTTGCGACCCCAAACATGGGTGACTTTCATGACTGCATTATGCTGCGATGCAATATGTGCATCGAGAGTATGAGAACGTCGTAACGGCGGCGTATCTTAATACGCGTTATAAAATGAACTTTCAAACACGATTTCCGTTGCCCTGATGTTTTTTATCTGATCCAAATTCAAGATAGAGCGCTGTCACGTTATTTCTGCCAACGCTGCAAAAAGCAACACTCAGCGAAACGATGGAACTCGCTGGAACGACGATTAAACGTTACGAGGTCAATAGTAATTTTGTTTCTATTTTTGACAGTTTTCTGTAACGACCAGCAAATTTTTCGTTAGCGTTTTTCAATTTCTTTCTTTGTTTTCTCGATTTCTTATAATATTTCTTTCTTTGTATCTTCATTCTCTATCGCTCAAAACTATTTTATTTTGATGACAAAGTTTGATCAACTTGATTTCCTCGTTCCTATGATTCATGAGAAATCGCTACTAATAAATATATTTTTCACGGTGTCGTTCGCAATAGTTCCATGATAAATTGAAATGGAATACAAACATTAAGAAGCAAACAGTTTTAAACACATCTGATTTCCTATATTTTATTTAGATCGATCGCTTTCCCGCAACTGCATTCGACCTGGTTAAAGTCGATTGCGATTCCGCTATCTTCAAAAAGCAATTTCTTTGTAATTTTAGGGAAACGGATCAATAGCTGACGTTCGGCGATTCGAGACTCATGTTGATGTTTCTTTTATTGTAGAAATTGCAGGCGTTTATCTTGCATTTCATTTTTACACCCGTCTCCTTTTTTGCTATTCTTTTTACAGTATAATTGTTTGCAACACGCAGTTATTATATCGAGGATTTAATATTTCGTTGAAATTGGATCTGTAACCGTCAAAGAAACATAAAGAATAAAATTCATTATATCGAAAGATATCAAAGACTGCTCCTGCTAATTTTTTATTTCTTTTGAAAAGCGAGGAAATAGTCTAGTATTTTTCATTTCTATTCGATAAATATTTGTTGTTTTTTCTTCTAACAATATAGCTGAGAATCAAATAATTGTTGTTTCGATATCTTCAATTAAATATTATATTTGTTGCAAGAGATATTTTTGAAAAACTATAAAATGAAAAATATTCATTCTATAACAAGTAACGAATAACACGTATCGTTTCTTGTGAGATTTCCCTGTCAAAATTGTCGAGACACAAAACAATTGGAGCTAAATACCTGATTGCAACTTGGCAAAGTTGTCTGACTAGATATGTACTTATCTACTTGTGTCTGAATATTCAAGTTAACACGAACTCTCCACAGTCATTACACATTTTACCTCTTCCACCTGAATACAAACCTTCGCCCATTTCCAGATTGTCTTCCCCTGATAAATTTTGGCACGGATACACAGCAGTACAAATCTAATTTTTTCAGCAAAAATGTTATTCTACGATTTCCCTGTAATCCGGGGGAATTTTCATGTCGAAACCCTTCGTTATGAATGTTTAATGAAAAATTAAATGGATCTAAGGCGACCATAATTTTGTACAATTTCTTTTAAAATTAACACTCTATACCTATTTATTTATTATTATTATTTATTTAACCTCTATACTCATTTTTATCGTACGTTTTAATTGTAATTTGCTGTACATAATATATATATGCTAAGAGTTTTAGCGGTAAATCAGTTTGCAAGGAAAAGTAGATTTCTCAAGTAGTCGACGAAATGGTTACAAGTTTTTGAAAATTTCTAACCTAGATAAAACAAAGTTCTTGAGAACCCTTCTCGCGTGTAAACATATTATACAAGTAGAGTAACCATTATTTAAATTGTTTCAAGAATACTTGCAGTGGCGTGAAGGAAGATCTTCTAAAAATATGTTGTTCCATAATTCACGGGCAGAGAATGTTTACGTATTTTTCAAGTCGTTAGTATCGATCGCCGTACTTCAAAGCTGACCCCAGTCAAGCTCTCAATACATCTTCCTTAAAATATATTATCTCACTGACGAATAAATTTTTAAAACCTGACTTGGCCGATTTATTCGATATTTATCGATCTGGTTATGTCATCGAATATTAATTGTACGACAAAAAGAAGAAATTTACACAAACGATTATTTACAAGCGAAGTTTCCAAAAAGTCAAATTAGTTTCGGAAAAACAACCGTTGCAAGTTACCTATATCATTCTATTTTTTAATAGTTGAAATGATTGCCATTCGGACGGAAATTTTTACACGGAATAGAAGAAAAACAAGCGTTTTAGTATCGATAAGGAAGAAGATTTAAAAATGTTTAGTTATATTTAAATAATTTCATACTTCCAATACTCTAATAATATAACATCTGGCTAACTTGCTGCATTATTCTGTTTAGAGAGGGAGAGACAGAGAGAGGAGAAGAGAGATAACCACTATTTCCAAGGAACGTAGTTTAAGCGGAAACGGAAGCCCTAAAATACAGATGTAGAATTATGGGAACCGATAGGATATCCATAAAATATCATTAACCAACACGGTTATTGGAAGCGTGAACGCAGCAGTAATTATAACCAGGAATCACGAGAATGTAATGGGAACAGACAATAACCGTGAGAGACTATTAATGTATTCTACTTAACAAAGTCTGAATTTTGGGTTCCACTGAACGAATCTTGTCACAAACTTAAGTTCTATCGCGAATTCGTGCCGTGGAAATCAAATTTTAACACGTTGATTGCTATGTTTGCACAAAACCACCAAAATGTCAGATAACTTAACTAGTATCTAGTATTCTATTCTACAGATCTTGATCATAAAACATACTTTATGTCTTCTGTAAAAATAGATATTCTTATTACCATCAAATGAAATTGAGAGAAGTGTGCGTTTTTTGATATATTCATTTCGATATCGTTCGATAGACGTATCGACGTCATTTTTCCTAACATACTTTTCAATAATCTAACGTATGTTAGATATTATATTAACAAGTATTGTATATCATACTTAATCATTGAAGAATGCATTAAGCAGTCATTTCTCACGAAATTAGAATATATATAGTTTGTCTGACTAATTAGTCCATACGAAACATTGTGCGTCGCTATTTAAACTCGTTCCACAAACAAGCTATCGTTCAAACAAGGATCTCTTTAATCAAGGAGAACTAGCGCAGACCCCGAAGTAAAACTTTTACACGCGGTACGTTTAATTCTGCATCTTTTCATTTCAACTGTCCTTCCAATCAAGTAATCTTCGTCAAGTACCTTCGATGAAACGTTAACACGCGGCTCTTCATGCTATCTTCTCATATCATGTCTCGCGAGTGCTACTCTGTAGTTTCTGGCTGGATGGGTCGTTTATACGATTCGGAGCCGCGGATAAAAGACGAATCGAGCTGGTAGAGGGTTAAAGGAAGCGAAAAGGGAAAGATAAGGCGAACAGATTGTCTGACGAAACGAGGAGAAAAAGGCAAGGTACGTCTCTCGATTATGCATGCTTTCCCGGGGCAAGAACTGGGCTAATGGTTAGTATTCTAGAGAATTATCGTTGCAGACTAATTGCATCCATGCTGGCTGTTGCCCAACTGCTCTCGCTGCGGAATGTTTCTATTCAGCGTCTCTTCGCGTGTCAATGAGGAAACACTTATATCAAGAAGTGTGATGTACACTGAATGTTAAAAGCAAACATATGTTTGTGAGTTTAACGTTCTGTCAGCTGTATGCAACTTTCCTAAGTATCGAACAAGTTTGAGCAAATTGAATTTGAAATAAAAATAAGAAAGATAATTTCAAATAATGAATTATTTCAAATAGGTATCTTGTTATTTTCATTTTGAAGATAACACGGGCAAAGTAATTTTATTTCTATTAAGAACGAACAAGACACCCTGTACGCTCTTCATTAGACTACTCTGTAATTTGAAATCATAAAAATAAAATAGAACATCGCTAAACGTCCGCCGTACCATTCGATGGCTTGGCAAAGCTCGGTCGTTCAATCACACGAATCACCGTAATTCACCGCAATCTAGAAATCTACTCAAGAACGGTTCATCAAAGGTTCCGAGTCGCTTCAAACGAAGCCGGAAGAGAGGATGACAAAAAGAATGAGCGAAACAGGCAGCCGTGTTGTAGACGAGCTCGCGAGTGTGTGTTAGTAGAAATCCGCGTATCCGATACCTTTTTAATTAATTTCATATTCTTTCCTCTCTCTCTTATATATTCCATGGGCAAGAGAAAGAAGCACAGCCAGTGAAAGAGGGACTGTCATCCAAAGAGGCTTCGGCAATTCAGCTGGATGAGCAACGAGCTTAAAAGCTGACTCAGTCGTCCAACCAAGCAGACAGACGTGCGTGTACGTGTATATACAGATACATGGAGAGAGACACAGATATACGTACGAATACAAAGGAAATTCGTATACAGGTGTGAACCACAGGAACACACAGAGTCAAGCAGGACACGTTTGCACGAGCGATTGTGAATTTCCACGAGACGGTTTGTCCTTTGAGCCTTGCTGCGTTGGCCGGCAAAGGGAAGATGAAGGAGCTCGTAATTTTCCGAGCTCCGCGTTTCAGCTCGCGCGGCTATTTTCTGCGGTTCACGCGTATTATGCAACCGACCCAGCTTGAACTGGCACGAGCTTACACGCCTCGCGTGCTTCCACTGTATTCTCTGTTTCGATTCTGTGTGTGAGTTCGCGCGGATATGCGTGAGAGAGAGGGAGAGATCGCGCATTCAGGAACCACTGATGAACGCGTGCATATTCAACGCGCGACTCAAAGGGTGCTTTTGCATTCCGTTACATGTGCCCGAGATGTATCAAGAATTTGGTGGTAAGATGATTTGTTGAACCTAGTTTTTACGTGGGAGGATGAGTTGCTCATCGTAGACAATTTTTATTTGTATATTGCGTGTGTCATATGAAACGGATTCAAATTTTCTTCATTAAAAGAAATTGTTTTTCTTCATTCGTCGAAAAAAAATCTGAAATTGTTCTATACAACATACTTACATTACATTCATGAGAGATATCTACAAGTGTTGGAATACTTTAGCGAGTTACCGTGTGTAATTGTTAAATTATCTGGTTCTCGGACCGTCGTAGCAAAAGCTCAAACTAGCTTTTTGATTCTTGCTACGATATAGGATAGAGGAGTGGAGAACAGTTCAATTTGAAATGTGACAGGCTACGTTACAGGAACTGAAACACCGAGGAACGGAGCAACGGAGAACTATACGCGGAAATTGCTGCGGGCACGTAACAAAATTTGTCAGGAGATGAGATTTTCAGCGAAGGCAGTTATGTACGCTGTAAGAATGAATGGCCGACCGGTGGAAAACGAGTTCTCGCGGTGCTAACAATAAGAGCCCGTCCGTTTTCCTGATGAAAGGGATTTCCAAGTAAGTTCTTAAATTTCCGCCCTGCGATCTGGTTTGCGCGGATGGATGAACGGATCTGACCGCGAACAGATCTTCTCCTTCGAAATCCAGTTGATAATTATTCAGTGTAAAAGCTTCGGGACCTTCTGGCGAAAACAGTCGATTGGAATCGATTAGAGAAGAAATTCCTTTTCCGACCGTGTCGGAATAGATCGTCGACCAGAAGTTAGATCTTCGTGGCGTGTTTTAATAGGTTCGAATGGCAACTGTTTAAATTTGAACAGTATTGGATGTTCATTTAGAGAATGTAAAGCTAGCTTGATTACTTTGTGAAATAATTATCAATTAATTCATTGCCGTCAGTTTATGAGGAAATAATTATTAAACTGAAACTAGGCTATCTGCCAAATGTAAATCTTTCGTGTTTATTAATTAGAATATATATTCTTAATTATACCTAAGAATTCTCAATAACTGCTAATTCTAAATTAATGGATTAATGAAATATTCGATACCTCAAAAGTATCGATTAATTTCAAGTAATTATTATTTCGTGTGGTCCTCTGCACTTTTTCATTACTTCTCTTTTTATTATGTGTTTTGATTTTCGTCTTTGATTCCGTATTTCCTCACAGTTTGTATTTTCGACTAGTCGCGGGGAGACACGATCGCGAGGAAACGCGTCAACGGGAGTCGTATATTCCCGTTACGATTAGAATGATCGACAACGTGAACAAACCGATCCCTTGATTTCCGTTAAGGTAATAGGGATGTTTGAGTTGATATAACACTGCGTTAATAGATTATAATATATTTATTTCCAACAACTTTAGTAGTCACACCGTCGCGTAAGGTATAATTGAAGTAGACGAATGTTAACGGTTCTCAGGTTGGAGAATCAGTGCAGATATGTGATGACTGATCTGCAGGCAGAGATCGAGTCCGGAGATGTCTTGATATTTCTGTAGTCCATGAACCAGTCCGGAGATGTCGACGGATCTGTCGTTGCTGAGATGTTGATACTTTTCGAGCTGAGATTGCACTACTTGTTCGCTCTCATGTAATTACGGAGGAAAGCTCGGTGTGGGTGTGATTTTTGAACGGAGAAAGCGGATTCGTTGTTCACACTTTTCGTTAGAAAAGTGAGGGTAACGATTCACGATGTCCATTGGTTATAACTAACGTTAATGAATGAAGATAGGAGGAGGAAGCCTCCTCCAACGTGGCTCGTAGATGACATTGTTCATGGGAAAAACCGGCTTTTTCCGTTATGTAAATATCCGCTTTTCCCGTTAGATAACTATCAGCTTTCTCCGTAATTTTTAACCTCTTGGCCTACACGCTATCTGCCGATCGCGCGAGCCATAGTAAGCAAGAAGTTCGGTCGCGCGCCGCGCCATTCATCTGTTCAGCCGTGTGCCCGAACTGGCGTAAGATGTATACTACAAAAGGAATTGTGAAATAATAAACAACGTTTGAGGACAAATAGTGTTTTTAAGACATCTAGGGCGTAATCACGATCAATTGATCAGTTAACAAAAACAATTTATTATTTTAAAGTGGATGAATTTGTGCTTATGGCACGTGCTTAACCACGAGTCAAACTCGTGGTTTTCGCTTATGGCACAAATCCCCTACCACGAGTCTCGGTCGTGGTTATAGGCCAAGGGGTTAAGAGTGTATAATAAACCTAAGGACTGTTCTAAGGACCATCCATAAACCGAAAACATTTACAGGATTAAAGATTCTTTCACTTTAAAGAGATTAATTTAAAAAGCGTACCATAAAACACTTAAGTTAAAAAAGTTTGTTTATAATGGGTCCCTAGGTTTATTGAGATTCTGAGTAACGTTACGGGGACTCTTGGCGATCAGGAAACGAGGGACATCACGCGACGTAACACAGTTCATTTTAAACATTTCATATACATACGTTGTGCCTCCTACAACATTTAATTTAAGACTCTATCTGTTTCAGCAGTTCATACAGACGGATCCTTATAAATGGAATACTATCACGGAGCAATAATCGAATACGTTATCGATAAAGCAGAAAAAAATACTTGGCCAATAGATATATTCAAAATTGTTGAGGTTGAGGTTGACTGATCGAAGAACGAGTGGATGAATTTGTAATAGAAACGTATATTGAAATAATTAAAGGTATAAGTATAATGTATGAGTTTATGCTGATTCAGATCCTTACTCTTTTAGTGTTACAATACAATGGAATCGGTAGCGAGCACGTTCATATATTTATAGCAAAGGGACGTTACGAAAAAAGTTAACTTTATAGCTTTAACTAGAGGCTACAAGGAACATAAATAGATATCTGTTTATTAGTTCCTTTGTTCCTAGACCTTACAACCCAAAACATAATGTATATTCAAGGGTACAATAATATGCATCTCTCCTTATTTAGAATTTTTCTGCGTAATAGCGGTCTCCAGATCACGGATGTACATAAATAAAGATGTAGAGTTTTTCTTGAAGTAATTACTTCAACAAAAATGTTAGTGATAAATGAGCCGATCTATAAAAAAGAGTATTATCAGTCAAGACTAGAATCCATGATAACATTGTTGCAATTTTTATGCTGATCTGGGACGGATCGACTTTCGGCTGCTTTGCATATTACGCGAAATCTTTCTTCGGCGATAAAGCTGCCGAACCAAGGCTTACTCGAGATTGACTTTACATCGGTATTATAAGAGCAACTTTGGGGGCGTGATTGGCCTGCCTGAGAAAGGACACAGAACGTTCATTGCTCCGAGGGAACACGTTATTTCCATTTTATTTTTAAAGAAGAACGTCTTTTGATTGTAATACTGTGACTGTAGAACATTGAAAGTTTAGAAAAGTATTAATTCACGAAGTAACGACATTGCGCATGCATATAATATACATATTTGCGTTATAATCACATTCTAAGAGTGTACGTAAAGTACATTTAATTTTACCTTATAAACTGAAACTTTCAGAATGAGACATTTTTGTCACCAGTTCGTAACAACTGCAGTGAAAAGGAATTTTATGCAGAAAAGTTGCGAGATACAAAACTATTTACGATAAAGCTGAGAACATCAAAGGGATGATTGTAATAAATCTGAAAAGAAGAAGCAGATATGAAGTGGTACATTAAGTGAACATTCCTTAATTTTTTCCATGCGATAGAAAATAAAAAATATGACAATAAGATTCAAAATTAAATTCTACTTCCAATTTCCTGATATTACAGCTCGCATTCCAATAAACTCAAAGGAGAATGGAGAAATCCAGAACCTGGCGCGATGAACTTCAACACGAGAATTATTAACTTACAGCCTACGCATCCTTTTCAAACAGGTTCAAATAAAACTATTATGCTTTATTACTAACAGTTTGCTACAACTAGATTGTATTTATGGAAAATCTTCATCCGTAAAAATCCACAGGATGTATATAATATACAGGAACATACGAAATATTGAAAGCGAAGTCAATACTGTTTCTAGCGATGTGAGGGAGAAAATATCTCAGAAAAATATATTTTCAACCTTCGTCTTTGAGCGTTATTTTCTTAAATAAGGGCAATTATTGATGTAGCATAACATAGGCACGACTAACTACCAAAAAAAATTTATATATAAAACTAAAAATAATAAAAAATATATAATCAGGTTCTTAAAACGTCGAAAGAGACTAAACGTCGTTTCTCCTGTCATTTCAATTTCTCCTGAAGTTTCAGAAATTGTAGCAAAACTACCGATGCAAAGACAACCAACCATTTCCAGAGAGAGTTGAAAGCTTTTATTACACCTCGATGTGAGTCCCGAACGATATCCTTCATGCAAATAAACCGTGTGATTACACGTTACAACGTAAGTGGGAAACGGAAGGCTGGCTCCGGAATGGTCTCCATACTCGTGCTACTCTTTGATCCCTGGTCTATACATTAATCAACTCTGCGAGCAGAACGCGCTAGCTGACATTTGCTAATTAAATTTCAGATACTCCGAGCTGGCATAGAAAGAGACGTGTATTTATGCTTTTCGAGAAGCAACTTTGAGCCACGAACGTGTCGCACAAAAACGCTTCCAGGATGTGATCGAATTTTCCTACTGTGCTTCTGTTCGTCATACCATACGATGTGCATCGCGCGTATCCGGTCGTGCAACGATCTATTTTCCTTTCTTTCTCTTTTTTCTATTTTTTTTTTTTTTTTACGAAAATTAAAGTCACTCCGGTAAATCGCGAAACGATCGTTCGCATGTTACGGTAAACAACGACAAATTGAATTTTGTAGAAAACGTCGATATCAATATGGGATTTTCACGCTGGAACGAACGAAAATCAGAGATTTAATCTGCGAATGGACTATTGAACTTTATTTTCGAGAACGCTCTCATTTCGCCGATCGAAGAAGAGAGGGATAAATTTACGACACTAAGGTACACTGTTGCTCGCAAGTGTGCAGAGTACGTACACAGAGTAATACTAGTATGTAATTACTTACATTTGATCAAAGTGTACAAATTAATAACGAAGTAGCAATAAAAAGTAACGTACAATACACCTTTTTACGGAGCCAGTTTTGCGATTTGCTTAACTGAAGGAAGTCTGCGGATGAAAGGGCTTCATCGAACACGACGTGACTACGTTTATGGCTGTTTTATGGCGTAAAGATGCATTTAGGAACGTGACTGGATTTTATGATGACGCTGAACGTGCATCAGCTCTACGGATAAATTTAAAACACGACAATGTCGTCCCGCGGGATTCAGTTCAAGTTGCGAAATACGATGCTCGACTTTTATCCGTTCGCTCAATAAACTTCGTGTTATCAATACAAATCTATTAATTAACACAGTTTGCACGATTAATGAAAATTGCTTTTAATTATTGGCGAAAATTCTTGTATCTCGATCGTGTTATGTGCGTTAAAAGAAATTGTTTGAAACGCGACTATCGAGATTATATTTTTGTTCAGACGCTTGAACCAAACTTTTCTCAACAATTTTTAAAACTCTTCTCGCAATTTGTCACGTTTTCTTATTTTCAACAGTAAGAAAAAATAATTTAGGAACAATTTAATTAAATTTAACTGTGACATCTTGCATAAGACAGAGGGAACGTAGGAATCGCAAGGAAGGAGCAACGAGATTCTAATCAACGATCAGACATCTGAAATGCTTTCGAAAAGTTTCCAGTTGATCCAGTCATTGCTAAGATCAAGTAGTTGCAAGTGGAGTGCACGATGAATTTAAGCGTGGTCGCAGCTTGTTCGGATGTGAAAGTAAACGTAATTTGTCGACTCGATGTCCTCTCGAGAGGGCTGCATATACATGTGCCGCGATCGAACGCAATTGCGACTCACAGCTGCACCAGGCAGCTACGAAACCAATTACAGAACTGTGTTAATCTCTCCGATGTTTCGAGTAGTCCGTGTCAAACTTCTGACTTTAACTAATTCTCGACACTCTACTTAGGCTTTCCTCTATTTAGTGGTATATTAATATACAATACCTAATAATAGTAATATTATCTTTGATATTGGAATAAAATCGTTGATGTTATAAATTGATTTTAATATTGTGACAATTACGGACGGGGTGGATAAAGGTACATTCCGAGGTCCAAGAATCGAATGAAAATCTAAGTTAAGGTAGCTTACTCTACTTACGAGAAACAGCTTATTCGCTTCATAAACTTAACATCAATTTTCTCGTAAAAGAATTTTATATTTGTTCCGTATTTTTAAATTTACAACTTTTCCTCGCAGACTTTATTGACATATCAGCGAACATCTTTTACCATGTTGTTAATTCGATGAAAATCGTCAATGACTCCCAAAAAACCGTCGGTTTTCAAACGATCAGACTTGTGTTTTCGTTTAACATTGCAGTCTCAAAGCCGAGGAAAAAGAGGAGAATAGAGAAATTGCAAGATATTTGTTTCGTTACGCACAAATCCGTCAGTTAATCGATACGCAGGATTCTTCTGATAATTGTAGTTCTCCAGTGATACGAGAGATGAAAGAAAGATAATTATAAAGGCTACCGACAGGTAATTCGAACAAACCCCTTTTTCTGACAGGGGAAAGCAAATTAAAAACGCGAAATAAAATTCTCTTAATCTTCCCCTCTTTTTAATAGGAAATTCGTACTTTGTGCAGGTTTATCCAATAACGTAGAAATCTATTTATTGTCGGAATAAATATTTTCCGATCAAATGGACGTTATAATTATTCCTGAACGAATAAATAATCAGAGTTCTAGAAGCGTAGCTTGTTTACTGTTTCTTTAATGTTTGTTGGTTTAACGAAGGAAATGTTGCAGATTTATTTTGTAACGTTATATTAACGCAACGAAAGATACGAACACTTTTCACATGATATGAATTTCATTCATTTGGTTTTCATTTCATATGTGCGGCTCTTTCTTTCGCTTAACCATAAATTAAATAACGTTGATTTCCCACGCTGGTATGGCATGTGCTAAGGAATATACAATTCCACTTCGAATATGCATATATCTCCTTCGAAACTATTTGGAAGACCACGAAAACGCGAAATTGCAACTTTAGAAAAGCGACGTATCGGAGCACGGACAGCAAAAAGCACACAACCAGTCAATTAGAATAGCTGGTTTCGCGACGTTACGTTATCTCCTTGGCGAGCTTTGAATACAAATCATTCCGTGGATTACACGATATGCAATGCACGCGTATATGTGTACACGAGTGTACGCGCGTGTGTGGGATAGAAATACAGGGCACACAATTAGATCCTGCGGTGGCTGGTGCCAGTCGGTCACGAAACTGCCACGAGAACCTGTGCTAATCCCTCCACGTTGCACTACCATGTCACTTGCCTCGATGTCGCGCCGCTTTGACGACTGCCAAGCTAGTTTCAACAACTTAGTTTTGCCTCCACGAATCTTCGGATGTGTCGTACCGGCAAATGGCGCCTGGCCACATCGCCGGAATTCAGGCAGTTTGGTTCTGCCTTTCCTTCGTCGTTTTCGATTTTCCAACGTTCCTTATGTCCCTCGACGCGGTCCCCTTTGACGCACGGCTTGTGGCAGAATCAATGTATTCGGCGACTATTCATTGAACACCAGTTGAGTTTGTTCGAAGATTCGTAGCAACTTGAAAATTATGGTCTTAATTATTTTTAAAGGTATACTTTAGTTTCCAACAGAATAAATTTCTTAATTCAAATCATTAACATTCACGAACTTTCGTCATAGAGATACGATGTTTATAATAATATTTTTAGAAATCATAGTTGTTTTGCATTCTTCGCGTATTTTAGTAGTTTCAGTTCCTAGTTAGCGAAGAATGAATTCTTTCGAACGACTGGTGGAATTTATTTATTGATAAAATTATTTGTATGATACAATTAAATTCATTGACATCATCAATTTAAAGCTGGTTCTTCGGTTTGTACTACAGTCCAGTTAAAATTGTCTTTCCATTTGGTTTTCTTTGGTTTTCATTGGTTTCCTTTGGTATTCAAATTTTTCAACTGTTAACGTAAACACTCACGAATAAAGCTAGGATATATTTGTCGAATAATGTTCATTTTATGGTATAAAAAATGCGTTTTAGACGACAAATGACAGGCGAAAGAGATTTCGACGTAAATTCAGCTACGGATGGAAATTAAATTTTCACAATTTCATTATTGTATGCACACAGAGGCACGACACTTTTTTTTAGTGGGAACCTATGAAATAGGAACACAGGGAAAAAGAAGAGATTGTAACGAAATAAATTTCGAAAATCTAATTTGTTCATACTCCCCAGCCAGTACCAAGTGCACATGAAATGCTCGGAAACAAAATTTTCTGCTATCCAACTAACTTGTATTATTAATCTATATAACAATTCCCTACGAATTTTAACTGTTATTATATCTGAGTAATATTACAACATATGATGCAAATATGTATACGAAGAAACAGCAAGTGGCAAACAGTCACGATAAAATGTGTAATGTAATTTGAAATACAAAGGATTAACATTAGGATGATTTACGTATAATATATACTTGTACTTAAGCTGTATAGATGTAACAGCATTAGTGTTAGAGACGAAGAATATTGGAACGTGTGTTTCGTTTGCACAGTAGTCAAACGAAATATAAAGACGAAAAATAAAATACTGATCGTTCCTTTTTTCCCATTCATTGTTTTTGATCCTTCCACTTAATAATGGCGTTCCAACTTAATCAAATCTCAGACAATAAAGTTGACTATCGAAACGAATATTGACTACGAATTTAACACTACAGAGGAACATATGGCAGGCTCTACCGTAGTATGTAAATGCTACAATAAATACAATGGTACGCAAGTATTTTTTGCAGTCACTTTATATTGAAACGATTCGTGTTTCCGATACTTTGAAGAAAAGCTTAACGAATTTAGGAAACGACTAGAGAAGCGATCGTTTGTGAAAAATCGATCGATACTCGAAAATCGCATTTAATGGACTCTCACGCGTTCTCTAGACGAAGAGCAACGCACGTGGAACAATTGTCGGAGTATTTAGCATCGAATAACCGGAGGACGGAATCGGATTTATTCGTATTCGACGGGGATCGATCGGTCGGATGCTTGGGCAACGTCGGGAAACGGGTAAACGGCGCGAACAAAGCCGGCCAAACAAAATGACGCCATTCTTCAGGGCGAGTCGTTCCAATTTCTACACTTCGCTGCAAATATTGCCGCGTGCCGGTGTTTTTGCCACCGACTACGCCTCCTTTCGCGCCGTTTCAATTAAAACAGCCAACCCAGCCAGAGAATGCGTGTATTCCGCGCGCACCACATACTTTTTCCATCACCCTACCTTCTAACGACAATTGCGATCCGAGCAAATATTTAGACCGCATTGCACGCTTTTTCCACCGGAATCCTGGGCGAATTTTTCGTTGCCAACACTTGCCATTTCTTCGACATTCACAGCATCCTTGCAATCTTCTTGCTGTCGTGAGTACGCGCCAGGAATTTCGTGCGCGACTTTCGAGATTTGAGAAAACGAAACGAGTTCCCGATAGCGATACGCTTTCTTTTCAGAGAACTTACGAGCTTATTGTCTCCCGTAATATCAAGCTTCGTAATGAAAATTTATATAACTTCATACATGAAAATAATAATTCCCAGTATATAATTATAATTTATTATACTTCTCGCAATTAGTAGCGAGAAACGTTTCTCTCTTGTTACATGTTGAAATTCTACTTTGTGTTCATAATTTGCGTGCCACTGCCTCCTGTGGTCACTGTTACTTCGATTTTATCGAATCTGAAGGAGAATCCTAGATTTGTTTTCGCGAAACGATCGTAGCATTCTATAGGTAGAAATATGAAAAAATGTCATGTATGTAACATAGATAGATTCGCGAATGCTTGTTTGGAAAGTTGTAGTAAAAATATAAAAATCCGCACGCCTGAGTGAAATGCGGCATGCTTAGTGTGTTGTTATCGAAAGGCGCTCGACAACCATATCTCTCGACAGCTAGTGGTATTACTCGTCAAGCTTGTTTACAACTGCCAACGACTGAACACAAGTGTCGTCGTTATACTTTTCGTATTTCTATATATTTGCACAGTATCTTGTTGTTTTTAGCAGCGTCCCAGCATTCATTCAATTCATTTCAATCTCAGCGGCTATGTGCTAGAGCGCAAATATTGAAGCTGGCGCGATGACACGTGCCGTTTGTTAGGTTTCGTGTGCACCATGTATCCTTTCAATTAAAATGAACGCATGTTGAACAATGGTCGTGCTGAGAAGTGTTCTCACTCTGCCTCCCTTTCCCATACTCGTTTCTACCTCCTCTCTTTTCTGAATGGAATCATCCTATTTGTTTTCGACATTTATCCAATCACACATCTCCGAGCTACCCCCTTTCCGTTCCGAGCGTTCACACTGTTCAATTGTCCCAAATTAGAGATCCAGAGAAATAAATAACTACAGAGATGTAATCGACAAAATGTAGCCTTAATTGGTTTAAAAATTTGGGAAAACTGAAACGATCGGAAATTTGTCAGAGGATGTATCCTATATTTGTATATGATTATGATTTGATTTTGCAATTAAATTGATAATACAATTAGATAATGAGCAATGAGAAAAAATGCAATATTCTGTTATGATGTATTAAAAAAATTCATCAGCTTCTGATTTACAGGTCAAATTTCTGTAAATATATTACAAATGAAGGAAAAAAGGTACAAAACAAATAAGCATGCTAATTAAACGAATAAAATATAAGAATTTAAGTGAGCAAGTAGAACAGGATGATATATGGTCAGACGTATCATTTATACGACGCGAACACTGTTAAAGTTTTGTATATGCAATTTATATAGAAAATGATTATATAATCATTTCTAATACGACTTTGACTTCTACTAAAAAAAAATAAAACGATCAGAGTTCATATTCTTCTGTATGAAATAATTCAGCAAATACGCTACCGTTCTCAAAGATGGACTACATTCGACTATCGAGTCAATTCGCAAAATTCGGCCATCAAATCACGCACATTCTTCCTCCCGTAGAGGCGAAACGATTTCTCTATCAACAACTTCTGGTGGGCTTAACTTGGAGCAAACAAAATTACCGCGCTGAAAACCCGGCGTTCTTCTCGGGATGATTTCTCACAGCGAAGCAGAAAAACGTGGAAACGCAGACAGAGGCGATGGGCCAAAAAGCGGCGGCAATTCAAACAAAAGGAAAACAAGCACGCGGCTGGATTCCGCAAATGTCTCGGCGATCGGTACAATATGACTTTCCGATCTCCGGCCGACTTATATCACGGCTGCCGGAGGAAATAAGTAGTTCGAGACTTCTTCCGTCGTCCTGGGAAAGGCATTAACGATCGCTAAAACCGATAAAAAGACTTCTTCGTTCACGGAAGGAGAAGAAAGAAAATTTCCAGCGGTTCCATCGATCGTCTTATTTTCGCCGACCTGTGATGCTTTCTATATATCGTTTACCTCTCAAAGACGGAGCAAATGCACACGGTTTAGAGGAAGCAGAGCCATTATAACAGAGGCTGTTTACCTTGTTTGCGGTATTCCCCCGTGACTGGTTTAACTCTCGGTTACAGGACGAAACGCGACGATGCAGCCCGATGCTTGCTCTTTGGATTAATTGGGTAAGAAACAGGTCGACGACGGATTGACAACGAAAGACGCGATTGGTGGAAAACACTCGTTTAACATCGATTTCGATATCCGGATAGTTGACGCTGCTTCGCGATTTATTTCATGCTGTTTCTATTCCTAAGTTCTCTCACATATATAGTGACTCACGCAATTACGTTTGAACATTTATTATAGAAAACTTTCATGTATATATAATATCGTATGCGTCATATAAGGCTATTGAGGTGATTTAATAGAGGAAGGATGAATTTGCAATAGAAATATATATTGAAGTAAGTATAAGTATAGTGTATGCTGATGCAGATCCTCACTCTAGCGGTGTTACAATACAATAGGAAGAAGGTATGATAGGAAGCACATTCATATATTTATAGCAAAGGACGTTATCAAAAAGTTAATCTTGTAGCTCTAGTTGAAGGAACAAGAAACAGCAATAGAAAGCTACTTACAGCTCTTTTTTTTCTAGACCTTGTAACCAAAAAACAAAATTTATATTCAAGGGCACAATAATATGAACCTTTCCTTATTTTGAATTTTTTTATTAAATTCTATTCTCTTCGTAACAGCGGTCTCCAGGTCACAGATATATAAAGGTAAAGATGTAGAGTTTTTCTTGAAGTAATTACTTCAACAAAAGCATTCTGAAATTTTATTAGTATTATAATGAGGCACGAATATGAGCCATGATTATATTGAGACAATTTAAAACGCAACTGAAAATAAAGTTACAAATATTGAAGTTACAAGACGAAAGAACAATAGCAATTACGTCGTCTTTGTTATTGAATGAAAAAGTCATGATATGTGTTTAATTTCTGTCGAACCAATAATTATCTAACGCGAGTATGCTATGTACCAGTCGCTGAATTATTTCATTTTCCACTAATGACATATTTTACAGCGAGGTGCTAGAAACGTACGTATGCATATACATATGTATGTCTTCGCATAATTTATATGCGCTATAGGTAGAATATCTAGCAGTGTGTTTATCACGTGTGATGGAGTTGCGACACGGTGTGGCAAGACACGTGTTCATACGACATAACAACAGTAAGCGTCCAATTTGTCACTTGACAGAATAACTTTTAATAGCGAGAATATTATGTAGGAAAATTCATTACCAGCGTACAATTGTGACATCTTAAAAACTAAATTCCAGAATTGATTTGTATAAAGTGCGTTGGAATTAGAATCTTCCAAACGATTTCGAATAGGTCATACCGTTAAAAATCTATTTTCTTTTTTTTTTTGGAAATTCTTCTATGATTTTTTATTTAAATACAAACGAAATCATTCGTCTGAATCAACATTTATGAATGAAATAATATAAATTATCTTTAATTAAATTTCAACATTTTATTGTATACTATTAAAAAAGCTTGAAATCGAACAGGATGCCAGATTATTCTTTCTTTCAGAGAAAGTTAAACATGGACACAGGTAGTTCTTATTACGATTTCTTCAATTTTCCCTGCCCGATGCTTTATCATGGAGCTTCTTATAAAACTGCAAAGCACATCATGGTATCAGCAACGATAATGGAACGGAACTCCCAAATTCCCATTCTCTCTTCTATTTTCGTCCACGATCGTCGCAACATAGAGTTCGTAAACCCGATTTCTTTGCAGCGTGCATCCAACCAAAGAGCCGATTCAACAGTTCGACAATGTCTGGTCATTTTCAGGCGTAGCTGCGAAGGATTCAGCGTGGATTAATCAAAGAATCCAAGTTGGACGCGAGGTCTGTATCTCTTACAATTCGATTCGTAATCAACGGACGTCCAATGAAATTCCTTTCGGAGCTCCTTTGTTCCGCGAAACAATGACAATGTTCGAGTGCCGCCTGACCCACGCGAAAGAAGTCAGAAGAGAGAAGACAGAGAAACGAAAACGGAGTAAGAAGAAGCGAGAAAATGAACGAAAAAGAAGGAGAGAGAGAGAGAGAGAGAGAAAGAAGGGCGAAGAGGGTGGAACTCTTTAGAGTGACTCGGAGCGTTTGCACCGATCAGCAGAATTCTTCCTCGAATTAGTCCAAGTTCTTGGCTTCGCATTCGATGATACCGAGGAATGTCGTCTACGGCTCGTCGCATAACACCTGGAATGCTCTAGCTGATGGTTGCACAGAGGAAGCATGCTTAATGATTTTACGCCGTTACAGCGACTGATAAGATCTTTGTGATCCGTAGGGATGCTTTGTGCGGCCGGATGTCGCGTGTTCGAATCCCTTCCAACGGATCGTTCATGGGTACAGAGATTTTGAGGAATTGCGCACACGGAATATTACGGATTCTGAGGTGTCCTTGAGATATAGATGAGGTTTGATGACTGCAAGATGAGCCGTTAGTGAAGAATTCGGGTGGTATGGAAGAAACGATGGGAAGAATTATGATTATTAGGTTTTAACTATTCGTACACATCATTTAGTTTCAGACAGAGTCACGAAAGTTTACAGCCTACTGTACTTGAATGTTGATGAATGAACCACGTGTTTTGAATAGGTGGAACACAAGAAGAAAAATATGGCAAATCCTCTTTGGTCAATGTTCTGATTTAATATGACACCATTGGAAATGAAAGCTTGTTAAATCTAGTTTAGTAATTTTGTGTCAAATTTTTTATAGAAAGCTAACGAATTATGTGAAATATCTGATATTATATATCGCAATATATGAAAAGTTTTATAAAAATCATAGTATACTAAGCTCTAATCTCGCCGCATTAGAGATAACGTGATGTATTAGTCAACAGTTCCGTCGGTGCTTTCACCAAACAATTTCTCCGACCTATCGAGCCAGGCCACGATCGATTTCACCCTTCCAATTGCAACAAGATAATGGAAACAATTTCGAGACCGTGTGTCTAACCGAATTCTATGAAGAGGGCACATAAAATAAGAAGGGATTTCGAGCATCTCGCCGTTTCTTCCGAGGTCTGGTCACCGCATTGTCCAAGCGGAACGATTGGCCTTCGATTTGCCGGCTGCTCGTCATTTTACGTCCCTTTTCACTTAGCTGTAGCTCCCCACGAGACTAGATTTTTCTCGCTTTGGGACAAATCACCGCTCGCACCGGCAGAACAGTCGATTTCAGTGAATAAACTGACCAATCAGGGCTAATGGAACAGACCGAGTCTTTTGGTCGTTACGAATCTGTGGATGGCCGTTAGTTTTTCTTTCGACCGGTTAAGGATCGTTTTAGTCGATAAGACATTAGAAATCCTGGCGTTTCCTTTCGCCGCAGCTCCTTTCGGACGCCGAAAATTAAAACGTCCGGGAAGTTTAAGTTGTTCGATTTCGTTTCTTATTTACGTTTTGTATCAGTCTATTTCGATTTATAGAGGAATTTATCGATTTTAGAATTTATAGAAATACGACTGTTTCAAATTTTTCACTTTTATAAATGAAGTACAGTGACAAATAAAGTCCAAAGACAAGTTGCATAAATCACATAGAGATCGAAAATGAAGCAGCTCCTAATCCTATTTGTAGAGTTTCCTAATTATGCTCTTAATTACATTCGAAACTATTTTTCCATTAATAAGTAATATACCTGATAAGGAACAACAAGCGCTGTTAAAATTGACCGATCACAATTTTCACTCGATACAACTAAAGATTCACCCCGCGGATTATCGCGAAATAAAAAATTTCTTGTTTTCAAATGAATTCGATCCGTTGGCAAAAAATCAGAAATAATCTGGGTGAGAGGAAGGCGAAAAGAACAGGGAGAAAAAGCAAAGAGGATAAAAATAACGAGAGAAAAAGAGAGGCGACGAGTTAAAACAGTCGTTGACCTTAATTACACAGCAATCAAAGTTCCGCCTACAAAGCCGAAGCGTCGTGCCACGGAGTGCCCCGTGCGCATCGAAAGGAAAGGATTTTTCCTGGGATTTTGATTTCCTCTCGTACGATCTGGGTCAATCGAGCGCTTTGACCAATCTTGCAGAGCGGAACCGCGTTCGTCGACGAGGAAAAACGATGTAACCAAACGGACGAGAAAGAGAACGGAGCCTAAATTAATAGGCGTTCGTCGGAGAGGCTGACTTCGTTTTGCCGTCGCGAACGAAACATTTCGAAAGTTGGATGGAAAAGTTGTTTCGATCGAGGTATTACCGTAGACGATCGACGAAACCCTGTTTAGAGAAGCAGATATTTCTCCCGAAGGAGCTTGCAATTGTCGAATCAAGGAAAATCCGTTTCTTTCCTTTCAGATAAAGACTCGTGGGAGAATCGTGAAAACATATAAGCAACATCGATTTTTCAGATTCTCCTTTGTTTCGTTATCTGGTATCATGCGATCAAATACGATCTTTCCACAGATTTTGGTATTTTTATTACAACGTATCGTCCTGCTGCTCAATTATCAGTTTATTTGTCATAGCATATAATTGTTTGCATTGAATTGTGAAAAATATTTAAAAAAATTCACTTTGCGAATTCATGTACACAGATACGTATTTAACGAATTCACACTTTGGGAACTCAGAAATGAGAACGCTGATTAATTTGTTATTTGCTAAAAGGTACAAGTTAAATGAGTAATTGAGTAAATGAAGGAATGTCAAATTATCTTCTGCCCATGACTTTTCTCTGTTTGTTAAGCATCCCGCTTTGACGAGGTAGCTTCTTGCAAACATGTTTACAGCTTTTGCACCGATCGCTGTTTACTATTATGCTTGTGCTTTAGGGCAAATTTTTGTCTTCTGCCAGATCACGAAGGATGTGGAATTTACGCCAGTAGTAGAGTTCGAAATAAAATACAGGAAACTATTACTCGATATTTATTGCTTGTTTATCGCTTTATTTATTGCTCGATATTTATGCCAACGAAACAACGCGAGGATCCTTTTTATATGAAAGTGTGGCCGCAATTCACCACAGAACGTCACAGCTATTTTAACCCAAAGACCGCGTGAAAAATACTTAGCCACAAAATTCTCTCTTTATGTACCGTCTCTGGGTTAAGATCCTATAATTTACCACCGCTAGCAGCTTTGGCATTCCGAGACATTAAACGTAAAAAATACAACGCTCGAACTGTGGTACGCGTGCGCTTGGCTAACGATAAAAATGAATTCTCAAGACAACGCAACTTAACGAGGTGGACAGGGGTTTCGAGGGTTGGTAATAATTTCTTCCTGCGCGTTTTCACATAAATGTCAAAGAATCGTATAAATCGCTACCGTATCCCTGTGAAGGAGGACGGTAGTTAATTTTCCTGCAGATTCCGCGCAACTTCCGATATTACAACTGCAACTGCTGTTCCCCGATCCAGAAATGATACAACCGAATTAATATCGGCTTAGAAGATAAAACGTGAAATAATTTGCAGTCGTCTTATGAAGTTTTCTGGTTCTACCCTTTTCGCGGTGTTAGTGCAACAGTCATGGATGCTTCTACGAATTTTTATTTTCTCTTGCTTTCCATCATAACATGACCAACGAAATCAACGAAATTTTTATCATTTGAAATAGAATACATATCCTTAACGTCTCGATATATGTTTTTTATAACTACTCTCATATATCTTAACTCAAAATAATATTACAGAGTCGTTGTATCATTTTAAGCGAGCTCTTCATCCTTCAATGACGCAAGTGGGGAAGATTAAGGGAAACGTGTTTCCCGTTTCTGCCACTCACATCGTTTGAACTCTTCAATTCTTCTGCAATTCAATTCCGGAAACACAGTTCTTCTGCTTCACTCGGAAACCTGAACTTTTCTAACGAGAATCATTCCATAGACCAACACTTCTCGCTTCGAAACGTTCGATGCACTGTATCAAACGAATCCAGCACGCTGTATTTAATTCGCGTAATTACAAGATCCGTTTATGTCTGCTGTGTTCGCCGAAGCTACTTCTACAAAGCACAGGAACCTTGTCCCCATAAAACCCCTCATTCACGGTCCGCTAATTTCCAATCCCTATTAAACATTGAGTTAATAAAAGAGCTCGTCGCCTCGTCAAACGCCATAAAATCTGTACAGAACTGCTACAATTACGTCGCGAAGACATCATCGAAGATAATTAAAGCGTGACTCGATGGAATTATCGAGCTGTCGTTTCCAACCTCCATAGAAATGTAGCTCCGTAATCTTCGCATCGTGTCGTTACATTTTCACGCGTACGTACGCATAAGTTGCTGTCGATACAAGTGAGAAGTTAGAAGCCAAATTAACGAACCCTGCGTTTAACGAAATTTCTCAATTTTATTAGCTGGGTATACGATCGTCGTGGCACTCGAAGAAACGTTATTTCAGAAGTGTTAACCTATTAATTGTAAATTAGAAAGTAAAATTTGCAGACGTAAAAATTTGTTGAAAATGGCTAGCGCCTGGCTCAAATGTCTTTTCAAGCCTCGTCGCCTCGACGATTCATCATCTTCTCTTGTTTCCAATTTCAATTTTCGTGTGTATTAGATACGCGCGTTGATTATTCGTTCACGTGTACGAATCGAGGCGTGTTTGTTCGATGAATGAACGCTCAATCGAACGGTGTGTCGGATTTTCTTTTTTGCGAGGAACACATTTATGGAGTTTGTCCAACCGTATTATTTTTACGGAAAAAGAACAGCGGTTTCTGAGCGTAGGCTGTCATCAAAAATGGCTACAATTGTATTTCAGTTTTTGCTGATGAAAATGTCAAATATGATATTTTTTTGATTATATATAATATAACGATTTATACCCAATAAGTATGTCACAGAACATATTTCATGGAACGATATTGAATTTTTCCTCTCACATTTTATTCCACAATCGAAACCCATACGCCGAGGTTAAAAAAGATCAAAATTTATTCGAACGATCTTTTATTCTCAACGCCCATAATGATTCATCGCCAAACTTTGTTTCAATTTTTGCATATTATGTTAATAAACTTTTAACCTATCGTTGCAGACAGCATCATAATTTCAAACATTTTTGGTATTGTCTCTATCTTACAAATTAAGCTGAGACTAATTGCACTTTAAATTCTAATTGGCTCGTAAAAGAATAAAAGATTGCGCGGATAATATGTGATTTATGATAACTTAATATATACCGACATTTATTTGGCGTATCAGAACAACCGTGAACGCACCACAGTAACATTTATCGGGAATATGGATCAACCATAAAGCATGGCCACGTATTTAAGTCGTTAATCGCTGCAAGAAACGCAATATCCAGCCATCGTACACGGACGATTTCCCGGGTAGCTTTAAATGCTTCTTAAAATTTATCGTGTCGCCATATAAAGCAATCGAAGCTAAACGTTTTTAAAAACGCTGAGACTCGGTGCGGTTTCATGGCGGACATGAAATCGGTTGATGTTGCGATCGGGAATCTTCATAAAATCTGAAGCGAAATGGATCTCCTTTAGAAATCCGTTTCCTTTTGACTGGCAAATAGTTTTTTGTAACATGCAACCAACGTTCGATCCGCGATTTAACGTGAAAAAAAATCTAATTTTGGAAAAAGGACAACACGGCTGCGTGGCGTTCTTTGCTAACCGACAAAGAGCTCGCTTCCTAAGTTATAAGTTGTATTAATGAAAGGATTATTAATTATAGCGGCGATAATTAATATCAAAGCGAGCGCTGACAAGGTCTATTATTTCTCCTTGCATTGACACGGAAAATTGGTCTTGCATAATGCAATTCCATAGACAGGACACGATGCAGAAAACGATACCCTAATGTAGCTATAATATGCTTATTAAGCGATTGAACAAAAATTTTCTTCCCTTTCCTCCTTTTTCTTGCTTCACGAGTGAAGCTACAGTGTTGAGATATTTTGTATTACCACACGTTGGTTACATTAATCGGGAACTTGGGCAGTAATTTACCAATAATATCAATGAATCGACACTATCTTTGTTAATATCCTCATAAAGTACATCAACGATTTATCTGTATCTTATGTAACTTGTAATTTAGTCCAATGATTCCTACAAATATATAAACATTCGTTTCGGAAATTGTATAGTAAATATAATTTATTATGCAACTTTTATCGAAACTGATTACTGTACGAGATGGTTTTTACGTTCGATAAATTTCACTTAATTTCCGTGAACGAAAATGTTTTCCCGCGCACACCTTCGAAATTCATTGGACGTTTCCATCCGATCCCCAGCGGGTCGATTATCGAAATCGTGCCAATTATTTATTCCTGCGGCTCGTTGATAAATCGACGTTGTAAAAACGAAAAAGGGAGAAAAGGTGGAAAGGAAATGGAAAAACGAACAAAAGAGTAGAAAGGGAAAAAAGGAAACGAGGAAAAATATGGAGGACGTGAACTTGCGAAACGGCGCGGCGCAACATTCGATTCGATTTAAATTGGCATTTACTGCACCGACGAAATAATGGCGGTGGCTTTTTTATTGGACAATTGAATGTTCATTAACGTATCAGGCGTCAGTCGGAGCCATACACCTGCTGTCCGTTCGCCGTTTGTTCCCAATTATTTTGCCAACGACCGAGAATAATAATATTAATGGCCAGCGATCGTGTCGCAACGATATCGTTCATGATCGTTTTCAACGCGACCAACCTTCGTGGGCGTAACGCTTTCAAACCAAACGGGGTTGATCAACTTTGACGTATTTATTAATGGACTGCGATGGTTCAATTTCCATTTCAACCAAATGTAACCTTGCTCTCTTAACCCTTTCACGACCAAATTACTCGCATTTAACAGTTATGCACGTTTGCCTGTAATTTTTATACCGTTTATTTTACAGGCCGTCAAAGAAAGATCACAGAAGAAAAATGCGATAAATACGTAAGTGGTATTTTAATATGGCACATTGAAAATTATTTAAATATGACAAATTGACACAGGCTGATGCAATCTGTGAATATAATCTTTGATATAATCATGATCTTTTGTGAAAGTAGACTTTTTGTCTAACGTTATTGTTCAAAAAACGAATGTTAAAAATTGATGAAGTTACGAAAAACGTTAATGTTATGCAGCGAAAAGTCTAGCATTACATCAAGAATTATTTATTATGTATTAACGAAATAACTTATTTCTTTTACTTAATTTACGTTACCAAGTCGTTTTAAAATTGAAAAAGATATTAAAGATGTATTTGTTTAGTTTTCCTTTTGTATTCGTACAATCAATCTGAACAAAATTCGCGATTCACTGTATGATACATCGCTGTCTTCAATACATATTGACACGAGAGGAATTGCATAAAACTCAAAGTATAATCTTGTTGAGGTTGAGGTTGACAGATTGAAGAATGAATTTGTAATAGATGAGTACATTGAAATAATTAAAGGTATAAGTATAAGTATAATGTATAAGTATAAGTTTATGCTGATGCAGATTCTTATTCTTTTACTGTTACAATACTATGAAATCGATGGAGAGCACGTTCATATATCTACAACAAAAGGACATTACCAAGAAAGTCAACCTTATAGCTTTAGCTAGAGGCTACAAGGAACATAAATAGACATCTGTTTATTAGTTCCTTTGTTCTTAGACCTTGGAACCCAAAAAATTAATGTATATTCAAGGGTACAATAACATGTGTCTTTCCTTATTTAGAATATTTCTGTGTAATAGCAGTCTCCAGGTCACGGATGTATGTACATAAATAAAGATGTAAAATTTTTCTTGAAGTAGTTACTTCAACAAATCTTACTCAAGTTCACGAAGAATCGCTTTCTCTTGTCGATGATACATTTCATCGAATGTTTTATTAATTCTACAGCTGCGTTAACAGCGATGAAAGCTTTAGAAAATATCCGTGAACAATAGGTGAGGGTGGAGAAAGAAACAAACGAACGTCAACAAATGAATTACGAAAATGAAACTGAAATTTGCATGGAACTGAAAAAGATGAGCGGTGAAGTAATTGTGAAACGTACAACTGTCAGCTTTAATATATAAATGATTGATTATGGAATCGCGAAAAGAAAGAGCAGTCATTAGGGTAAAATTGAAAAAAGCATGGTAGAAACATTTTTCGTTGTAGTATGTTGTCTTACGAATGGAATTAATTAAATATCCATCGGAAATGGAAGTATTCTAAAATAATTCCACCGTAAAATGCCGAAAAATATTAATCCACGTCGAAAACTTCAAAGCCACTTCTCACAAGCGATCTCATTTTTTTCACTGTTTTATTTAAAAATTATTTGACAAGTTTTTAACAGAAAAAACAAATAGAAATGTTCTAAAATAAATTTGTGTAAAATAAATATACAATTTTTCATTATTAGATATCACAAAATTCGATATTTCGTCGTTCACATAAATAAACGAAAACGCAAAACCCGCCACAAACCCATCCAAAATGATATGGAAATTAAAAAGGAATAAATTATTTTACTACGAAATAATATAAATTTGGGGACTCTTTAGTTTCACATTCGAGCTCCTTTTAGAGACGAGTGGCCTATAGCTATGAATGAAGAAAAATTGCAAATGAAACCAATTCCACAATTTCTATCCTAATGAGTGGTTTCAAATATCGGAATATTAATGTGCCCTTTTCCCCTTTTTTACAAATTTCTAAATTTGTTATTTTTTATATTGGAAGTGATGTTTCAAACGTCACAGTAACAACTGATAGCGAAGATAACGACGTTCATCAATTACATTCAAGCTTGAACGACGGTTTCTCAAGCGAAAAATACTTTTGCATTTATCATATCCACGTTTACACGTGAAAAATTGCGTCGATATTTGTAAGCCGGTTCGCGAAAAATATTCGTTTCGCAACGTGCGTTCCCTCAATTAAATTTCTCGTCAACGTTCGCCCTATCGCAGGGAAAGAGGACGAATGAAAAGAAACGAAAGGAACAGAAGGAAAATTCTTGTGTTGTTCTTTTGTGTATCTTTGTGTATCTGAAATAGAGTTATCCCGAACGACGGAATGAATTTAAACGTCGTTACTTCTGTTTACAGAAGTTCTGAGCAACAAATACCGACTCTTTTCTTCGTCAGTCATTCTTCATTGGCTTTGTAAAATGGTATTTCGCGTGCAAAATTGTTCCAACAAGTAACAAATAACCTTGTTTCGATCGAGTACCTAATGTATAGAAATTTAATTGCACGATAAGTTTGTTTATATTGGTTGTTTTTACCGTGCGAGCGTAAAAGGTGCAGTTTGTTTATATACGAATGCGGTAACAAATTAAAAACGTTGGTTTTTAGAAACATTAATTGAGATGTTTGTTACTGAAAATCTGAAGTAGTAAATTGCCAGTAATTCGATCATTTAACGGCGAAAATTTTCGTTTCTTTTCACGATTTCATAGTATAAATAAATAGCGTAATAGGATAGTAAGCTAATTTAGTATGATAGTATGAGAATAAAATATATTTTAATTCCGATAGTACCGTTGTAATTTGTAATTGCAATTTCTTTGATAATGTACATTATATTTCATAATCTCTTCATAGAGATATAATAAAAAAGGGAATGTTAGGAAATCTAAATCTATATCATTAAACAATGAACGAAATACATGGTAACGAATGTACCGTTACTATAGCTGAAATAAAAACTTTCTGGGAGAAGTGCGTCATTCTGAAGACTTCATTGCCAATAAACGGCGCGATGTTTTATTTTCTTTGGCGCGTAGGGGAAGAAAATTTATGGAATTTTTGCTGCGTAACAAGCTTTTCGCGCATGAAACGAGGGAAATTTATAGCCAGTCCTAGACTAGACCTTAATATTAAAATTTTATCGTTAACAAAATAATATTAGATTTGTTACCACTATCCAGCCACGATCTTACGTACCTACGATGCCTACAAAAGACATAACATCGTGTTTATTACAAGCTATCGTTTCAATTAATTTTTACAATTGCGTTTCAAATCGTCACGCTACGAATATAAAACAAAATTGTATTACATAAATCGACGAAAAAAGAAATTGCAAAGACGAAACTTTGAACGAAGCTTTGAATTCTTCTCTTTCATAAAAATTCTCTCATCCCAAAGCCGCCAAACGAAACGAAATATTTGAAAAACACTTGAAAGCCACGCGGCACGACATTGCTCGTCTCGACAAACGGCGGTGGTGCTGTCCCAACCTAAACCCAACCGGAAGGACCAAAAACCACGTTTTCCTACCTTTCAATTTTCGGGTAACACTTTTAGCTTTGTGGAAAAACTCACAAGAAGCGGCCCGGTTAATTGTCAATTTTCGCGCGAAGGTTAAGCGCGTGGCCATCGATTCCCATGGCTACACGGTATCTCACTTATTGTGTATTAGAATGCACTCCGGCACCATAGTGAAGGGATTAGAGTGCCGGAGGGTGGCTGGCGAATGAAGCACGACGAAGTAGTCCGGACAGGAGCTTTCTAATTACAGGCGCATCTCGGTCGACTCGCCAATTTCCATTCGCTAGCGCCATTTGCACCTGGGTGAAAGAGTGTGCGAAGGATTTTAAAAAGAGAAAGAAAAAGAGAGGTTTAGAAAGTGTGTGATATGTTGGTGAGCAGAGAAAGCAAGAGCGCGGTGAGTATAATAGACTGGAATATATGCAAATTCCTATCTTCATCATATAAAATGTAAAAACATCGTTCTAATTAATGTGTTTCGTTGTGATCGCGTATTTCTCTAAAGACTCGAGAAAAAATTAAGATAAAAAGATATCTGACTAAAATTTCACCTACCTTTGTATCTATTAAAATGTATTATAGAAATAAAATTATCTCGTAGAAAACTCTGAAACCTGACGAACCGAATATTTATGGAGAGAGTCTCTAATCAAAACATTAATTTCGACGGAATGCCGAGTTCTATAGCTCGCAACTAATTTCTCCGTATACGAAGAAAGCGTGGCACGCGTTTCAATATTTTTCTGAAAATGTCATCTCGAAAAGAATCCTCGTGTGCTCGAAGCGAAGGGACTAAAAATGTCGGTCTCGTGATTTGTCCGTCTTTTTTTCGCGTCGGAGGCACGTAAAAATGTCAGAACGTTTGTAGGGTATGCGAGGACAGAAAAGACCTAAGTCTTTTGAGTTTCAATAACGATAAAGTATCGTGGCAGAGCTCTTGACACCGATACTACGATGTCAAGAGACTTTCCCCGAACACGATTATATTTCTGCAATAGCAAACGTTTTCACAGGAGCAACTCTGCAACACGAGTGTTTAGAAGGTCTTATAATTAATGGGTTTTTTGCGTTGCAAGATAGCGAACGAGCTCAAAGAGATAATGAAGTTGGCTGAGTCGCAGTTTCGAAATTAATTAAACAGAAACTGATCCGCCTTTAATCTTTCCGTATACGAAATCTTGAAACGATTAGGTATTCAACCTTAGTTCAAGCATCCTATCTACAACTTTCTCAGTTTTTAATGAAAAAGTCGAGTTTAAGATTTTATAACATTTTTCAAGTTAATTTTCCCTTTGATTCCCGAGACAATCTTAGTAACCGGAAATATCTTCTCAGAAATGTTTCTCGTAGCTATATCGTCAGATGTAAAAGCCAAGGATTCCTTTGTTTCATTAATTAGGCGAGGTTTTAACAACGGAGGGGAATGAAAGAGAATGAAAAAAGCTGCGCGAGAATCATGAAATTGAACGAGGATTCATAAACATGTAATGTGAACTTCTAGAGTGAGAGCTGACCAGGTTTCAAACCGCCGCCATATCGATTTATCAACATACGAAGTATGAAGTCGAAGTTGTTGCACATATTGAAATTGTAGAGTGGATTCGCCCGAACAATTTACTTTATCGAACGATTCCTATACAATTTCTTAAACGGGGAACAAAAATTGAACTTTTGATATATAGTGGCTCGTGAAAATATTTCGTCGCTCTTACCATATAAATTTTATTATTTTAAGCTTCATAATTATTCCAATTCATCTTTTGCTTCTCTTTGTATCCATTTAATCCCATTATCAAGTATTTAGCGTCATCTCGTCTATATAACGCAATTAAAGATTATATCATATCATTTGGTAAACAGTCGATTCGTTACTTATTAACAAATAATTACAAATTCTTCGTGTGAAAGTGGATCAATGGTTTATCGTCAACAGGATAAAACGCGCCTATCGATATCTACTTTAGATATCGATCAATTTAAACTGCACGTGAAAATACTGCCTCGTTAGAGTTTGAATCAATCTTTCTCCTATAATAAGCGCCCAGTTTCTAATTAACAAGTTCGATAATGAACTGATATTCAGTGATTTTCAATATTTATGGTCAACGTACGCGAGCATCATCATCGACCCGGTGCTTCCTCATCGCTTCCCGGCTTAATGGCATTGTTTTTATCGTCTACTTCACCATTTCTGCCATAATTATTCGCAAATACCGTTCCTCGACATCCTGCGACAAAGAAATTTCGATTAAGCTCAATTACGTGCGATTCAGAGCAAAAAATGAGGAGAAGCTTCTGCGCGATTAACCGTTTGCGAAATTTTTGAAACATGAAATTTGAAGGTACCTACTGTTTGATATTGCTTGTAATTTAATATTACAGATTAAACAATGCGGAACCATTAACGTTTGCTCGAGCAATACTTTCATATTTAAATTTACAAGTAATATATGGTAAATTAATTTTAATATTTAAAACACTGATTGATATTAACGTAGTATGTCATATTTATCGTAGTTTGTTGGTATTTATTATAAATATGGATACCGTCCGAATTATTGAAAGTGTAAAAGCATTATTATCGTTAGTAGAGTAAAGTTCGACAGAGTTCTTTTATACGATTTTTGGAACTTGAAGTTTAGGAAAATATAGGAGATGATAAAATGACCGACATTGCAAATTACCATGAAACTAAATATTACTGGGCTCTGATAAAATTGAAAAAGCGAAACTCTAATCTAAGAAATGACAATCGAACTCAACGTTTCATAAATTGGTGAAAACATCTTTCGAAAATGTTTTACTTTCAATCAACAATCAACATCCACGCCGGATATTTAGTTGCAGATAAGGAAAGGAAAAATATCCTTATTTACATGAACCACGTCGAATTTCAATATTGACCATTCTGCTCCTACGATTCTATCTGATACGGTCGAGGATGCTTGGCTTGTTCCTTTTCGTAATTAAATAACCGTTCTCCTACCATTGTAACCATTTCGCGGCTTATCAGATATTTCGATCACGTCGTGCAGGATCGTTATCGAGGACGAAGGAAACGCAACTATTGATTGAACCATCATTTATCATGTTTTTCTTCTCTATGAACGGCACAACGATCACGTACACGTGTCCGGAATATCGTATTTAGCTATCCGGTTGGCGAAACGACGATTTATCACGCTCCAACCTTCCATATCGTTCGTCTGGACTTAGGCTCTTTATGCATCATGAAATAAGTCGATTTTGTTAATAATGTAAACTGTAACAGCAAAAGATTAAAATAAATATTTCTTACAAATGTTTATGATCACGAGAGTCTGAAATTAGTCTTTTTTTTATTATATTTTTTTATATTTATATTTTATTATATTTCTTGTTTACATAGTGCTTTGAAAAGGATCAAGGTGAATACAACGATGGCCCAAGATCTACTTTCATTGGTACTTGACCACGAAAACTAATTCATGCCAGATCATAAATATGTTTTAAACTTCTCATTCAAATACTTTTCCTCTGTTTGGATACAATTCGTGCTCAATTTCTTACCCTTCGATATCAGCACCTTTGACAAAAAGAATTCAGTATTTGAAACTATTTATTTTAACTATGATTCTCTATGGAAAATTAAATACAAAGGGTTTCTTTTATTTCGTAGAATTTTTGCATCGAAACATTTATTTTAGAATTGTCACAGATAGAAAATACCATTTTTAACTACAGAATATGATGTTTAAAATCGTAGAGACGAACTTTTTGATTTATTTGTCGTTGAAAATTAAAAAATCTAGTAATTACGCAATTTCACGACGCAAAATAGAGCTTTAAGGAGAGAGAGATGAAAATACTCAAAATTGAGGAAAGTCGTTAAACTGTATAATTACAAAAAATTTCAGCGCTGGTAATTTCATACAAACAAATATCCCAAGAAAGTTTTTCATATCGACTTGTTTTTCATCAAACACCTCGTGATTCCGAATCACATGGTGCGCGTGCAATTTTACCTTTTCACGACCAATATGGCAGCATCCGTGTCGCCAAGGAAACTTCAACTGTGTTGCACGTTCACTGTGGTGGATTCTAGTGAACCCTCATATCGCTTCCAATATTCAAAAGTTCGAAACGAGTCACGTGCCCCTGCGTCTATGTTTGACGTCTAAATACAGCGGACCGCTTCATTCGTTTACTAAAAAAAGGAACGTCGGCAAAGCGGGAGGGAAAGAGAGACAGAGAAACTTTTATCGACGTTAAAAACAACGACCGGAAGAAAATTTACATACTACCGGGTGGCCATGTGCGACGAACAACAAAAACCGCCGCGCTGGTTCTTTTGGCCGCAAACCTTCGATTCATCGTCGCCGCAAACTATTCGCGCGAACGGTCGAAACTGCAGCCTGCAATGTAGCAAAAAATAAAACCGAACCGGCCGCAAGAAAGCTGGTGTAAAACCAGCGGCAATAATACCGCGATTTTCCATAAATTGTGAAAACCGTTCCGAGCAAGGGTTGAACTGGCATCGTTCAGTTATCTCGATTGCCTGAAAATTGTGGTGTGGATTAAGTTGAAACGTAAGCATATCGAAAGCACTTCGCTGGAATATTAGATTCGCGAATTCGTGAAATGCCTTCCTGAAATTTCAGTTTGACGAGTCAATATTATCTATCGTCGGTTGTTATCTCAAGAATCGAAATGGTTTAATAGCGTAAATGATCGGAAGATAAGTAATGAATTTTGTTCCGGTAGATAAGCAGGAAAATTCTAAAATGATTTATTTTAATTAATAATAAATGCTAGAACAAAATTTATTTTAGGCTTTGTAAGACTATCGCAAGATAGAAATACAATTGCAGGTGTCAAGGTATCGAAGATTGTGATTAAACATTGAACTAGATCCACGTATTCCACGGCGTTTATTCTTCCACTAAATTCATAAAGGCGATAAATATGGGAAGCTCAAAGCTTGCAAGTGATAAACCTTAAACAGCAATATTGTTAATTTTTTCATAATTCCGTCGCTCTCTATTAACATTCAGTGATATATTCAAGAACTACATATCCGCCGGATAAATTAAAAACCTGCATCTCTCTTTCATTGGAGCTTACCAAAGGATTTGCTTCGAACAAAAAGAAAAGTCTTTCGAGTCACAATGTGTCTTTCGACGAGCAGCTGGTTCTTTCTGTGATTTTCGAGTATCTGGCAGCCTCTTCGACTGTCGTCTATGGAAAAGGAGGACACCCATAACCGTATTCTCAGTCGTAGGCATAGGCTGGCTAATTACACGGATGAGATAGCGAGATGCTGTGGCTAAAGGCGCGGCAATTCCTTTGCTAATCCTCCGAATGGTATTCACGCGACCGCATGGTTGGACGCGGCTCAGTACCAGCGTCGTTCGAATACCGCGATTTCTTTTTGTTTGCGTGACGTAAAAAGCGTGACGTACAAATCTTTCATATATTCCAATGTGCAACACTTTTTGGGTGACTTTTTTATGTCATATAACATAATAAGAAATTTGAAAATATATATTGTGCGTTATATACAAAAAAAAGTATTTCACTGACTTTATCAACTTATAGTATCGAGACTTATAGTACTATACTTATAGTATCAGTATCGAGAGTACTAAGATAGAAAATTTTTATTTTCATATTATATCTTCTAATAAAGTCTACAAAAGAAAAAAAGAAAACGAAAGAAATTGTAAAATGATCAACTTCCAATTACGTAACTTTCTAATGAAGTACATTGGGAAAAAATCGTAAGCGTCTTGTATTTGCGGTATAAGCAGTATTTGCGAGAAATTAAAATCGAATAAGAGATGTCAGAGCTCCCGGCGAGAAAACCGTTAACAGGTAATAGAGATTGAGGAGTCAAGGCGTGATATTACGTTTCCTGTAAGCCGATAACTACCATCTTAATACCTGATAATATTTTACGAACATAATATCGATATCGTCTAACCCAGCCGATAAGATCGTTTTAATTAGTGTTCGATTAATATTCAACATTTAATAGTTCATCAAACTACCACGATTATAATTATTGACCTATTTATCGATCTATTTGCTCATTAACCTAAATGCAATAATATACGAATATTATATACATATATAGATATACTCAAATAACGCAAGAGCAAATTAATTATACAGGGTGTTCCGCGTAACACGATCATATGATAAAAAGTATTTTAAACCGTACTGTAGTGGTGTCGAGTGTACTACAAATGATACCGCATGGTGATAAAGAAATAACAAAAGTACTTTGTTCTTATAACGAAACCAAAGTCACCTTAGTTAACATAAATGTGCCGTTGATTATGAAAATGACCTAAGCCATATATTTTTCCTTTCGAGGTGTCTCAAATTTCGCGTTCTACGCATGAACTGAATTCCGTTTAACGACGTATCGACGGTTCAATTTCTACTACTTTGCAAAGATAGATATAGATTTGCAAAATAAGAGATAAACTTATTCTTTTTTTAAATACTTAACTTAAGCCATTTTCATAATTATCGGTGCCAATAGGATCGTATGTTGTTTTTTCTATGGGGATTGCAGGACACTTTACGGCAAATCCAAAAGACATATTACATGATATTATTATTAATTCAACATACACACATTTACTAGGTCATTCGTATTAGTTTGTTCGAGAAGTGTTTTTCTTTCGCAAACGTGTTTTTTACAACAGTGCACCCTCATACAAACGTGAAACCAAGACTGTGAAATGTCGCGGTGTTTATCTCAACAGAACAAAATGGATCGTACATAATTCGACAAAATAATATAAAACAAAAAACGTTGTGCGTCTATTATTTCCTCATAAAACGAAAGAAACTTTTCGGACAACCTAATACTATCTATTGGCACTTATAATTACCTACAAAGAGAGATGCTACTTTGCATTAATATAAAAATATTTTTCGATGAAAAGACAAAATTTGTCGATTCTGTCACATACGTCGCTCAATGTTTTCTTCAAGGGCGATTGAATTCTTGACGAGCTGCTTTAATCTGTCGATCGAACAGGCATGTACAGCTGTCCAGACGATATCAAAGTTAACGATCGTCTCAGTGTAATGCGGATCGGGAAACTGATACGGCGTAAGCCCTCGCATTAAACTTTAAGCCGAGCTTTCCACGGCGACTTGCCTATCGATAGAAATACGTCTCGTGCCGGAGCCTTTCCTTTAAGGCGAATTTAGAAATCGACTCCCGGGGAAATGTGATTCCTCCGCGGGGAATTCCTGCTGCAGCTCTGAATGCCAAGAGAAAAAGGAGAAGGAAGAAATCGCGACGCTCCCAGCTTTATCAGCGACCGAACGTCGTTGGCCCACTTTTATTTCAGCCAACTTTTCATCGTACCTTATTCAACTCATCGATCGCCGAATGAAACAACGATGCCTCCAACGTAATTAATGATTATCGATATCGCGATTCCCTTCGATTCTCATTTCATCGTTAATGGTAATGCGAACTGCGATTATCGTTAACCTCGTCGTGGTCGAATTTCCTCTCTCCTTTTTTTCAATCAGGTGCAAATAGTTCTTTTTTCGGCTATACAGTACCGTTCAAAAGTTTGGATTAGTTTCAATACTCAAATGTCAATACGCGGATGAAGAGTAACGTATCAGATTGGTGCGTATGAAGTGTTTCTTGGGATGAAGACTTATTAACATTGAATCTACCATTGCTGGTCAAATTGGTCGTTTTCAAATTTCTACACAAATTTCAGCATATTTAAACGTTATCATATCGCTTCATAATTATTGACTTTTCATAAAACATGCATACAATATATTTTTCAGTATTTACATCTAGTTTGCTTTTTTCTTTTCTAAGAAAAATTGGATTCTGTCCTACAAATTGGAATTAAACAAAAATAAATTTGGAGGAAATTTTATGAAACTTCATCATTTTATATATGTTCAGTTGTAAATTAACCATTATCTAAGTTAAAACATAAAAACTATTACTTTTTTTTATTACAAGAAGTGTCGGTAGGTTTAGTGTTAACAGTACGTACTTTTACTTATTAACTTATTAACAGTACGTAAAATCGATCTTGTAAGTAAAAAGTTTTTAGCATGAAATTGTTGCAAGCTTTCTTTCAAGTAATTTGTGCTCCAAAAAATTGTTTAAGCAAGATGCAGGATGTCTTTAAACTCGCTCGAGTGATGCATTCAAGCTACAAAAAGATTTCACGACGCTTTTCCTTATGTAAGAAAATAAAACCGAGCAACCTAGTTATTCACGACGACCGACAGTGAAATTCTGAAATTTCAAAGGTTAAAACAGCCATATACTATAACATATTTGACGTAAATAAGATAAATGCAGTAAATATTAAATTGCAGCATGGATATAATAAAAATTAAAGATCTAGTAAAAAACATACAGTTTATTAAGTAACATAATAACTGGTACTTAATGTTACGGCCAATGTCGTGCATAATATAACGATACGATGTCGATAAATTAACCTCGTTACTGTGAATAAAGGCTGACTGGGAGAGCATAGACATTGACTGGAGCAACGTGAAACGGCTACGACAAGCTCGCCGACAATGAAGCTTCCTGAAAGGAAGTAGCGGGTTACGTGTCGCCAGCAAAAAGGTGAAACGGAATGTTGAAGGTTGGCGAACCTGGGAAATCGTGCGTGGAAACGGACGCAAAATAGCGCGATGAAGTCAAGAGAGGGAAATAAAGGGGGAAAATAAACTACATTCTCCACACCCGACATTGTTACGTATAATGTCTGACCATTTATCGTCTCGTACTACTTCGGCCTCAGTTGACTCGCTCGGTAGTAGCTTCGCGCTACTCAACCGAAACTTTTAAATTGGATGACATTCAACTGGAAAGAGAGATAATCATAGATGTGGATAAAAGATCGTGATATATATATATATATATAATTTTCTTTGTTTCATTTTTCATTCATTGGTTTCTTTGAATCGTATTAACTTTTTGATTCCCAAAGTTGCTCCGTTTGTTGTATCCCAAAAAGACATCAAACTCTGTCCTTAATTAATATTCAGCGTTCTCCGCAAAGCTCTTTTTTCACTCCTAATGAAGCAGATCTCTACGTTTTAGTCCGAAACATTCGCGTATTGCCATAGAAGTTAATATTAAAAAATTAATATTTGTGCATGTGTCATATTACCTCGTATTTTGAATAATATTACGATTACTAATAATAATATAGATAATGTAATAATATAGATAACAATTTGTAGAAAATATCTATTCCCCAAAGTGAAAAATCCAAGATTTCTGCTGCTTGATTTACATCATCGAGTAAATGTTTAAGCAATAGTTTAGAGGTATAAGTAATCGATACTAACGAAGTAACATTGATAGCAAATTTTAAGCGACCGATAGCAGGGAAACTCTCTAAGATATTTAAATCGATGAACTTTTTAAGATCGGGATTCCAGCGTATTGAAATTTCATGTTAAATGATATTGAAAGGGGCTTTTAAACATGTTCTCCATGGAAGTAAAATTAGTTTAAAGTTCCGTTAAAAGCTCCCCAAACTCTACTTGGTTTTAAGAGGATCTGTTTCACTTTATCAAAACACGTATGAAAATTCTTTCGAACGCGACGATTATAAATAGAGGCGATTTAGCAATATTAATAGCGTTAAAAACATTTGATACTTTATTAAAAGATAATATCATTTTGATGAGAGGATGAAGAAACTCATTATGAAAAAGGGAAACATTACATTTCGCATACAATGGGCAGTTCGCAAAGTTAATTTCCCTACTGCTGAGAATTTGCTCTTCAAACACCGCTACCTCTTCCTCAAATTTAAAAGAAACGTCTCCGTTATTACGTCACTTGAAGCCAACCTCGACATCATCATCTCGACCACCATCGGAGAAGAAAAAGTAGCGCCTTCATCATCATTTACTAAACACCAACCGCAACAGCCCTCACACCATCTTCTAGCTAGTCTGAAACGTCTAAAAAGGCCCATTGAAACCCGGGGCAACAGGCGGAGGTAAGACGTTCCTGACGGTGGAGGAGAGAAAAGAGGGTAAGACAGAGGCTAGTGATGAAGCTTCCTCGCAGGAAGCACTCGCTTACGAATTGCGGAAAAGGGGGAGCGGCGTCGGCAATGCTGGAAATCAATCTGCGCGCCGTTGGAAAAAGGAAGGATGTGGAGTCGGTAGTATGCTCGAGGAACGACGCCGTTGCAAAGACTTTGAAGAAAAATAAAGAGAGAAGAATAAATGGAGAAGAAAAGAAAGACATAGAGAAAGAGAGAGAAAGAGAGAGAGAGAGAGAGAGAACGTCCAGGCGCGGATTAAGGGGGTGCTAGGTGGTGCCACAGCTCCGGGCTTCGTCTGCTCGGAAAAGTACATTTCGCTAAGAAAAATATATTCTGTTTTACGAGTATACGTTATTTCAAGAAAAATGAAAAAAATACGCGTATTTTGAAAATGCATAGCAAACAGTTTCGAATATAATTTATCAGGAAATAAAAAGTACGCGTATTTCAAAAAATGCTTACTAAATGATTTTAAAATACAATTTATAAACTTAACTTCATATTTACGTATATTTTCCGCCGTATTTTTCTATGACGGAGACTTCTGCTAGGTCAATAGTCGCAGGCGTTAGAAACTTTAATCCAGCCCATGGTAGAGTCGAGGCGAGAGATAGCGAGCGTGGTTCAGCTTTGTTCTTGATCGTACCCGCTTCTATTGAAAATTCACACTGAAAATTTCAAGCCACCTTTCGTCGCGCCTTTCCGCTACTCCCTCCAAAGACCTTTGTCCCCTGCTGCTTTGAAATTAATGGCAGCCTGCCGCCTTATTCGATTACATTGCGCTGTAAGTGAATAAGATCATGCCTCAGGCTGCAAACGACGCATGCGCGGCGTTTTTCGTTTTTTCTTCTTTTTTCTTTTTTTCTTTTTTTTTTTAATATGCTACCACTGTGCGGGTATCTTGTAGTTGTGTTTATATATGGCGGTTTTCATATACGGGTTATGGGTCTTTGTGGAGTTATTTCAGTCAGAGTTTGATCACGTCCGGGAATATTTGATAGCTTTAGTTTTGGGGGATGATTGAGATCGAAATTGAGCTTGAACGCTGAAATTGTGGAAGGTTTGCAAGTTTGGTGACTGATATTTGCGCGGTCCAGGTTTGTACATTATAGAAAGATTTTGAGAATGTAGCTCGTTGTAACATTGCAATATATTAAAGATATTAAAATATCGCATATGTCAATATCTGTACTTTCGATTTCCATAAAACACCGCTAATTTATCAACAGTTAATTAATAGGTTGTTCCCATTTTCAGCGACGTCGTATTAAAGTCCTGCTATTTGGTTATCATCCAACTAACATTAAAATCAGAAAATCAACAAAAATGTACTTAAATTTATCAAAGTTTATCATATCTTCCTCGCGTGATCTTCGCATAAAATAATTATAAAGTAAATTAAATATTGCTTGTCGGTGCCTGTGAGCCTCTTTTTCAGCAAACTGCCCCATTTGGTAAGACTCAACATTGAAACATCGGTGTATTTGAATCTTTATTCGTCTCACGCATGCTTCAAGTAACATAACATGAAGTCCCAGTAATCACATTTTTACCAACGACAGTGTTCAAGTTGAACTGTTTCAACCAGACAGCGACGAACCTTTGAAAGTCGTGTGCCTCGTTGCTTTTCATCGTGTAAGCCCGGATTTTCGCGAGACTGCGACTGCATTTTAATTACTCAAACGTCATTTGAACCAGTCGACGCGGGAATGTTCCTTCCGTTCTCCCATTCGCATCGTTTTGCGATTCTCGTCATTAACAGTGTTCTATTAGACGCTTTAAAATCCCGTGCGAGCTGATTGCTGGAAACCGCGTTTCCGCGAGGCTTTCGACCATTACGCTATCAATTAATTAGCGACCAGAGTATTCCATTGGTGACTATACCAAAAGATAAGTTTCACACCAGTGCTGTCACTTGTTTTCTTCTTGAAAATTTCTATCGTCTAGACTTCGTTCGCTGTCGGATTCTGAATAAAAAATTTGTTCGTATTCTCTTTGTATTGATAAACGTAATACACAACATTCGAATCATATCTGTCGTCCTGTGAAGGTTTCACTTCATTCTGTGTATAATATTAACACTTTTACTGCCACGTTGGTCGTATATGACCGGCCACGGTTTCTCCTTCGACGCCACGGTGGTCATTGGTGAACTTCTTACAATTGTAAAAATTGTATGAAAATTGACAGTTAGGGCATTTTGAATATAACCGATAAATAGAAGATACTTTGAAATAAAAAGTGTCCCATTGAACAATTAAACATTTTTATTAGAACATCAGTAACAAAAAAAAAGAAAGAAATGAGAACAAATGTTGCATCTAACGGTGCACTGTGTTTGCATCCATATCTTTGAGGGGTAATCTACGAATATTATTATAAACATACCTTAGGAAATAATCGTAAATGCTGCATTATAATCATATAATTAAAGTTAGAAGTGTGAACATACCTTACTATTATATATAGAATGAGCAAATACTGTTTACTAATATCTTCTGCACGTTTCAACAATATATTCTGGACGTTTCGCTTACGACGAAATAACGAATGTGAATGGTTTGTTGAAATAAACGAAGCCTTGTTACAATATGTCGCTATTAACTGTTACCAAGGCGCCACGGTGGTCACCCGTGATCACCAATAAGATAAACGGTCCATTGGGGAAAAATATTGTCTTACATCATCAATTTATTATTATTTTGCCATTATATGCCTTGAATAATAAAAATACTCCCGTGACGTCTTGAGCGAAACATGTGATTTCGGCGTGGCAGTCAAAGTGTTAATACGTTTTCTTTCAAGAAGATTACTACTACTCAAAGTAAACAAAGATGACTAAGAACAATTCCATTATCGATAATGGTTATCGGTAACTAAAAAAAAAACTGCTATAAATAATGATTATCGATGGCCGAAAACGTTTTCTGATCGATAATAGTTACTGATAACAACAATAAAGTATTGATCATTTATGATAATTATTCACAGCCGGAACACATGAAAACTAATATCTTCCAATCATTTATTCTGGTCGAAAATTTCTTTACCTGTTTGAATTCCAAGCTGTTTAGATTTTGTGTCGAAAAGCCCCAGTACATTTGAACGCTACGGATGACTCACGGTATTTTGTATTTCATTGTTATCTTCACAATAATTTTTATTGAACAAAACTTGAAATATTTATAAACTAATATAGATGTATTTCGTAAAATAACAAATATTACGAGCGCTATTGCGCCGCTTGTTTCTCTTCGCAATCGATTAAGACAAGCACTATCGTTCTGTTCGAGATTTTTCGACTCTGTTGTTTCAAAGATCCCTAGGACTCAAACGGTTAAGATTTCGTGATCAGCGTTTTCAATTTAAACAAAAAGTACTTCTTCGTCAATGAAATTTCTCATAAAAATGTTACAAACAACTGTTACATTTCATCGCTGTTTTACTTACAAATTTAAGGGTTAAATTTCGAATGTAAATGCTCAGGTTCAATCCCGTTTCTCCAAAATCTATTAAAACCATTTTGTTACGGCGCGTGAGATGGTCCGTACGCCGTTCCTCATTGTCTGGCCGCCAAGTCGTAAAAATTCGTAGCAAATATTAACTTCGGTTGGTGGTCGATTATGCGAATGCACCAGGAACACACCAAACGATGACGGATAAACGCGTTTACTCTTTACCGTGGCCAGATGTCACGCAATGATACGAGTAAATTTTTCTTGGTCGCGTGAATCTGAATGCGTCGAAAACAAATATTTCCCCGTCAGTCTGGTGTTCACGTACGACCGATTCCTGCCACCCGATTATTATTCGAAATAAAAATTCAATACTATGCCGTGGCTGTGATAAATATTCGGCCAACGGCGTTCATGCATTCATTCAGTTCCCAGCTACAAAGATACCTCCCTCGACTAGATCAAATTATGCGTTCCTATAAATCCTTCACGTCGATCCAGCAAATGCTCGACGAAGACGTCTTGGAAAACTCCTGTTTGTCGGCGAATGCATTTCTGTTCCAAGTTTCGCCGGGTAGCTTTCGATACCTTCAAAACATCTTTTTCGATAATTTGCCGATAAGCTTGTACGATCGATAATTCAGATTAATTGACAGTTTGAAAGTTGTTTCGAAGGGAGAAGTATTAATACGCGTGACGAAATGATATAAAAAATCAATTGCTTCATCGAGACGCAGCAAAATCAAAATGAGTTTCGTAGGCTAAAAAATTCAATTCTTTTTATCGCTGTCAGTTTCGTATCGGCAAGAATAGCGAATATTTTGAAATAAAGTATTAATTGAAATATTACGTCGAATGTAAACCTATTCTCCGCCTGTAGCATATTAACAATAAGTTCATTACTCTTACCTTCGTTTTTAATTTCCATCTTTTTGTAGCTTTTTATTAAGGTTGGAAACGACCTATGTTCGCGTTGAAGAGCACGAAGCAAATGTTACACATTAATTCGGGAATATGAAGCAGCTACGTTCTTCGTTGTTGTTTCTCCGTTTTTTTACCGAATTTCCGTTAATTAAAGTCGATTAAACAGCCTTACCTCACCCGGATTCGTTTCATTTCGTAGCTTGATACAACGGTAATATTTGTAATTAAAGATAAATATAGGAACCGTAACGTTGTGCTTCGATGATATTGGAAGTTTCATATTGGCGTAGGTCGCGTGACGGTGAAAAAAATCTCCATCGTGCAATATTGTTCGAATGGACATGCGTATGGGGAAGCGATAATAAATTGTACACATTGAAACACGTGCATTTTTATCCTGCTACCCTCTATTGATCATTGGTCCTGTTTCTTTCTGTCATTTTAGTTTTTTGCCCGACTCTTGGGTAGCGTTGGATAGCGGTTTGTTTGTTGGCTGAACTGATTTGTAGCGGGATTAATATTTGTTTAGTCCAAATTACAGGGATTTTGTGAAAATAAATACGTGTAATGGATGACCCGTCAGCCGCGTAATTATATACGTGTATAGAGCGATATACGATGCAAAAATACGTAAAATACATACAGAGTAGTCCGTAATTTGTGGATTCTACGAAAAAAAAGGCGAAAATGTAGCATACAATTTTTTTCTATAACGTTGTCTTTCCGAGAAAATCGGGTTTGAAAATTTGACAAGTATGCTTAACACTAAACCTACCGGCGCGGTCAAATTGACCGCTCTCGGAACTTGTACACAAATTTAACCATATTTAAACTTTATCATATCGCTTCATAATTTCTGACTTTTCCTAAAATATACATACAATATATTTTTCGGTATTTAATTTTAGTTTGCTCTTTTATTTCCTGAGAAAAATTTGTACTCTGCCTTGCCTACCTACGTGAGCAGTCATTTTGACCGCCCGACAAAATATGTTAGTTATTCTTAAAATAAATGCAATCGGTACAAAGAAAAGGCTATCTCAAGCTCAGATGACAAACAAAATCAGTAATAACAAATAATAACAACTGTTACACCTGTTACGCCCTGAGGCTTACTATAGGCCGTGTTCTTAACTGTCTCTCTTGGTACTACAGTATCGCCGACAGATCGCCTGACATGAGCGGCAAAATATATACTATGTAGCGACAAACGCATAATCAGTCAAGCAGCGAGTTCTAGAAACTTCGATTCGGCCGTTTTTTATCCATACATAGAAGGTAGCATATGTGATCACAGGCGCGAACGGTGGCGTGATCCTAGCATTTTGAGGGGGGGTTGTTTCCAAGAGAAGACAAAGGGAAAAATCAAAGGGCAATCAGTATCATTTGAGGACTCAATCGGAATGCATCGAGAGGTTTAAACGAATAAAATCCAGGTCGGTTAGTCTCACGAATATATCGAGAAATATCATAAAGTCGGGTCAAATTACTGTAATAAACTAACTGTAATAAACTAACTGTATCATTGTTAAATCATTTGTGACGTGTTCTTTATAATTTTAAATATTGTTGGAAATAGAAGTTTATGTTAACTCTGTTAATTCAGTGTTAAAATCATTTAGACCACCTCTGTTCTATTAATCGAAACAGGGGAACGACTGATTCGTGGCGTCGATTATCAGAATCGTAGCAAAAATTTACTCCTCACGCTGACGCGCTTTCTTCGCGATCGCGTCTCTCCGCGAACGGTCGTAACAACACCCGTAATCTTGTCATAAAACAATCCATCTCTCGATCACCAGCTGTCAAGATATATTAACTCAAGCCCATAATAATCCTAAGGAACCGCCATAAAATTTAGCATTTTCTACAGTCCATTGTTAAAAACATTTTAACAGTCGAGAAGTTTCTTAGGGTTACTGCTCATTGCTATAAAACACGGGTAAAGCTTTCCTAACTCCACCCTCGAGTAACCGCTGGAAAACAGTCAATACTCATTAATATTTTCGTATAAATATCGCCGTCACAAATCATATTTTTACTTGCTATTGTCTTTTCGACTAGAATACATCTCGGTTTGTTAGTCAATTAGTCGACATCTAAACTTGTTATCTCTAAAACTCAGACAGAAAGCATTTCAGAGCGTTTTGTGTAAAGTTGTTGTAAAAGGAAAAGTAAAGCATATCAAATTTGACAATAATTTTGTATTCTGTACATGGTATTATTCTGTGATAAATATTTACCCTAAAAATGTCAAGATTTCAAAAAAAAGGTATAAAAAGAAAATAGCGAACATAGAAGAGGACTGTTCAGTGTGCGATGAACAAGAAACTTCAGCAACTGAAAACGGCCTAGAAACACATGAAAAGCTATTTACTACCGAATCAGAGTTGAATATTATAAGTAAGCATTTATGTAAGGGCAAAAAGGAAAGAAATTATCATCGACAGTAGAGAGTGAAACTGGGCCCGATGGAACAGTTTAGAAAGAAATAGATGGAAGTCCCAAACCTGGCAGGACATCAGTTCATAATATTTTTAGGGATATGCTGAACGGCATATAATAAAAGGACAAGTAAAGACGGCATTTTATCTTATCAAAAGTAAATTTGGAAGTAAATTTTATGAAAGTTCATCATTTTATGTACATTTAGTTATAAATTAACCATTGTCTATGTTAAATCATAAAAACTATTACTTCTTTAATCACGGGTCATGTTGACCGCACACAGTAGGATCAGATATACACAAAGTGTCGGTAGATTTAGTGTTAAACTTGACTAGCTTCGTATTAAACCTAAAGTAAACAATCAGAAGGAAGTTATTATACATACGAAAAGTATAATCGAAATTGTAAAGTAAAATTTTCTTGTTTAACCTCGCAGTTTCGAAAAAAAAAGAAAAGTAAATTTGTAAATGCCATGCCTGTGTATCAGATCAGTTCCTAACTAAATATGTTCAAACTTTATTTCCTTTAGGGGGAAAAATGTGATTTTACAATTTCGGTTTACTTTCGTATGTGTAACGATATGCTGCTAATTATTTATACATAGCTAGTCTGTACTTAGCCAAGTTGAAGTATATTTGACAAATATTTTCTCAGGAACGAAGCGTCATATAAAAAAAATTCATTCCATATTTTCCACTTAATTCTTTTCGTAGAATCAGCCTGTATCGAATTGTACCATCAGTTACGGACCATTCCGCGTAATATGTACATTATATAAAATATGAAAAATAATATCGAAAATAATATTGAAAACGAGTACTCGTTGTAATATTTAGCAGGCGGAACAAATCTCTGCTCTGGTTGCATTTCTTCAGCTGCGTCCGCCAAAATATGAATCTGCATAAATATTCGCGATGTATTTATATTTTTCAGTGTTCGTAAGAGATAACGTCAAAAATAACATAAGCGCCAAATCTCGGAAATATCGGCAAAATCACGCCCCTATCATAACCAACCGGTATTACGGGCCTTGCCAAACACACTGTGCAAGACAACGTCCAGGCACGAGCGGAACCGGAAATGAGGGTCATTCTGTTCTGGACACGTTTCCATCGTCGCTAACGCGAAAATAGCAATATACACTGAAAGGAGAGGAATTTGGTGATTGTGTTTATACAATCGCAGATTGGATTCCTATCGAACCAGTACCACTGCGCCTTGATGTTCGTCCATTTCACGTTAATGCTAAATTTGTGACATTTGCGGAAATCGATAATGTAATTGAAATTATAAAATCGCGAAATGTTTGTGTTTCGTGATTTTCAACGTCGACTGATTGCAGGCGTTTAATTATGCTCTGTTTCAGCTGCGGTTTATTGATTTTGCTGTTGCTTCGTCAAGTTTCATTTTTGTAACTAAATGATACATACAGCAAGTAGATATAACGTAATTCAAACATTTCAAAACTTGAGAGTTAGATAACGCGAATATCTGAGAAACGGGAGACCTCGAGATTTGGAAATTTGATACGCTGAAAATTCGGGTGAACGAATATTTGGCAAAGTCGAAAACGGAGATCCTTAACGAAGATACCTTGCCTAAGGTGTTGAAAGTTTGAAAATTTTGAAATATACAAGCTGATGGAACGCTGAAAATTTGAAAGTTTAAAAATTTGGGAATCTGGAACTTTGAAGATCTTAAGATTCAAAAAGTCACAAGTCTGAAATATCGAGTATCTGATTGAACGAATACTTGGAAATTCCAAAACTTGAACCACTGAGAAACGTCTCCTACCGAAACAAACGGATCTAGCTTTGTATAGAATTTCCACAACGAAAAGCAAACCAAGAGCAGCCTTTGAACATTTAATCCAAGAGAAGGTTCGTTTGTGTTTTCGAAAATATAATTCACAATGTATCGGAGCGCGGAAACAGAGAGAAGTCGGTTCTATAATACGTGTAAGATATTCCTTTAGAGTTCATACAATCATCTCGCAGCATGCATTCGTTCAATCACGTTCCTTGCGCAATGTGCAAATGAGAACGCTCGGATATTTCAATGTCTCGAAACATAATGATGATTATAACTGACATAGTGACGTGGAGAGATTCTTGGAGAAGGGATAATATTATTGTAATTTTATCGAAATGTCGATATCACAATCTATTATACGGAGAACAATTAATGTTATATATATAGTTGGCATGTAATTAGAGTGCGTTAACAATGGTTGGAATTATGGTTGGAAGTATTGTTACTACTAACTAAGGGAATTGATGAAATCTGACAGGAAATTTATTAGGAATGCCCACTTGTGAAGTTACGTTTTATAATATATTATATTAATGTATTGTTGCTATCATAATAGTATGATATGATACGACTGTAATTAATTCTGCATAGTATCTTTTCTTTTTGCAATAGAGCTTCTCTTATCCGATCTGATGAAATTGTGCAGAAAATGGAATTCTCTATTCTAGTATCTTTCTAATTTATGAGATTTCATTTATTCGAATAGAGATTATGATTAGTCTACCGATTCTTTAAATATTTATGGATTCCACATTTCTTTGGCTAATAAGACACATCAGTTTTTCAACATAAATTTTCAACTAAATTGCTCTTTCTTTGCTAAATTTGTTGCAGTTACGCTACTTTTGAGTGTTTTTTAAATTATAGTTAGAACGCTATTAGTTTTATACTAAACTCTTATAATCAGAATTTACAATCGATTAAAGAAAATAATACATTGTATATAAACATTAATAAGATATGTACATATTTGAAACGAAAGAAGGCATCCTTTACTGGCAAATATTATCTTCTGATAATACAACATTTGGATATCAGGGTATTCGTATATATATCGTGTATACTAAGATATTAATTGTTTAAAAATTGGATTGGACAATGTTATATATATCTATCTAAAACTATTTAATCAATGAATTATACATATGTCGTGGAATGAACATAGGAAATACATTCTGTCGACCAGAAAATAGTACATCATACTTCGTCAATTTTCAAATTAAACGACGGTAGTGTTGTCTAAATGAATTTAGTTCTTACAAAGATATACATTGCCTTAAGATAATGACGACGAATATTGTCTGCTCATGTACGATCTGAATTACTTTATCTCGTTACATTTTCTATGAGTTCCTTGTCTATCTTGATTGATGAGTAAACTGTACTCTTAATGTTGTACCTTATGTTTCAGAACACGTATTTCTATGTATTTTATTTCGTCCATAACGAACAAATAAATTGTAACATAAATACAGAAGGAAAGCAGAACCGCTCGAGATCCCAAACGATAGAGATTCTATTTCGAGGGAATACTTTGAAGAAATATCAATAAGAGAAACTCCATCAATAATAAACGATCTCCAATATTTTTATTAATCATCTAACTGTAACGATCAAAACATGCATAAATTCCTGAAACGATACTCCATCTAGAGACCTGAAAGAGAATCCACTATTCGACAAGAATGTTGTGCAAGCGTCTAACCAGCACCAAATGAAAAAGCGAAATGGTTTTAAAAGACACGATTTCAAAGACTCGGTGCTTGTCGAACGAACTGTAGAATAATTTTTGTTCTTTGATCAGCGTAATTCGCTTCACGCACCAGAAGTTTCCCAGGCGCGTTAACCTCGCAGAGGAGTGTAAAGCTATCTCGCAGCCTCGCGGATTATTAGCCACGTTCTTTTACGGCGCCTGCAAAATGACGTTACACCACCGTCTTTCGTCGAATCGATATCTTTTTCTTCCCTCCTCTCTCTTACCTGGCAGGTGTCCCTTTCTTCGTCTTATCGGCCGACGGATACTCGATCTATATTCCGTGGAGCCGCGAAAAGGCTGTAAAGTTTGGATAAGGAAATTAATCGGTCGCTTCGACGCAACCAACTTTTTACTTTTTTCAACCGAGACTAGGAACACCCTTAATTTAATGGAATGTAAATGTGTGCACCGTGAATTTTATCGTTTGCATTCTGGAAATTATCATCGTTTGGTCATCGAAATTAATCGATTAACTTTTGAGAAAGCTGTGGCTCCTTTGTTGTGAATTGAGGTAATCGAAGCTTTCTGTATGGCGGACATTTTTTAACCGATTTAACTTTCTCTGATTTATACAGCTACGTCTGGAATAATTAAATCATACGTTTTCTTATTGTATCTTACATTGTATAGCCGAAATATAAAATTCAAATTAATGTTAAAATCCAAATTACCTGTTACTTTATCCAAGATATCGATTAAAATAGAGAATCACTTTAAAGAATTATTTCCTTTTGTGGAGACGGCAAAAAAAAGACTGTAATATCGCTACCATCGTGGATGGGATATTTTATGCAAGTTCAATTTCAAATTGGCACAACGTTTCCCCGTTTAATCACCATAAGTGATATCTACCATAAAGCTGTCCATTATTATGCTTATGTATGGGATTTGTCGCTACTACCATTTCCAGTTTCCTTTTGTCTTTTCGTTTTACCCCTTGACGATGGCACGAATAACTTCTCCGATCCCTCAACTCTTGGAGCTTTTCCAATTATCGGTCGAATCATTCGAATCGCGCATTTGCATTCAGTCCGCTCTTTTCAGAACTTGTTTCAATGCTAATACGTCATCATTTACCTTCCTTTATGTATTTAATTCGTACAAGGTATTTTCAGAGGTATATAACCGATCGCTATTGATTTTTGTGTTCATAGGGAACACGATGTTTTCAGTGTTTCTCGTTGGCTCGCGAAACTTTTATTTTAATAGGATTTTTAGCTTCCATGAGACTTCTCTTCGCCTATTCCCTTCCGATATTTCCGCTTGGTCGTTTTCAATTATAAAATCACTTTGCTTTAATACGATGAAATTTGATGGTATGATTTGTCAAATTCTATAACTTCTATAACTAAAATTCGTAAACACACACCGATATATTATAATGTTGGTATATAATGTCGTTATATAATTCCCGACCAATCATCAGAAACAAATAATCTATAGATATGCGAGCTATTTTTAGAACCACCAAGGTCTAAACCATCATAATCTTTTTACTACATTGTTCCTGTCTTTCGGCGAGTAACACACAAAAAAAAAAAAAAAAGAAAAAAAGAACGAGAATCCATAGGTAAAAGAGTTGTCAAAGAAAATCCTTCTATATGGAAGGAAAAAAGGCACGTTTCAACAAATATCAAAATATTCAGAATCCTTCGTCTCTGTCTTGATCCACGAAGAATCGATAAGCGAAGCGTTTCCCAAAGTATCAATCATCGTACCCACGCCGGCGTTCTTTTCTTCCCTTCAGGGATATCTGCCGGGAAGAAAAGCAACCCCCGTCGAATGTAAAATACCAAGACGCGGGAGTTTACGAGGCACCGAAGAAAACAAGGTAGACATTTCTGGCCTGAAATCGATGTGCCTGTTAAGCGTCGACCGAAATAGATAAGTTGAACAGAGAACCGACCGAACGATAAATGGAGCAGCAAAAAGCAGTAAGATTTATCTGGATGGTCGTGGGACGATGTTAACGAAAGCTTTCTCAGAACAGGTGAAACGATTTCTCTCAAGAAATCCCGAAGGAACAACTATTGGTTATTTGCTAACGATATGCTATATCACAGTGGTCACCAAAAGTATTTGCATCTCGTTATACTTGTTATAGCGTCTACATACTAATTAGTTAGATCTGTTTGCAGTGCAACGATACGATTGTAAAATCATTGAAAATAGTTTAAGGAAACAACAATTGTTTTTAATCGAGGACGATCCAACGACGCGGAATTTTTTCGGATTAGCATACTTTTTTTTTCTTTTCTCAGAACCTATCGCTAACTGATGTGGCCGGTACGCAGGGGTTGGACTTGCTCCTTCTTTGAAACATCCACTCGTCAATTACCTCTTCTCTCCATCTTCTCCATTGTGAGAAAATGCCAAATTAGGAGATTCGAGTGTCAACCCCCTCGAAACTTGCCTAACTTCAAACATCTATCATCAAACCGCTATCATCAGCCTGTAGTAAAACTTCATCGAGTAAACACGCATTTCTCCTACCAAGTATACGCGTATATCCTAGTTTTCTCCGAACTGTTCTTAAGCTTTAAAGTGACTCGATTACATTAAGCTGCACTCCGAGGCAGTCGAATAAAAGTTTGCGCGAACGATCTCTCGCAGTGCAACATGATGTATTAAATATGATATATTAAATTTCGTAGATAGCATCTAGCAGTAGGTGCTCTCACGTAATTACAAAAATTGTAGAAAAGTAGCTTATAGAAAATACCGTAGGTGCCGATAAACAGACTTTTCAGGAGAAACAGAGAACTTGCATGTTACGATGTCGTCGAAATTCATGAAAAAGAAAAGTATATTCGTAGAAAAGTCTGTATGTGCCATCTTTCAAAGAGTTAAACAAAACTCAATGTTCCATTCGTTTAGATAGATGATATAAACAGAAGCCGAGAAATAATTAATCGATGTTTTTCTACAGAGGCGACGTTAGTCGTACCAGTGACACCATTTTATGTCATTATTAGTTATTTATAATGGGAAATTGGGAATGGGCAGTTAAATTCTATATTTTTAACGAATATTTTCCAGTAAAAAGCAAAACTTCTCAATTTTTGTCACTTACAGTGTTTCCCACTAGTGCTCTTCGGTTGTAGACTATAAAAATGGATGTAGAATCTGATGAAAAGATGCTTCGTTGGAAACATAAAGAATTAAAATATGTGTGTAATGTATTAACAATGTAAGAATATCGATTAAGAGATAGAGAATAGATTAGAAAAAAAATTGATGTAATCTAATTTAAATAACGTAACGTTGTACTAACGATAAAATCTGGATAGACAAATTCCCAAAGCATCCTTACATTTCGTTGGGATTTTCTTCCATTCACAGAGAAATGTATTTTCTGAAAGAGGGATTATCCGAATCGAATCACCATGAAGGGAGAACGCACGAGGCGATAATGTTGCTCGAAAATCGGGAAACAAATTCCGAGCAATAGATTCCCGCGGGAGCAAGGTAGTCGGGAAATGACGCATTGCCTGGTCGTGGCATGGTAAAAGTCGGTCGATTGCAAATTTCGTGATCTTTTCCACTGGCTTGCGGGGATCTTTGAAATTTATCGCTCGTGTGCTTCCTAGAGCGTGCACTGGGCCGCATAACGAGATTCAAAACGCTTTTTTGCCTCGTATACCAGGCAAATCTACACAAACAGGAGCGAACAGACGGAAAATGAACTACAGCGAGATAAACCAACCTCGATTTCATCGAATTTCTCAAGGAAAAATTCCACATGACGATCACTCGCGTTTCGTACGTTCTTGTGATACTTGGTATATATTATCAGGTCGTTTTATAAACTTTATTATCTTCTTTAATAGGTAGTTTAACATTTGAACAAAGCTCTTCACGATGAACATTTCTTTCATTGTATCTTCGAGGAAAAAGCGCAAAACGCTACAACGAAGTACACACAGCAACCCTCTTGTGCAGCTACTACTCCAACAACAAAACTAGCGAAGACTAAAAGTGTCTCTGGCTAAGATCTTAGAGGTTTGTTTATCGCAAGTGCCGTTACCATGTCGCAAAAAGATGTCAAATGATCGAGTCCCGTGCCATCGTATCAACCTAAAGAATTCAATTTTGGTTTCTGGCAAATAAATGTAAGAGAAATCCGGAACGGTATTATGGATCGAGCACTGTACGAATTCAGTCAAATTTAATAACGTGAACAATTGAACGTGGAAAATTAAACAAACGCGATGCTCTTCTTCGAATAAAGTAGCGGATCTGTTATATTTTCAGTATGTTTGTCGAGTTACTATCTTAGAATTTTTCGATTATCATATGAGAACCACTTTTCATCTGGTTTTAAAAAAGGATCTTGTTTATTTGTTTGAAGTAACTCTAGCTATCTTCATCCGTGTAAGGATCTATATATCGTGAAATCCATTTGTCCATTTTCTTTGCTCTTCCTATTTGAGCCAAGTGATGAATAATGGTGGGATGGCTTACTTTCATTTGAAACGCTATTTCTCTTACTGCTTGTCATGGATTAATTTCAGTAATATCTTTCGAAAACATTATTGCGGATGGCATTTTCCATTTTATCTCTTGCTTCGCTTCACAATAACAAATTACTTTGAAACGATATTTTATATGCACAAACGTAAAGGGTTTGAAGAGAAGATGTTCCTAATGATGGTGTATGGAATTCAGTTAAATTAATTGATGAATTTATAAAAAGAAAAAGAAATAATTTCAGAACGTCATTTATTATCATGATTAATTTGTGTAATATTCAGTATTATAATTTTAATAAAGTATACAAACCTCGAATAAAAATATGCGAAATTTTAGGAGTAATTATTTATGTAATCAATGATTTGTACCTGAAAAGCTTTCTATCAAAGAATCATAGAAAATAAGGAGTTTCATGCCAAGTTATAATTTTTTTGAGTACAGCGATCTTTATATTTCTCTCGAAAATCGTCTACAAATTCGAAATAAACAGATAGAAGATTCATTTGTACACTTTTTGCAGATTCAGACTACGCCCTTTCAATAAATCGTACCGATCAATCGTTATACGATCGTAAAATACCTGTAGTCGTGATATATCAACAAAATCTGAGAGATAGAAATTTCACGATCTCATGAATTTGTATGCATTAATAACAAGATCTTGTTACGATGGAGAAATATAAATTGCCTGTTCTTGCAGAAAAATGAAAAGTGGACGCACTTCCGTGCTCACATTCGTATCAGCCACGAGAAATTCCATACATATGTATATTTCCCGTGTGAATCTTCAAGAATCGTGTTTCGATGCTTTCGCTATCGAACTCGCCCGTCTCGATAACGAGTTTCTCTGTTCGTATCGAGATATCTCGTATTCATGTGAATCTCGTCGCTTATTTCGCGACAGATAGAAGAAAAGTGGTGCGAAAGAACTCGGATATAAATCACGAACCAACCGTAACCAAGTTAAGACTGTGTATTCTATGTATGAATGATGCATTTCTCAGATCAATGAAGGTAATCTAGAAGATTGATATGGGTGTCAAAAGTTTTACGATAGATTTACTACCTATATCAGAATTACTACGAATGGAGATTTATGATTGTAGAAAACGATATGATTGTAGATACGATTATATCTCGTCAAATCTATTATGATTATAGATTTACTGTATTAAATATCGTCCTTGAAAATTTTAATTAAACTTTACTGCATACGATTATACTGTGAAACTGAAGTTTTATCGTTCTTTCCAGAAAAAGAAGATAATAACGATTACTTCTAATAGTTAATTTAGCATTAATTTGTATTAGGGTATTCTGATATTTATGAACGTATGTTAAATGTCTATTTCTCTCCTCGCAATTAGCGACCGCTCTGCTGGTATTAGCAAGTAAATTAATGATTTAAATCCTTCTTTTTATCTTTGTTCCCTATAGGAATAAAAAAATTAATAAACGAGGAACATTTTCTACCACCATCGTATCGTTTCGTTTAATTTCGAAATCGACCAACGATAGCAGATCAACTCGAAAACCACCGATTGCATACATGGCAACAGCAAATTTAATTACAAAATTAAACAGCGCCTCTGAGGCAGGATAGTGGGTCGTTTTGCTTCATTACTTTCCATCGATCTTGCCGCTAATTACGAAATAGTAATTTCGAAACACGCGTGCGGTGACGCTCCGAGATACCAGAGACGGCTTTCACAACGGAAACTAATTTTGCATGCGTTCCGCGTACAACGTAGGATCGCGATACCGTACGTGAGATTGCGCCTCGATACCAAAATCATGGAATATAAAATTTGACGGCGTGATTCGCCGTTGAAAATTTTTCGATTCGTTGCCGTTCATACAGGGATGTTTGTCCTTGAAACAGCGAACTACCATTTCGGAACGTAAGTGGCCGATCAAAAGCGACACAAAGGAATAACATCCGCCTTATTGTTCCATAAACTTATTGCAAAGTGCGGTTGTGAGTACCGTTCGCTGTTCTTTAGAATTGAAACAAGTTCCAGGGAATTACGCTGGCAACTTTTATGCTGTATCCGGAATTATCGAGGTTGCTATTAAATGTTGATCCTCGTGTGAAAGATAGGACGGTTCGTGTCATCGTTTGATATTTACGTGAATGTTGTAGATTCATCTGATCGAGATATAAAATACATATATCTACGTATTTGAAGCATAACGTGAGAAGAATTGTAAATTAAAGAACATTCTTCCAAAATATTCACCGCGCACAATTGAAAGTAGAAATTCCGATTGAAGAAAATCCGTAAGGTGAGACGTACCTGTAACGTGCAAATACAGTTCGTAACGTTGCAATTGAGAAATGATACAAAATATTACAGGTAGAGACGCGTGTGGTGTGATACAGCAAAACAGAAATGCAACTACAAATGGATGTTGGTCAATCCCCTCAATCGGATTTTAATCCTCCTAAGTATTAACTAGTACACAGCGCGTTGCAACGACGCAATTCCACGTCGTAACTCTAAAACAACACATCGAGTTTCCTACACTTACAAACATTGTACACGCGCGACATCATACAATCGTCTATTCTACGAAGTCTTACTATAATCTCTGCAATGTTTCAATGCACTCACCAGGCGGGGATTACGGGAAAATTCTACAAGTAACACGTTCTACTGTCGGTTAGCTTTACATTTTACAGTAAAAGAGAATTTACGTCTCCCCGTAGATCCGTATAATATTTAATAGGTAACGTAATCTTCGGTAATTATATCGGAAATGGCGCGATTTCAATGAGTTTGAAATACGTGTCAGGATCAATATTCTCAACAACTCTTTTCCTCTGTACGTGTAACCGACGCACGGCCTTCGTTCTCGAGCTCTCAGTTTCTATTGCACTTCATTCTGCCATATGTATTTTTATATTAAGTCGTCCGTAAAGTTTCTTTCGTTTTATAAGGAAATAAAAATAAATATTTTATAAAAAGTAGAAGGATGCACAACATTTTTCGTTTTATATTATTTTATCGAATTACGTATGAACCATTTTGTTTTATCCAGATAAAGATCATAACGTTCGACAGATTAGGTTTCATGTTTGTAGAAAGATGCGTCGTTGTAAAAGACGTGTCTGTAAAAGAAAGACACTTTTCGGACAACCTAATATATTAGCTCGATCTAATCTTAACTCATTGATGCTAGGTATCTTTAACATACGCTCCATTTTTCGAGGATAATTCTGAATACATTGAAATTTCGAATGCTACTGATACTGACTACGTTTACAAATACACTGACGATATCAATCACGACTACGATGCCATAATGCGATGTGTTTACGTTATGAACTCTAAAAAACCTGAAAGTATAGGTTGCACTACATAAAAATGCGCCCACTTATTCTACGACGAATCGTAACACAAATTCGACCAGAGTTTTATGAGAATATCTTGGAAACTAAGGCCGAGTGTCTGTAATACGTAGAGGAATAAGTTGCTCAGAATGTTAACTTGGACAATATATGTCAAGGTCGTCAAAATCAACGTTTTCTCTATATAAGTAGGTACCCTATCCTCCACTTAAGCTCCATTTTTCTAATTATCTTCATAAGCATACGAATTTGCATAAATCCGCAGCCCACTCATCAGTAGCGCTCAAACTAATACGAAGCGTACCTTGAGTATCGGTTTTGATTCAGATTTGGAACTTACATACTGAACTTTGTCGCATCACTGGTCGTTGCCGCGTCTCTGTAAACGTCTTTTTGTCTGCTCTGTTACCATTGTACGATATTTGCCGACGTCATCGCGGCCATGTCGGGCGATCTAAGTTCTTTGAAGTAAGCGTCCCTCGCAACTATAATCTCCTTCATGATGCCCGTCGATAAGTCGACATTGTACGTACAGTGGGAATCACGGGGGGCATTATGGATTACGAATAGATGTGTAAGCCGATTCGAGTTACGAGAACGGCCGGAGAAAACAACCACAATTCGCTATGTAGTTGCAGTTTAGATAGCGCAGGCAGATTTGCAGTTTCGCAGGCAACAGGATACGATTCTTGATGGGCAGTTTGGATATCAAGCGGTGCACGCGAGAAAGAAGGTTTAAAGAGAGAAGGTTAAGGCGTTTAGTTTATAGGGAATTGGCAAAATTGGTGCTTTCGTACTGACTGTACCGCAACATGTAACGTAGACGGAGTATTAAAGCGGTTTGAGACATGGAAGATTTTATTGGCAGATTAAAAGAAACTGTATTGCAGCCAAATTACAGATATTCTTTATGACGAGCGTTATTGAGATTAGCATGATGTTTGCAAGAAAATGACAGATTTTGAGAAAAGTTGAATATTTCACTGAAATATTCGTAGTTACAACACACTTGTTTATGTTTTTAAATATATCTTAAACCCACGACCTTTCATCGTGTACTTTTACTTCTCTCTTCAATTTTTATTCACGGTGAGTTCGATATATTGTATAATATCTTACACGATTTCTATCTTCGTTATTAATTAGCTGCATTATTTGTTCCTCTAACGACTCTTAATCTTTCGTCGAAAATACAGAAGCTCTTTATCTTTGACAAATTTCAACGTACCAACCTCAACGTATCTTCATCAACATCTCTACGTGTCAAAAATTTCCAGCATATGCACGAGAAAATAATTCCGTCGGTCTGTGCATTCAATTTCAAATGTTGTAATCGCTCGACCCAACGCGTTATCATAATTCTTCGCTATGTTGCGCTGCTCAGAGATGCATTCACGGTAACCAGGTAATAACTGGTCCAGTGTAAATTCTTCAACTAAACGGAACAGCAGAGAGAAAGAGAAAGGGAGAGAGAGAGAGAGAGAGAGAACGTATAAGAGGGAAACGTCGCTCGATAAATTTCGAGAGCCCCTAGAATCAGACGAGCCCCTGGAAATTTTTCATTGGCTGTTTAGGGACCGACATCCGATGGCTGGGTCGTAAAGCACCGCCTAAGCAATAGCAATTTCTGTGAAACAGCTACCTGTTCCCCACGGAAAAAATGCCACCTTAACACGTTGATAACGAGATACATATCTCGTCTCTCGTTTTGTAAGGACCTTGAATAGCAGGTAGATTTTTGCTTGTATTTAGGAATTTAAAATAAAATAATACAAACTGTACAAAGTGCTAGAAAATACTTAGGGGGTGACTTATTGGACGATACGAGAACAATGAAAAAAGTTGGTATACAAAAATGTCGTTTGATGTTTTGAAATTTATTTTTTGAAATCCAGAAATTGAAGCAAACAACTATAGGATTTCGACTCTAATATTTAATTTCATTTGTATGAGATTGAGAAACGCGAAGTCTAAGCAAAATAAAAAGAAGAATTGGTCAGCTAATTCATCGATCTACGTCAATTATTTGTTATAATGTGACAGTACCATCTTCTGTAACACGATCCACGTACATCGCTGCAAAACGTAGACACGAGAATATAATTAGAACCGATGAATAGTTCAAAGATACAAACTCATCGTAAGCGGCTCATCAAGCAACTAATTGAAAGAACATTTAACATTGCTGCCCTTGTCGTAGCGACTGTACGCCGCGTTGTCGCAACAGTTCTCAATTCGACGATTCTAGTCTTCCAGCCAAAAGCTAATTAAACGACGAGATTTCCTGCAGTACAACGCACCAACGACTCGTCTGACAAAAAAGCCACTGTTTACCGAGCCTCTGTAATAGTCGAACAGATTGCAGAAACCGCGGTATCAGCGAAGCTATGACGAACTTCAAATGTAATTCCCTTGCAAACCCCGTGTCTCCTTAATGGATCTTGCCGTGGAAATAATCGCAAGAAACGCAGCATTTACGTCAGCCTTGCAAGGATAACGAGCAGACAGTTGTCGGTTATGTTGCTCGACAACCCTCTCTGGGCACAAACAACAGAGACGAAACGCTATCGCGATGCGCTGCCGCATGAAGTCATTTATACGGGTGATTAGTTTTAACTATGCAACATGCGTTTGTCCTCCGCGATGACGATTTCGTCGACTGACCTCGACAATTCTGGCAACCAGTAGGGCTATTTTCCTTGACCCTCTTTTTACGATCGATCGTCGATGAATGTTCTATGGCGACCCGACTGCGATCATCGTTGTTATACAAATTGGGGTTGGATATTGTGATTTCTTGGTTTTGCGGTCCTATCGATATACAATTCATGTTCGCGTTACTGCAGAATTTACCTTTTGTAGCTACTTTTACCGATTGGTCCTTTCGTTGTAGACACTTTGGCTCGAGATTTTTCTATGGATGTTCCTGTTTTAAATTTGAAGAATGTGTCCTGAGTTACGCCGTTAAAAGGTTAAAGCGATAGTTGGACAAAGAACCGACGAAACGCTTCATGTAGCCGGTGCGAATGTTCAGTGCACCACGCGTTGCAACACGTAGTATTTTGTAAAAAAGTTGCTTTGTAATGAAACGCCGGCTTCCAATAGCTTAAAGAACGTGTTATTCGATTCGACATCCGAATGACGTGTAATCTGTTCCAAGTCAACCTGAGAAAATGAAATCCAATTCTTTTCAACCAAGCGTTCCAAAGCGGTAAATTCCAATGAAGCGACTGAAACGAAGTCAGTGTATCCAACAGAGCTATTCACAAACAGTTGAAATCCACGAAGCCGGCAGACAAACGAGCAAATACGAAAGTGTAAGAGAACATCGTCCGAAAGTAGGAGAGTCATCTGGAAAGCAAGAAAGTGGTTTCTTTCGTGGCTAAGGAAATTTTATAGTTGCATCGAAAGCTATGCAGAGAAAGTGGGTATTCCCATTTGGCGCGTCACGTGCAAGCACAGAAAGGAAATATACGGAGAAGCGTATTACGTATGAACGAGGCGAGCCGTTCCTTCAGTGAAATAATTCACGGCCGAGCCGCTCTCACTAACCGGTTTTCAAAAGTCGCCTCATCTCTCAAACCAAGCTTCTCCGTTCTTTTTAATAAATAGTGAGGCTGCTCTGTCGCGCCAAGACGCCAGGCGCTATCTTGTTAACCTCCCGAGGCAGATTTCATGCTTGACCATGAATCATGAAGACTTTTCTCTGAAAAACCCAGCTTGTCAAACGTATAACGAGTAGTTAAGGAATAATTTAAGTTTGGGAGTAGCTTGAAATTTTGTTCGTTTTAAATAGGTTTTAACGTGGCGTTGCATCCACTGCATGTACAGTTCACGAATTTATCTTGACAATGCATCGTTTAAAATAAAATTTGCTTTATTATTATGAGCGATGTATTGTCAAGATAGATTCGTGAACTGTACATGCAGTTGATGCGACGCCACGTTAAAATATAAAATATAAAATAATGTTTGCTATATATAAAATATAAAATAAATGTGCCTATTCGTAAATAAGAAAATATAATTAATAGGTAAGTTCACGACAGAACAATTTAACATCAAGTAATTCTAAAAGGAGGCCGTGTACGATTATAAATTAAATGATAATGATATTAACGAAATGATAAAAACTGATTGAAGTTTTCTACACGTAGAACTAGTTCGCAGTAGTAAAAGTCGTTGTTTTGTCAGACATCGCTTGTAAAAACTTATTTTACAAATATTTCGAAATACACCCACTCTCGCAAGAAGTTATTCGAAGATTTCATAAATTGTATTTTACCGTTTTGTAGTCAAGGTCTTTCAAATGAAATGGCAAATAATTTCGATTTCAATATTAATTAGAAATTTCCAAAATGAAAAAAGAAATATTTCCGTTTGCAATAGAAAATGAATCCTCAACGTTCCGGCTCTATTCAAGTTCCGTCTGTTTTAATCGGCAAAAGATCGCGATTTCCGCGATTCCGTCGTGCAAAAATAATCGTAACGGGTGCAAAAGACTCGAGGAGGGTCGCCAGACGAGCTGGATAGACGTGTTCCGACTTCAGACACAGGCACCCGGTGCAATTAAATCCACGTTCAGAAATCGCGTCGAAATAAACAAGGCCAGCAGACTCGACTAATGGAAAGAGGAAGCACCGAGCTACAAGGGCGGCGCACTTGGATTTCCGCTTTTAGTAGAAAATTATTCGCTTCCGTCCCATAATGAATACTCCCTGGCTATTGTGCGCTGTTGACGTCGAGGTAAGGAATGAGATCCTATTGGACTTTTCAAGTAGTGCTGAAGTTGACAAGATAAGGATAATGGATGAGCGCTCACGCACGCGGAGAAAACCAAGACCTTGCGGATGATGGAACTATGGAAAGTATGTTATGTGTATATCAAATGAACCCGAGAAACCAGCAGTTCGTGCGAATTTATTGCTCTGATAATTGCTATACTAATTATAACGACCACTGGAATCATCTTATTTTTGATATGTATATTTAATTTCTTTTTCTAATGTGTGCAATTTCTAGGCTGGTCCCTTTTGTGTTTTTTCAAATTTTTCATAATGTCGGTGTATATCGCACATGTATCTCGAAAGTAAATATAATTCGTATACAATACACTTTTTGAGGAGAAACGAGATAAGACGATGTTCAAGTCATAATGAACTTTCATAACGAATAATCATGTTGCAAATATTTTATTTAAATAATGCACAATGCTGTAAAAAGAGGCACTTCAAGAATACTTGAGATAACATGAAATTTTACGATATTGCGATACGATAGTCAGAATTTCTTTGGCGATTCCATCAAAGCCGTGTCCTGTCTTTTCATGAAAACGACGTCGCATTGAGACTTCCAACAAAACCCACGGGCAGGATTCCATGATCGTTTCTATACATCGAGGCCCATAAAGCGACGCCATACAGGCTCGATTGTCTGTTCTTTGGGGGAATCGCTCGCGACTAACATTCCACCCTCTAGGCTCGCAGGATTATTATTGAGCGCTCGCGTGTGCATCGTCTTGGAAAGAAAATTTATTCTAATCACGTGCTCCATGTGGATAAAAATGAACGGCTGCATCAACTCTTTTAGATGATATTTATTCTTTGAACGCCGATAGCGAACGCTCGTTGAGACTGAAAAGCAGTGTTAAAGTTCCATTAGTATGAATTCCAAAGAGGTTATAAAAAAATAACTACGTAACTAGATTTACATCCAAGTATAACAATTTCCTTCATCGATGATCAATAATCGAGTTTTGCTGAAAGTTAAGCTTCGAAAAAATTGTTTCGTAGATTACTCGAATTATCGCACTGCTTGCTTTAAAATCTACCACACAAGGAATAACTAGAAATTGCACACCATTTTTATATCAGGAATATTTTAAGTTCAATTAATAATATTTACTATAACCTAATTGCTTGCTATGTCGCCCACCTTCCTAAATTATCTTGCTGAAAGATCAACAATCGCGTCGATAATTATCGTTAAGAGCCTAGCATTTGTTTTAGATAATTAAAAAGATGCACCGTATGCGTCAATAGCAGTGTTAAGATAAAATCTGAATGTAACATTGTTACATTCTGCGGTACAATTATCACAGCACGCTATCATTTTAGTCAACATTGAAAGGGTTAAAAATCTTTTCGCTGCCTTTGAAACCTTTTCGCAGAAAATTTTTAACGATCAAGATCCATTATACGGTCTGACAATGAAAGAGTTAAGCCCATGGTTCACGATAGATGAATCGCGATATTTCGGGAGAAAGGAATAAATATTTTAGGTCACATTGATGATGCGGAACAGTGAACAGGATACGATTCGTTAATATTAAAAAGCGAGGGACAGAAGAACAAGGAGGAAGAAGAGGAAAAGAAGCGAGTGTATTAGGGAGGCTGTTTGCTTATTGTCAAGGTAGCGAATGGAGATTGTTTCAACGTTTTTCATCGAGTTAAAAGAGTAATATTCGAGAACGAATTAAAGTTGAATTAGTTATCCGGTCAGCGAAGGAAATTTCCAAGCCGACTCGAACGCTTACCGCGCTGCTTCGTTTATTTGCGATTAGCAAACGCGGACGTGACTTGCCTGTTATCGAGAGATTCATTACAAATTGAAATCGATTCGAGAGCCTGCAAGTTTACGGGACTCGTCTCGATGAGGTAACTTTCGCAAGACGATATTCGTGAAATGAAAAGAGCCGAAGAAGAATCGATATGGCGTAATACGACCGATAAACGAACAGGTTTTACGTGTACTTCTGTCTTCTTTAATCGACAGCAGTTGTATAAAACACAGCTGAAATGAACACAGTTGTTTTCGCTTGTTCATTAACTAGATTAAACATCAACTGTACAAATCTAACTCATTCATTTATTATCACCAGAGTATAATAATCTAGCGTATATCGAGGTTGAATGAGAATGCGAATGAAAATGTTATGTAAATCGAATCTCATCTCGTAGACGACGGGCAAAAAATTAATAATTGTAACGTGACGTCTGTGATATACGCAACACCAAATATTGAAATGACTTTTCTTCAAACTCATTGGATATCTTGCCAGAAGAAAGTTTCTGTAACAAAATTTTATGGTTTCGTGTGTTCTGCGTATACAAACATTGTATTAAGATAATGGTACGTTTATAACACAAACTCGTTACTAGTAATTTCTAAAAATCCGTGTAACCGAAAATTAGAGATAAAAGAGACCTTTAGAATTATTTTTGGTAAATCAAATATTTGAAACTTCAGCCTGTAAAAAGAAAGGAAAACGAAACTCAAGAGCAAACTTTTGTTTGGTCGAGGTTAATATTACTTAATTCTACACAACTTGAGTGTACGTGGTATAATTGCTCGATATTTAGCAGTACCGCATAGTAGACTCGTGTAACGTTTGCAGTGTGAATACTAGAAGTTTATGTGATAAGTATGTAGCCCTGAAGCGCTCCATACTCAAAGGGTTCAAACGTTTCTCATTTTCAGACGTTTCGACCCAATTATATACGCGCCACACGTTTGCATCATGAACTTCGTATCTGAAATTCCATAGTGAGAAACCGTGAAATGCATATCTGAGCCGAAATCGAACCTCTTATTCCGAATAGTAGCTTGACTACCGCAAAATTTTGTTAAGCGTTTGCTATTCATAAGCGACGAACAAGTTTACTCATATTCGCTGTACGTACCATTGCTGCTTTTACGAACCATGAAAATTTTATCAACGAATTGAATTTCACGGAATAGAATGAATGAAACTATTAGATTTCGGAATTATAATTATGATAGTCGACTTTCATTACAGTGCTAATGAAATTTCGTACAATGCACATAACGCATGTATATTCATGAAAAGCTTTTATGGGTATTGTTTCAATACCTTTACGCGAGCTACTTTATTAGTACTATCACTATCATATTATACAGAGATAGCATATATCGTATATATCGTAGACAAGTAGCATATATATAGGAAAATATTTCAGAGGTTCGATCGAAACTCAATCTTAATATTTTCCCCGGTATTTCATCATCACGGCATTGTGAGAAGCACAAAACATAAACCTATGATATTGCATAGTCAAATATAGCATCATAGTTAACGGGAAATATCCCCATAATTATTCGCGTAGCTACAATTATCTGGTTAACGAACTTCGAATAACGAACTATTAGCAGACTGAGAATAATAGGTGCGGCGGCGTTTCCACGTAGGGTCTAGCCATCAATTAAAGTTGAGATGGCAAGCAACTAATATCAAAAGTCGTTCACGAAATGAATCTTGCTCCGAGTTTGCGCATCGTGCGTAGAGAAGTATGAGAAGGTAAAAGAGAGTAACTAGAGGCTGTCACTGCCAGAATGCTGGCCCCATCGAGGGAACCCAAACAGCCAGAAAAGTATTCGCCACACAAGTCAACTTCTGCCGTGGGAAACTTTCGTCATTGCTAAAGCCTTAGAGACTTCATTCGGTCGAAGAAGCTGGATTTGCGGCCAGAACTCGAAGAGAACGCGACTCTATAACCCGTTCGATTGGCATGTTTCGTGTGGATACGGTGTCGTGTAGCGGGAAAAGTAATTAGAGAATCTTGGGCGAGGAGAGATCGTTCCAAATCGATTTGTGAAACTTTCAACGATTGAATTCGTTACTTTGGAATGAGATTTATGTTTGTAATGGAACCGTTTCGGTATTGTATTTATATATTTTGTCAATATATGTATGTTCAAACATTAATTTGAAATTCATTTGAATATTTTATATACGTTGAAATTGTAACAATATACGACGTGTGACAATAAAATATCGAAAATGTATCCTCTAACTCTGTGTAACCAGATTATTCGTTGCTCGTGATAAATGAAATTACGATTTATTAGAATTGTATTACGTCGCCCGGAAAGTTCGTGCCGATTTTTAAGGAATTTGGTCGACATGAAAAATCAGATTGAAAAGTTTTTCACCGAAAAGCCAGAGAGGTTCTGGAAGAATGGAATATTTAAGTTGCTTGAAAGATGGAGAAAGGTTGTGGAACAAAATGGCACCTATATAATTCAATAAACGTATATCGAATCGAAATGTAAATCGGACCGAACTTTCCGGGCGACTCAATATATTTTTAATAAAAGAACTACCAACTACTGTAACATTGTAAGTTTCTCGGAACTTTATTTTCGCACCTAATATAACTCAATAATTGCATCTATGTGAATCGTTATTATGTGATAACATGTCGATCTCAATTTCACATCAAGGTACTTAAAATACGGCTACATCACGAATACAGATAGATAAAATACATTTTAATTTAAAGCTAAATGATTGCTTTCAGTGATACATTTTATGATTGGTTTGCAGCGACAAATAATTAATAACTGGAGGTGAAATGCTATCGGATTTATTACATTAATTTTCTTTGAAAGCGTCGAATATTCCAAGTATTATACAGTGTAATTCTTGTTTATGCAATATGAAGCTGCACAATTATTCAGAAAATATTGATACTTGACCCATTTCGGCTAGCAGTTGCTTTACAAAGCATCATCTATTAGGTTGACCGAAAAATTTCTTTCGTTTTATGAGGAAATAATAGACGCACAACGTTTTTTTTTTATATTATTTTGCTGAATTATGTGCGATCCATTTTGTTCTGCTGAGATAAACACCGCGACATTTCACAGACTTGGTTTCACGTTTGTATGAAGGTGCACTGTTGTAAAAAACACGTTTGCGAAAGAAAGACACTTTTCGGACAACCTAATATTTTACCCATTTTTGTAAATTTCCATTTATTGAATAACTGTTTACTTTCGAACTACGAATTTTTCGAACATTCTAAAAGTTACAACACGTAACTATAAAATTACATTTACAGATCAAATCAAGGGTACTATTGAGTTTCAATATTTATTACTTTCAGCTATACCATATGCGTTATTCTCGTCGATGTTGTATAAATGAAGAAATAAAATTTCCGCGGAACACTGGGTCGTTGAACTTTTGATTAGCGTCGTCGAAATCGATCGAATTTTTCAGCACTGTTAGACGTCAAACAATCCTCGACGAATAAATGTGCCAGAGATGGAACAACACAAGAATCCTTATAGCGTGACGTTCATTTTCGTGAGATTGCAGATGCACTCGCTGGATATTTCAGGAAACTAACTCGTAGAAACGAGTGGCTCCCTCGAAATTCCACTACAAGCGAGTGGAAGCGCAAGGTTAAATATTATATCACTGTAGTCGCAACCGTATCGACGTTATGCTGTTACGAAAGTATGAAATGTTAATCTATCACTAAACAAAAGATTAATTTCTTAATATACCTGTAAATGATAAAGAACATCCTTAAAATCAAACTTCCAAAATTGCTACAAAAAGTCATAGTTATTCGAAAATGATCGTTCGTCTTAAGTGATAGTTTACGATCGAAAATTTCACTAATTTCACGAACGAGTCAAAAGAGCAATACGAAAATTCTACGTTGTAATGTCTTCAAGTTACACTTTTCGAAAATTAATTTTTTATTGAAATATTATAGAACATCTCGTATCTAAGGAAATGTTGCTTTCCTACGGTTTATTGATACACACGAAACTACTTTTCATAGCTAAGGCTACGATAAAAAATGCGTTTTCTACAGTGAAACATCGCGACTCGTTGGTTGGCGAGAAATCGGCTCCTCGAGCGCGGCTCGTACGATCGCGGTTGTTTTGATTTTTTTAGGAACAATTTTCACGACGACCGCGTCGTGACTGATTCCTCCTGAAGTGCTTTAAGAGATTCGCGATGCTTAAACCCAGAAAATGAAGTCGCGAGACCGCGAAGGGAGTCTGGTCTTCTGCGTCACGCTATCCTCCACACAGCACAATTTTTTGCGAGATTCCATTGCGAGATAGAAAATCAAATGCTCACTGCACGAGGTAAATCGATCGATGGTTTAGAAGTTCGTGTTACTACTGTTCCGATATTTGTACACATTGTAGAGTAGCAATATTATTCTTGTTTAATCTACTGGATAATTGCCTGCTAAATTCAAACCTGATAGCATTTGTACGATAATTAAAGGATTTTTAATTGGATAAATTGTCCACAATTTTCCTTTTTCGAATAGAAATGAACTTCTTTAGCTTATTTATATAAATAAAGATATTAATAGTTTAATTACATATTTCTTCGATTATTGCAAACACGTGGTAGTTTTGGGTTAATGAGAAAATTGTCCATCGCAGGAATCTTCTCGTTTTCCTTTACAATGTAGAAATAAGCTTGGAAAATCGCAAGATTAGGAAAAAGTTGGGTATTGAAAGCGTCATATTATTACGTCAATTTCAATAATTCACTAATTACATTTTAAATCCACGTTAATTTAAAGCTTCATAAATGAATGTAGGTTTTAATATAATATATTTTGAAATATTGAACCTACTCTTTGAGATGTTAGAACACATGAAAATTGTGAACATAGCATACGTAAATCGTGCTATAATATAACTAAATTTCGAAGCGTGTTTAATTTGCAGCGACATACATTATACGTATGTGAAAGCATTCAATAATTATTTTACCGATATTATTTCGAATATCTGATAACGACTTTGGAATACAAATTTCTGTGCAATCGAAAGCAACCACCGTTACTTTAAAATATGGAAGGATATTTTGCGTAAATGTTTTACGTAAAATTAGTAAAAAGGATTAAAAACGATTCTGTGAGTTCAACGTTCGCAAACTGATAGATAAATAAAGAATTACGAGTGCGTCAGAAGAATTAACAAAATCAAATATTTACGTTCCTCCTGTGTGCACTGCTGACGCTGGTTTTTACCGTATCTCCAAAATATAATATCGATAAAAGATCTGATAAGCGATTACAAATACATGTTCGAACATATTTTAAATGAAATCTGTCTCTGGAGGCGCACCAGTCGCGGTTTTCCATTTATATCCGTGACAATTGTTCCTTTGGTACCGGGCACATTGCTCTCAGTATTGCATCAATTTTTCTGAACATTTGAAAAATGTAAGAACTGTCGTAAAACTTGTAATGGTATTGTAAATATTGAATATAAAAGGGACGCAGTGTAGTTGCCAGATTTATTTGTAGACTGCGCATGTTTATGCATTTATAACGAATCTAAACATACTGCCGATTATAATATTTAGTGGATGAAACAATTCTCTGCTAATTTCCATTATCTTTGAAAAAAAATGTAAATTTGTATTTTAAAAATTATTTGTATTGTAAAAATTCGCAGTCTATATTTTATTCAATGCTTATAGAGACTTCTAAATCCAGTCGATAGATGTTCGAACCTTCTATAAAAGGGCATATCTTCAACGATATTCCAAAAATTATGCTCCAATCACAAAAAATGAAGAAAAAAGAAAAGAAGAAAAATCTGATTTTATCCTCAATACGTACGTTAACACGTAGCATCAATTTTTAAACTTACGGGTCACCGTACGCAACGAGAACGTAAGTACGTTAGGATGTACTACGTACGATTCTACACGGTGTCTTACGGTGCAGTTATTTTATTCCCATCGGCGCGGACAGCGGGACGAAATAGCCGCGAGCACGAAATTTGTTCTTTTCAATTCGAGGGGAATCGATCTGTGTCCCCCCATATTTTCCCCTGCGAACGAGGAATTCCGAAATGAAAGAAGTCGCTTCACACGGCGACGACACGCTTCACCCGCCAAACGTCAGCTGTATAAAAATAATATTGATCCTGGTATTTTAGAGAGGCTGGCTTCCAGCAGAGGATCCAAGGATCCGAGGATTCGAGCAATACTCATGCGGTTTCTATTGCCAGGATACCGCTGATATCCTACGATCACACAGAGACACTTCCGTGTTTCTGTTTCACGGAAAACCGTTTCTCGTGTGATTTTTCTTGTATCGGAAAAATACACGGACACCTCGATTCCTTTTTCTTTCTTTGCGTCACATTACGGTCGGTTTTATGTGCAGCTTGAAACTCGTGAGATCAGGAGAATTTCACTGTATGTTGGTGTTCGCTTCTGGACGAGTTTTCGATAGTGTTTTTTTTTAATGAGAAATTGCTGGCGAGGGCAGGTATACAGCCAAATTTTGAAACGGATATCGACGTTTAAAACGTCGTCTCTTACGAAAAAAAACTATGTATATTTATGCAAATTTTTTTTATAAATTCGCGTTACACATATTTATTTTTACGAACACAACTAAGAGGGTAGGATCTACTAGGTAATTTTATACGTGCACTCTCTGAATTTTTGCACCCTTCAGTTTCCCTTAAGCGAATTTACCCTTCGCCACACAGTTGGTAATCCCTTACAACAAAAACATATAAAAATCTCAAAAATTATCTGACCATCATAGAATCTCGTACGGTCAATTCATTTGTTTGCAGCTTTTTATCCGTTGGTTTCAGCACTCGATATTTCCACCATTCTGGCAATTTTACAAACCTCCCATTAGACTCGTCGATTCGAAAAGGGATAAACAAAGTATCGTAAAAAAAAGCGCGTATCGTGAGAAGCGAGAACGCGACAAAATATTGTTTCAGGTCGATTGAACAATATTTTCTTAGAGCAAGAACCAGTCGGGTTTTCGAAACGTTTCCGCGACTTTACTGGCCACGGTAATTTTTCACGATGTTACTTTTTATTTGTAAACGGTTTTACACGTTGGCGGGGCGATTTCAACGAAAGAATTCCGATCCGTTCGTTCAATATTGGAATCCGCGAGATACCTGCTAGACGTAAACAGGTCAACCGTTTATTATGTTCTAACAAGCACATATTCATTATACATAGTACCTTCTATTTAACGAGATATTTCTGACTCAATGTCAGTCTATCAACGATCCACAGCCTAACAAATATTATTTTAACCTTTTAACGGCGTGTGAGACACGGGCACAGCTATTTTTAAGCGATCAATTTTAACGCGTCTTTCTACCAATAAATAATCACGTTTCTATAAAAATATTTTTATAAAAATACCTGTTTTCTTTCATTTCGTGTCTTATGTTTTCCGCCTTATCGTACGAAGATGATAAGATGTGCCATTAGAATTACAACGAAAATATTATTTATCCTCATTACATGGCAGATAAACAATTCTAATAAAAATTGACCGGTTTGATCGACAAAAGTTGGGACGTGCAGTTACGAAAGTATGAAATATACAAATATCTTTAAGGATTCGTTTTATAAGTGCGTCAGAAAATTTAGAAGTTAACGTTAATCGATCAACAAACAAAAGATTGATTTATTAATATACCTGTAAGTGACACAGAATTTAATTAATTAAAGATAAGAACATCTTTAAAATGAAACTACCAAAGTTACAATGAGGAGACAGTTATTCGAAAATAATTCGTCTTAATCGAAATGGAAAATCGGTTGGTTCGATGAATAAAAATTAGCACGTTACTAACGTATATTAGCACGGAGAGATATAGGAGGGATATTTAACGCTAGAAAATTGAATATTTAAATAATCAAGCTGTAAAACATTCACGCGTTTATTCATTAGTAAAGTAAACAGAGTCACAATTACCATTAATTTGCCATAATTGCTATCTTCCGTTCGTACACTGGCTTTTATGCACGCTTTTTGTTACTTTTCCCGTAGTTTTTTCTTTTTCTCGTTGATGGATGCCGCGTAGGGTGTATTCCCGTATTTAATAAAGCTGTGGTATTTCTAGTCCGCGAAGATAGTGAGATAATGCGTTCAGGGATATTGGAAAATACAAGAGGCGAGAAAGAAGTCGAATTAAGGTTAACGAAGTAATATTTTTTGGCACTGTAGCTTCCTGATGCGTGTGTGCTTAGGAAATAATTAATAAAATAAAGTCTGATAAATAGAGAGTTCTTTAATCTTTATGAAAAGTCGTCGTACAATTCTTTAATATAGCAAGGAACAGAATTTGGTATAGAACAACTCATCTAGAAGAAAAAACAGAAGATAATTTTTCAGTAGTTTATTAAAACGGAGATTAAATATTTCAGGCTATGTAGTTTTCAATTTCAAGAACAACAATTTTCTAAAAGTAATGTAGTATCGTAAACAAATGATACCCAAGAAATATCTGGTGAATCATAAACAATATTGCGGGAAGGCCCAAGTGCCGTTAAGCCAAAAAGGGCCTGGCAGTTTTACCGGGCAGTCGAGTGAGGAGGAGTCCAGTTGAATAGTCATGAGTTGAGAGTCGAGGTGTGAGGAATCGAGTAATCGTGAGTTGAGAGTCGAGGCGTGAGGAGGTGAGTAGTCGTGAGTTGAGAGTCGAGTGGTGAGAAGTCGAGTTGTGAGGAGTTAAGAGTTGAGTCGCCGAGTTGTTATGAGTTGTAAACTACTAGTTGTGAGTTGTGAATTAATTATTTAGTCATAGCACATTACTGTATTTAGTTCACTTTAAGTAACCATCGTTTCTTAATTAATAAACTTATTATATAGGATAAATAAAAATTCCTATAGTAACATATTTCCTAAATATTTTTATTACAGGCTACAAAATGAGGACTATTTTCATGGGAAGTATCACTGCAAAATTTTGCAAATAAATTCTACGATTCACAAGTCTTTCTATTCGTAGTAAAATCGCATAGTCTGCGACATACAATCCGTATAACTTGTCAATTCACTAACGGCATTAATCGGTGAGTTATCGCGCAAGAAGGCTCAGATCTAAATCTTTATTACTCCATTCCGGTGTATCATTAGTGGTGTACCATTTCCGCACGAATAAAACGGACAAATCTGCGAATTTATCTTTTTTTATTGGTTCAAAGATATTAACCCGTAACGGCTTCAGCGATGCGACAATTTAAAGACCGAACCATTCGTTTATTACGCGAAGCAAAAATTCCATCGCACTCTGTAACGACCAGCTTTTTCCAAATTTGCCCACAAAAACGGACCAATTATTCGCCAGAGGATGAACGAACGAAATAAACCAAAGATCAGATACAGATTACGATACGTTCGATCGAATAAATGGGAAGAGGAATTGTTATCATTATTGTTAGTTATTATTAGCATTATCGTTGTTATTGGTACGAGCTGTATTGAATTGTTCGAAAAATTCGTAGTGTTTTTGATGGCCAATTTTTTTTTTTAAGAAAAATGTATATAATTGAATAAAGTGTTATTCCTGGTTGAATATTGGAAGAAATAAAAGAAATAAAACATCTGAAATTAGAGTCAGTTATACAAAATTATTAATTTTCAACCACGAACGCTAGTATAATCGAAATCGAAATAGATCAAAGACCGGTCATGTATTCATCAGAGATACGAATAAATTACGCGTTCTATCGAATACACAGAAGGCAGGATACCAGTAGTAAATCAAACAGAACCAATTAGAATTGCTGTTATTATTGTCGTCGTGATCTGATTATGCAGACTGCGTAAGAATACATCGGGTAGGTTAATAAAGGCTCAGTGTATCACAGGGACGTGTCATAGTTTCCAATTTTCGTGGAAACAAACGGAAGATCGCGCGTAAATTAAACAGGTCTTGGACCTGGATCACAACTTTCATGATCAAAGATCGAGTGTCTAATTTGCGCTGAATTCGTTCTGATTAGCGATCGTCCAGCTCCGCATACTGTTTTTCCAAATAAAATCATGAACAAACTGTAAGATCAGTTCAGCACGCGTATAAAGCAATTTTTTCAATGGAAAGTTAAAAATAACTGATATCTCAAATCATTCAGGCGATTCCAAACATTTTGAAAATGTTAATTTACGAGTTTTTGCGCGTTTTAATCATAAAAATGCAGGGAAACTGAAAGACTAAATAAGAAGAAATTAAGTTATATCTGTGTATTACAAAAAAATAAAAGCTTCGTTTAGAAATGCAATCCATTTGAGTTAAACCGGAAAAATTCTCATCGTCATTAACTTTCAAATTTAATAACTGTTATTGCAAAAACAATCACGAAATTGAAATAAAGCACGATTATTTAAAACATGTTAAATTAGTCACCGTGAAATTAATATTCTGTAGACGTACATTAACGTAAGAATTCCAATGAAATAAAATAAAAAAAAATTCGCGAGCATTTAACAATACGGGACATAATAATAGAACATGTCTATTTGCGGTGATTAACCCTTCATATTTCTCTGTGGATAATTTTAACATGGTTACTGAGAACTAGCTGAGATGTCTCGATTGATTCATTTCTACCGTAAAGTCAAAGCTCGTAAACCGTGGCTCGTTAACACTGTACATACACACACTATCACATTTGCAAAATTAGATTCACGAGGACGTGATAATTGTGTTTTACATAACTAACTATATGGGATACCTGAAACTTTTCTGATCAAACTTTGGCTGCTGTTTCCGTTGTAGAATTCAGGCAAGAAGGGTACGTTGAAACATTAACGCCTGCGTATTCAAAGATTCTAAATATTTCAACAGGTAAGTGGGAATGGAAGGTGTTGAAGAATTACGTTAATTAGTATATCATAATCTCTGTATGCAACAGTGTGTGCACTTTTAAACAGCATCATGCATCGTTCGATTATTAAACTCCTAAATAATCGAAAGTAACACAATAACGATTATTTCGCATATTTACATATTGTCAATTCAGGAAATCATAATTCTCGATATATTTGCAAAAGTTAATGCTAGAAGTGAGCTAGTTTTTAAGATGGTAATATTGTAATTTAAGAGTAATTGTTTACAAACATTTAAACTTAACAAACTAACTTAATATATATATTAAATATATATAAATAAATTATATTAAAAATATAGTATAAAATATAATTAAAAATATATTAAAAATATATTATAAATTATATTAAATATATATACATATATAAATAGTATTTTATTAGAGACTTTTAAAGTTCAAAGATCGTGAAGAAGAAGAATGTTTCCATTGCCAGACGATCGAGTTATCAACAATTTGGATAATTAAATATTTGATAAATATATTATTTGAAAGCAATTTATTTCGCAAATAAAATCCTGGAATTTATGCTATTATATAACGCTATTTGCGAATAAATCTATTTATTATTTGAATTGGTCTAATTATTTGATCCTTCTATGTATTATGTACTGTCTCTTCTGATCTGCTAAAGCATAAATGCCAATTTGAAGTGTGTCTAAGTCTCAAAAGGGTCGGTAAACCTCGGCTCACGAAACTGAATTTATTTGTCTTGTAAATATCGCTTGTCACGTGGCCGCAGATCCGTAAATCAATATGGCATTTCGGCGTGTCGCGAATAGATTGCATGGATTAACGTAACCACGACTAAGAGTCGAAGATCGGCCACGTTAATTTACGCGTACAAGTATGCGATTACACGTATTCCAAGTTGGATACGGTTCAACACTTCCAACAGCGTATCTAAGCCGACCTACCGTCTCTTTTTGTATGCAGATTATTGTCCATTATTATGCCTTTTCATATGCTAAAACTAATGGCTGGTGAATGCGAAACCGCATCTTTTGTTACGGTGAAACTACCTCCTATAATTATTGCTCCTTCTATTTATATGCAATTACTCGCTTGGTTATTCCATCAGGCATTGTTCAAATTACTATTTCGCTTCTAATTGTGAGTTACTAATAATCCAATAATATGAGAATAATATGATAATATCGGTTATCGATAATATAACTTCCCTTCTGAATATTTGGTGATATTATAGCAAGGAAAATCTAGTTTGATTATTTATTACACAACGTGTGTTGTAATCAGTGTAACTAGAGTAGCGGTAATATTATATGAGGAAATAAATGAAAAATTTGGAATCAAATTTGTTCGTACAAGGCTCTGGCGTTGAGTAAATGTACTGGTATTTCTAAAGTAACTTGATTCGTGAAGTTTATATGTAAAATTAATTGCGTATTCTGAAGAAATCGAGACAGGGTGTCGAATAATATAGAAAGAATAGACTACTTTAATATTTGACAATATTTGATACAGTAACAATTATTTAATAGTAACAATTTAATTTTTGGGCTATTGATCTAACTTCAATTTATTTAGCTTTAACATCAACGAAGAGCTAAATTTTCATGTTCATCAATAAAAATTCCACATTATTTTTCAATGCTTGTTATATAGCTTTGATTGACTCTGCCAGAGACCGTAAACAAATTTTACGGAGCAAAAGGGAAGTATTATTGACTGAATTTATTCCCTGTAAAACTATTTATGAATTTTCCTATGAAACGCAACCTCGAATTTAATCTACGTATGTCAACAGAAACGATAAATTTCATCTCGCAAGTTACGAGACAAGTTTTTGAAAAAATGAAATGAAATTATCGGTATTGCAAGAAAAATATATTTTACTTCTCAACGTTTATACCAATCTCACGTTAATTATCTTTTGCCAATTATAAATTAAAAATCGATCGACCAAAAATTTCAAAAATTCTTTTCAACTCAGTTAATCTCTTTTCCTGACTCATTTTTCATTTAATTATTAAAACGTTTTATGTTTTCATAAACAAATATCTTATAGTGTGTCGAAATTTTACACTTTTCAATATAACGGGCATGCAATTGTAACTTATACTCGATGCAAAATGTATTATTCTCAATGAGATCTGTTTTACGAGCATCAACCTCCATTTCGCTTTTACAACGTTTGTTAATAACTTTTTTGCGACTCATCTCAACTTACGTAATCCTGTTTTCTTAGGTTGTAAAGTCTTATGAATACTAAAGTGGCATGCGGGTTACGATCAATAGAGAAAATTAATGTGCTTTATTCTTATTATGATGACGACACGCAATTTTGAACTATATACGAAGAATATTAAATTAATGATATATTAAATTTGTTAGAGTTTAATATTCTGCCAATCTTGAGCATTGCTTGAATAAAATATTTCGAAAATGATTTTCTCATTGTACAAATAATAGATATATCATCTTACTCGGCTAATAATTTTTTATTCGATACATTGAACAAAATTTTTATTCCAGTTTACAGTTCGTTGCGTAAGTTAGTAAATAGAGATAGAACTAAGCAAAAATAACTTAAAATGACTTAAAACGTGTTTGTTATATGTAATTCTCCGTTTTGATAATTCCATTAAAATCCCACCCTAAAAGCTCACTTCAACAACTTTCCCTGCGAACGAATCTTTATTGGCATTTACTTGGTAGTATGGTCTATGCTACTACATCTTTATGCATAAAATAAGTTACAGTACTCTTGCCCCGACTATTTTACTACCACCTCGAAAATAACGTTTTACAGAACGTCATAAACGATTTAATCCTGTTGCAAATGAATGCGTACCTCTAAACACACGAACAGTATATCGATTAATCGCGAAAATCATACGAGAAGTTTTTCAAGCAGCGCAACTGAAGCTTTACATTTTGAAATAATTCTATTGGAAATGACGCGCGTATAGGCGTTTGCAGTATTTTTTTCATACGTAGTAGTATTTTTTTTAGAAAAATAGGAGGGGTGAAAAGTTTGAGTGCTTTTTATACATAACACGATGGCTTGAATAGACATTTTTAATGGTTTTCGCGGAATGATCGGGCCACGAATGTTCCTAAATTGATTGCTAAAGCTTTTTTACATTCTATAGAAGTCTAGACGAGTTTAACAAAATACAAAATGGTAAGCAAAAATAATGGAATTTTCTACAAGCTTTCAGTGAATTTATATAGTTCCCGAAACAATACAATTTTGCAATTGTACCAAGTAAAGGTATAATATCGTAAAATTCCCAGAATATTTATTTCATTTCTGTATTTCAGTAGCACTAAACACTACGTTGTAAGTGGTAGGCTAGTCGCGAAATACAATCGCGAGATGTGGTGGCTAGCCGTGATTTTAAATAATCGATCAACGCCGGTTGGTCGTATTTCATTCGAAATTATAAGCATGCTGACGAAATTCCAGGTGAACCCAAAGGTTTCCACAGGCCGAAAAAGGGAATTCGATATTCGTCGGGCTACCCGATCAGACTAATGCAAACGCCATGCTCGAAATTCCGTTCGGCGCGGCAACCGCGTTGATTTTAATCTTCGAATCTTGCCCACCCTGCTGAAAATATCGATCCCCGTCAGAAACCTTGTGTACAACTGCCATTTTATACGTGTTTGCTACTGACAGCCGAACTCCAAAAGTGGAACGAAAAGTCACAGTTTGTCTGATTATTCTGAAAATTTGGTCAAATTTTTGCGAAACAAATTTGACGGTGAAATTGAACAGAAGATAAATTTATATATCAAAACATAAATTTATATTGTAATAACAATAATGATCTCATCATTTTTACGTTTACGTTACGAAGAAATTCAACAACAATTTCAACAACACAAACTAGAAATATTTATGCAATAATGTCTACACGAATAAACTCTGTTCCGGAAGCTCATTGAACCGAAGTAAATTTCAACATTCGTCTATATATTATAATCACCGTGAACGATAAACAAATAATTTCTGTGAAACGGGATCGCGTTCGAATTACTGGACTATTTCTTCGCAGGAATATTAGCTTCGGTAACGACGCTGAAACGTGACAAAAATATGCGATAGCAGCAGTTAATAATGCAAGTGGCTCGGTCGAGGAATTCTTCCAATTATCGGAAAACTGAAAAGAAGGGAAGGCCACTTCATCAAACGGAAAAAGGGACATTTCTTTGTTTTTCTGCCTGATGAACACGTGAGATTACTACTCGAATCGAACAATTTTATTTGCAATCAAATGATCGGTTTATTTGCTAAAGACTCTCGGCAGACCAAGTGAATCTATAATGTTCCATATCGATCGCCCTGCTTCACGTGATAATAGCGAGCCTTAAATGGCTCTGAACCGGTGGGAGTAGTTTATGCAGATAGTACGTCACCTCCAAGATCATTTTTCGCCCGCTTACCGATGGATTCGGGATATTAGGCATCCTCAAATTTCTCCCATTACTCCAATCACTATACAGATGTTTCCTATCGTTCAACTTTGTTACCAGAATTTTAGTTTCATTCGTTTGTAATTATAATTATCGAACGTGTACGATACTATTCAAGAAGCTATAACTTTCATGAAATTCGATAATGGAAAGAGCTGGAAAAAAATTCAATTATTATGATGTATCAATGAGATTGCTCGCTGACAGATAAAGGTATTTATACAATTTTATCAAATTCATTACGTTATAATTTATTCGGGAAACGCAATAGTTACTACTTCAGAAATGTGATTTATGCAATTTACCAAGAGACTCTATGCAGCTAGAAACATACGTAAAAATATTACGGAGTATTATTCACGTCGTATTGGCAATATCGTGGCAAAATATCGGGGATACTTCGCGCTATTTGAAAAATCCTGCAGCTACCGAGGTATAATTTCTCTCGTGAAGCGTCAATGCTGAAGGCATCAGTTGATTTGGGATTGGTAGAATCGTCGATTTCTCTTCATAAATTTCCCAAAGTGAAAATTTATTCGGTTCGGTCGCGTTCACGTGACGCTTCCGCGAGCAAATCCGTTGGTTATTCGGGGAAAGACTCCATTTTACGTCGCGGAGATCAGTTTTCCATCGACACGAGCACAAATAACTTCCTTGCGAATCGACTGCCTTCGACGGAAGCTTTTTTCTTTTCCTTTATTTCACTCGTAAATGATATTCCACTCGTTTCAGGAATTTTTTATAATTCTGGTACGAGTATAAACGAACGTGAAACTAGAGAGAAGGAATTAAATTCAATTTGCCTCGTTAATTTATTAAATCATATTCTTCTTAAGAATCATCTATGGGAACAGGATGTTTTTTGAATGAAATCAGTTCCCTTTGATGTTAAAGGTGAAAAACGAAAAACGTGGAAATATTAAGCAATTACGCGATGTGAATGAGCTACAAAAGTGTTTTCTTTTTCAATATTTCTTTCTACAAAAATGATATCTTACTTCAATGATCTCGTGTAATTTTAATTTCCATGTCAGGCTTAGTTATTTATTATTATCCAGATATTCCCCATATATTTAAAAAATGATAAAAGCGGCTAAAAGTCGTAGGAATTATTTCATCTCAAGATCAAATACCTTAAAATACATGCGTAATTTACGTACTAAAAATATTTATGTACAATCCATAAACACACATCTTCGGCGCTATTACGTTGCTGTTGTTGCAAAACGTAAAAACCCAGACAAGATTGGGTTTGTTTAATATTATCTTGTTGATAGCTCATAATTCGCTGGAAAGTTTCGCCTGAATGTTTATAGACAGCGAGACAATTTCAAGGGTTAAAGATAAGAAAGAAAAAGTACGTGATCGTTTAAGATTCTAGCTGCACGTGGTCGAATGTCTACAGAGATTGGCTAAATTGAGTAAAAGAGATAGAGAAATAAGGCAAAAGAGAGAAAAAAATGTAAGAGTTCAAGGAGTATGCCGTAGAAAATTCGTACAGGATCAGCTCCTTGGAGAGTTCTTAAAGTACCTGTGAAGTATTATAATGAAAGAATTTTGTCGTAAATTGTTCGCAAGTTACGTATACTGTAGCTATTACAGGTATTTAAAATATACATTCACAATAAAAAGCTATTGATATTTTTATTGTTATATCAAGCTACTAAATTATTACACTAGATCGTGTGACATATTTAAACTTACGTTGGAGTTTCCATCATGCACAATGATTTGTACGCTAGTTACATATATTATATGGCATGAAGCTGGTTTCCTGTTATTTATTAGTTTTGGTAGATTGAGTCAGTTGGAAATGTGACGTGAAACTACAATTTCAGGTGACGTGACAGACTTTGATAGAACTCTAGTTGAAATAATATACTACAGAAGGTGAGGCACGTAAACCACCACAGCTGAATATTATCGGAAATATTTACAAAATTTTTATTTTTAATGGAACTAAGTACATGTTTATATCAATGCACGTACGTATGTACAGTCAACGATATCGAATATTATCGTCATTCACCGTCTATGTTAACACTTTAACTGCCACGTTGGTCATATATGACCGGCCACGATTTCTCCTGTGACGCCAAGGTGGTCATTGGTGACCAGAGCGCTTGATCTTCTTACAATTGTAAAAATTGAATGAAAATTGACAGTTAGGGTGTTTTGAATATAACCGATAAATAGAAGATACTTCGAAATAAAAAATGCCCCATTGAACAATTAAACATTTTTATTAGAACACCAATAAAAAAAGAAAAATGAGAACAAATCTTGCATCTAACGGTGCACTGTGTTTGCATCCATATCTTTGAGGGTAATCTACAAATATTATTATAAACATAGCTTAGAAAATAATCGTAAGTGCTACTTTATAATCATATAATTGAAGTTAGAAGTGTGAACATACCTTACTATTATATATAGAATGAGCAAATACTGTTTACTAATATCTTCTGCACGTTTCAACAATATATTCTGCACGTTTTGCTTACGACGAAATAACAAGTGCAAATGGTTTGTCGAAATAAACGAAGCCTTGTTATAATATGTCGCTATCAACTGTTACCAAGGCGCCACGGTGGTCACCCGTGACCACCAATAAGATAAACGATCCATTGGGGAAAAATATTGTCTTACATCATTAATTTATTATTTTTTTTGCCATTATATGCTTTGAATGATAAAAATACTCCCGTAGCGTCCTGAGCGAAACATGTGATTTCGGTGTGGCAATCAGTGTTAACAGGCTTTGTGGTGCACGAGCCATCAAGAATTAATCAAAGCATCAGAGCGAGGGAAACGATAGAGCGAAAGCCACACGAAAGACAAATAATCGTTCGAGCGGAACTTAAGGCGTTTCGGGATCGCCGCAGAGCAACCGGATGTCCGCTATTGTCGTCGGCAGGCCGGCGAACAGCTCTGATCTATGCGGCTATTCACCGGCAAAGGAACCAAGCCGCATCTCGTTGCTCCGTTTTCGCCGGCGGAGAAATTAAAATTTATGATCGCGAAACACGATTACCAGGGACACGGATGAGTGACAAATAAGGGTTGAGCCAACCCGTGATAAATTTGCATGCGAGGCCGCGTAGATGTTTATTCCGTCAGGGTGCGTCGCGATGTTTCATCATGCAGAGATTTAGGTGACGTTGCACCATGAAACACCGCGTTACCAGGCCGAACCGCGAATAAAATTGTTTAATAGCACGCGCCGCCTGTTATCGAGCTTTATCGTTAACATCGGATACGATTTCAGTCCCGATTTTCATACGTTTAATGGCGGTTTCGCACGAATGCGTCACGCTCTGCGAATTGCTGGTTATTGTCGCATATTGTGGATGCTCGGTATCGAGAATCGATAAGTGGATAGAGTTCTTGAAATCGTGAATCGTCGCGTTGCGATAATAAGGGGACATTCTCGCTGATCGTTGATTATATGGAGGAAACGTGTTCGTAAGAAACGAGCACGAGCTTGTTATGTTAACTTGGTGCTTCGATATGTTGAAGTTTGAGTATGTTAGGTATGTTAAACTATTGCAAATTATGAGTACAAAATAATTTCAATATATAACGAGGAAAGATATATATATATATATATGTCTCTTTATTAAAATTATTCTTTATTTAATCAAGATAAATTTTGATTAAATTTCATCAACAAAAAAAATCACTTTTTTATTTATTTTTATATTTTATATTTTATATTTTATATTTTATTGCAAATTATGAGTACAAAATAATTTCAATATATAACGAGGAAAGATATATATATGTCTCTTTATTAAAATTATTCTTTATTTAATCAAGATAAATTTTGATTAAATTTCATCAACAAAAAAAATCGCTTAAATTTATTGTATTGATTTAAAATTGTTCGAAATGTTTTGTGTAAAATCACTGTAGATAATAGAACACGAAGTTGAACGAGGGTTCGAGTTAGAATGGGACGAGATTTCTCGCGGTGGACCCGTCGGTTTCCGGTTAAATCGTTGCCACATCGATCTCGAAGAACGAACACCATTATTCTCGCGTGATTACCGCGAATTTCGCAATTGATTTGTAGCCTCCTGTGCTGCGTTGCAACAATGCTAACGCGACCGTTGTGTGGCGTGGGTGGCAGATCAGAAAGGGGTGCAGGGTGAAACCAATTAAGCCGTCAGTGCGTTAACGCGTGTCATTCGGTCCCATATTGTAACCAAGTGTGACCAATCGCGACAATGAGACTTAATTGCATGAACAATGTCAAGCGCCTAATAATCACTTGCCATTGCTTTGACGCTGTTGCGCAACTTTTGCGATTTCGTCAAGATTCACGCTGTTTATCATTCATAAGTAGACTGCCGATATTTATGCAAATTTGTGTTTTCATAAATACAATTTACAACGTGGAACTTAGATAAAAAAATATATCATCCGTTTAAATTTCTAAATCGTTGATCGCATTTGGTGTTGTTGAATACAGTAAAAAGAAAACAAAATTGCAGCTTGCTCTGTTTCTTCGTATTTATTAGTGAAATTTTGTTTCATTGATAACCACTTTATTTGGAATTTTAATTAGCGCCGGTATAAATTATTTTCGTTAGAACGTGCAGGCAGGAAAAGACTGAAACGCGAGAGGCACGACGCGATCGTAAATAAGACGGTGGACAGTCGGCATTATGGCTAGTGTTACCACTGCACAATAATTTTAAATTAAACATAACACAGGAAAAGTGAAATTTAATTCAATCTCCGTAAGAGTCTCGCATTGCAGAAACCCATTAAAATAAAAAGGGATCTACTTACACACGTTTCTCAACTGCGCTTTTATTTATACTCGGCTATCAGATTTCGTTAAGTGCACACACTTTACGATCTACGCCCGCGTGCACGTAAAGGGAAAATATTTCATTTTCAGATTAAACAATTATCCATTTTGTCAGAAGGAAAGAAAAATTGCGAAAGGTATATTACTTTCGACCAATTAATTGAAACAATACGCGTAACTATAACGGAAAAGGAGACTCTGCCAATTTTGCAAAAGTTGCAAAAATAAATACGAATAAAGATTATACAACTTATTTAAATGTCCTCTCCACAATACAAAGAAGAAAACAGTCACGTGTAACTTCTATATAACCAAAGAAGGTCATATGGATCCAATCAGCTTTGAGTTAAAAAACTAAAAATCAACGATACATTCTGCGAGCTAAATTACGCTATGGAAGAATCGACCGACGCGACATGCAATTTAATCAAAGAAAATTACATTTCGCAATCTTTTGTTCTCCTCAGTGCGAGTTGATGAAAACATCGAGAATATGTGGTAAGAAGGCTGAGCCGGTAAAATATTCCTTGTTATTAGAGACGGTTAGTGATACTCTCCATTTTCCCCCGAATTATTTCAGAGTAAGTTTGAAGAGCTAGGAAATTATCCAGCGCAGAAAGGACATCCCTTCAACGGATCTGGTTCCTCTCTGTCCTCATCCTCGTCTTCGAGTTCGATCGTAGCCCGTCCTTCAAGATTCAGCCTGGAAGCGAGCCAGTGCTGAAATCATGGACTTCAGATCTATAATTCCGTAGAATGAAATTTCTCAACCTAGAAATTACATATTGCATACAGCTATCCACAAATTTGTGGTATATTTCGAAAAAGTGTCATGTTTATTTAAACAAAGCGTACCGAGCGAAGGTAAGACTTTTCATTGTAGAATTAGTTGCGTTCGCAAGTATATAAATAATTTATATTTATTTAATATTTATTCTATATTTATATAATACAATATAATATTTTATATTCTATATTCTATATTTATTTAATCTCATTTCAAATAAAGCTGTCATTTTTACAGCGAGCAATGAAAATATTCAAACGCTCTTCGAAAGGGAATAACTTTTTTAAAATTGGACCAAACCACGAGTTTTTTTGGTAGGTCAGAATGGATTAGTTGACTAGAAAACGTGTGAAAAAGTTTCGAGAAAAATGCAACTGATTGCAATCGCGAAGAAAATAGTAAACGACACCTTTTACAACTCTTTTATCTGGACGTGTAATGAAAATTGAAACAGCGCATTTTCAAGAGTTATGTCAACTATATACATATTGAAAACTTTATCTAGTCAACCAGCCTTTCTATCCTCTCGAAAAAATTCGAGTCGTTTGTTCCAGTTTTAAAAAAGTTATCCTGTTTCGAAGGGCGCTCGAGTACTTTTCCGAGCTACTGCATATCTTTAATAAATTCTATTTAGAATAGAAACTTAGGTTAGTTGAACGCGTTTGGAAATCTGTTTCGTTTAAGGATCACATTGGTTTTTCTTTGCCATATTTTCACTTGTCGCAAGTTTTCCTTCCCTTGCGCCCTGTAATTTTTCTTGGCGTCCCTGTACCTCTTTTTACCTTTTTCATGCTAGAATCTCTTTGGGTCTCATTGTGTCTTTTCTTATTGCTAGAATCCTTTCCCTAGTGTACCTACGCTACTTTTTCAATTGCTACAATCCCGTCTTTGGCGTGCCTGCACTACTACTACAGCCACTTTCTTTACTGCTACGGCATCTTTTGCCAATGTCTTGCACTAAGTTTCTTGGTATTACAATCCTTTTTCTGTATCTTCGTGCAATCTTTTTATCACGTAAAAGTTTTTCCCACAATTATCTGTTTTTTATTACAAAAATTCCTGCTTTTTCAGACGTTAGAAATAAAGTTCTTAAGCAGATACTATATTCGATAATCCGCTAATGGATATAGCGAATAAAAAGAATATGACGAAGTCCCAAGATTACCGTGTTCTTACCTCGACTGGTATCGAACCCACGATTGCCTTAACATTATCCATATTCTCGTATGTTTATTTTTCCAAAAAAATGTCAGGGTGTAGATTTAAATATACCGATCTTTTTTGTGAATTACTGTTTTTTACAGCAGTATATTTAGGTAGAAAGATGTATCCATTGGAGAAATTGTTTCCGGACAGAGTTTGTGTTTAGACAATACCATTTACATGGCTCATCCTGTATGCAATGATATCCGATCGAAATGTGGCACAAACGACATTATGTCACGAAGTATCTGGCCGATAGGTGAAAAATGATTAATTTTTGGTATCCGGCTGCTATGTCACGTAGACCACAGTAGGAGGAATCGTTTCGAGAAATGGAGCTGTGACGATCGTGGAAAGTTGAACGATTTTCGGGGATGGAAAACATTGTTAATTCACCTCGAATCGAGCAACGGGGTAATTTCGTGTCGGTACCGGCTCGTCAGATTGCATAATTGATCGCGATGTTATGCTCGGCTAACCAATATTCATTTATAGCGGAATCATGCTGTAATGCCTGCCTATTCGACGCGCCGTCTCGTAAATAAATTACTGGTATATATACAAACGAAATTCTATACCACGCCAACTACCACCTCATTACTAGTTCACTCACGATCGATTAATGCGTGTACGGAATTTTAAGATTTTTAATAGACGTGAAAAATAGTATAATATTAAAGATAGTCGGCTAAGTAAAGCGTTCGTGTGGAGAAGCGTCGAAGCAAAGTTGAGCAATTTTTGTTTGAAATCAAAAATGATAACCTTATTGATGCAATAACGTAAGGTCAAGAATTGTTATCCAATGTCCATAAAAATGAAGGAAATCTGCAGCGTTCGGAAAGGAAAAAATATCCAGAAGTCACATGATTTCAATTTCTAGTGTTTCGAAAATAAAAAAAAAAAAAAAGATGAAGAGGAAACAGATACAATTGCATTATTTATTTTTTATCATAGAACAGAATGTCGGCGAGCGCTTGAAAATTACTGGGTTGTATGAAAAATTATGTTTCACTCGTGATTTACTATTTTCCGAATAAAGCACGGTCGAATAAGAAAGCATAATTTTCTGCCATAAATTTCTCGTGTTTTTCTCAACGAACTTCATTTCGTTTCATTTTATCAAACATTTTCGATCAAGTTCATGCAGCAATTATTCGTATCAATATTTCAACATGGCCGAATTTTATGGAAGTGGTGCAGTTTTCCAAATAAATTCAGTACATATATATTTGTAAATGGCAATTAATAGGAAAAAATGTGTAAAACAAAATTTTTGTAAACACGATAAATCATATCTGTCGTTTGAAGTTGCAATATTTTTTAAATAACAGAAATGACTCTTAATTCGTTTTTGCAAGTAGCAATTACATATATATTTTTGTTTTCCATTTCCATGGGCTACATGAAATGCAATAAAGCGCAAGCTCAGCGAAACTTAAAAATGAAAGAGAAAATTTAACATTTCCCTCCCCCTCTCCTTAACCCTATACTATTATTCGAATTAATCATTTCCAAATACAACTATTTTAATAGCTTTTCTTAACATACCAACTAAATAATCATTAATTGTAAAATTTAAAAACAGAGCGTGATCCTACTTAAAAAAAAAAAAAAAGAAATTGATCTTGACATGTGCAAAGTATCTCCACGCGAGATTCACACGTCGATTAACGTTATGCAATAATTATATTATGTAAAGAAAAGAGAAATTTCTTTCCCACTTTGATATCCACGCGATCATTTAACCAGATACTTCCTAATTTCCTCTATCTTAATTAACATATCCAAGCATCACCCACCCTTTTGCCCTATACATGGTGCCCCAGCTGAATGGGATCAGCTAAATATTTGCTTTTTCAGGACAAAGTTATCGAAATTAAAAGAGTCGAGAAATAAATATAGCAAATTATTTAAAAAAATGTCGTTTAAAATGTACCTTTTATTTTACCGAGAAGCTTTTTGTTGCATACAACAGAAAACAAGGCAAATATTTAATATTAAATGATCCTTTTTAGCTGTCATCCTGTATAGTTCGTATCCCTGTACCTACTGTTGCACTAAAAGTAGGTAATTTGCGCTTTTCCACCCGCGTCACTGAAATATCTTGCTCTGGGTCACGATCGGAACCGATATCACCGTACACAGACCGGAAACCATTAAACCGGCGTGTCTCGAACGGTGCCGCGTCATCGGCAGCGTGGCCTGACAACCCGATGAAAATGCTAATTAACTGGCGCGGATTTGGCAAACAATAACGTTGTCAGCACGGCTGGGCAAAACCAAAACAAGGTTCGCTGCGATCTAGTGCAGAACTCGCTGCTGAGAGCATCCTTTGGATATTATGCACGCCCCACTGCAACCATGATGCTTGCTAGCGACGAGAAAGGGGTTGTAGAACGGTCTGCGGATCGCGCTGAGAACGTATATTTTAGCTATTAAACTGTTAAAGCCGCTGCGACACCAGGCAAAATTATAGGTTTAAGGATCGATGCGAACGAACGACATTTTTGCAATTGTGTCACAATGTTATACCTGTTCGCAATTTATGTACGTACACACGCATATCTGCTAGAAGAATAACGTGATTAGAGAAAGTAAATTTTTGGAGAAAGTGAGAAAATCTGAAGACAATGATTAATTAACGTTTTTAGATTTTACGCTTTCCGAATTGAGCGCATCCGCGTGAGACATAGATTTTAACGTCCAGCGGGCAATTCAGATGCCTACCATTTTTTTCTGTTCACTGTACTTGCCCTGTGGTTTTTTCGAGGAGGATGGAACGTTCGAACCAACCCTAACTGTCGATACATCAATCGACGTCACCACTCGATGCTTTTATTCAAATACCGCGAAGACTTGCAGCGACGAGCATACAAACAGCAACGTTTCTATTACGTAACTTGAATTTCGGAAAGATTTAAATGCAACTAGACTTTTCGATCGTATTGATAGAAAGACCACTTCGTTGGAAAATGAGGATATTTACTGCTGTAAATACAATGGTCGTTTACAACGTATACGAGTATAATATTAGCAGCTAACAGGTAGGTAATTTCAAGCAGAAAACGAAAATTGAAGAACATGGATTCATTTTTATCCTGCGTTTTTCCTTATGCTTGGTTAGATGGATGAGCTATTTCGCGGTCAGTGGAGCGTGTAGATGCAAGGGTAGATTGGTGGATTTTTGGGGAAGGTTTCGTTGAACTCTGAATAGAGTGAGATTCTCAGGGTTAGCGCGGAATCAGTCGAACAGAGAATAATCTTGACTCGTTGAATCCTCATTGATGGGACGCCCTTCCGGGGAGAGTTTATTAGAACATCCTGTGAGTAAAATGTATTTGATAGTATTAAATAATAGAGAATTTCCTATTTTGTCTACTTTTCCTATATGAAAATCTGAAGAATCTGTGGTCGAGGATGTGGACGAAAATATTTGCTATATCTTGGGATTTGTACGAACCTCTATTGGATTTCTCTGGGACTTTTATTGGATTGCCCGAAAACTCCGTAGTGTTTTCATTGTGAATTTCTGTCAAACAATGAAACATTCAAACAAATACTTGCCTCAGTATTGGGGACAGTTAAGAAGAAAAGTTAAAAGTTGGAAAGTTAATAAACCAGTTATTAAGGATGCGATAAGAAAATTAGTGTATTTATAATTATTGCATTTCCAAGGAAGACGAAAAATGTGACTTGTAATAATTTCTATTTGTGGTCGTCACAGAATATTACGTCACAGAAAATTATTTGGTGTATTTGCTTTTTATATGTTAGAAACACGCAAATTCATTTCCCTATCGATCGTCGTTATCTTCTATTTTGTTATTAACTCGATTCTTTTTTCTTTCGGCGTCTACTTCATTCGGTTACCTTCGAAAAATCATCTCGATCTTCTCCAATACCATTCCAAACTTTTGAACAATGAAAAATTTGTATCGTCTTATTATTCTCACGCTATTAATTACAGAAATTCCACCCCGCTACTATTAGCTGTCCGATATCCGGCCACTGTTCATATCGATTCGACCTAGAACGCTGGTTCTAGGCCGGCAGTTTCCCTTTAAGATTCCACCGATACAAGAAACCGATACGAATATATCATCGAATTACGTGAGTAAAGCAACTGAATTTATTTTCCTGCAGTTGATTAACCTCATAACGTGCAATTTTTCGCGACCTAACCGCTGAAAGGTGGACAATTTTGTTTTTAGTTCTTAATACAATAAAATTCAAAGCCCGAGATGTGAAGTGCATGAAAGAAAGTAATTTTAGAAATACGAGGAAACGTGATTGTTTACGCTGGTACAAAAAATGATACTCGCGTGGTTAAGGGTTTAATTCCTAAGTACACTGGTGACTAAACAAATGGTTCAAAATCGTGTCAGAGGTTAGTGTTTTATTGCACTCATTTAGATCAACATCGGTGCAACGTCAATGAAGAGAAATATTTCACCGAAGATTAAGCGATTGGCAGCTGTTCCCGTTTTTAAAGTCCTTCCCAGGAGGTTACGAAGATGTAAATTAATTGCGGAGGATCCTGGTTTCAAATGGCGGAGCGGAAGAAAACGGAGGCTGCGAAAAGTGCTATAGTTTATAATTTCTAAGGTCGTCGGTTATTCGTTTTGAAAAATTGTTAGCAAAATTTGTTCTCTTACTTCGCAAGTGATATATGATAATTTAGTGCGATATTAAATGTGCTATAAAAAGTATTATTTCTATGTTCTTTCTATAACTTTTTTACACAACCATTTAAAAATAGATTTTCTATACTTTGAAGCACACTGAATATGAAATGCCTATAACATTTTCACGCAGAATAATGTTATATAGAATTTGGTATAAATACTTTCTAACGAATTTAATTTCTAGTTTTTAACAAATTGTTAAATATATGGAATAATACCTACACTAGAAAAGAAGACGATTATTGTTCATCAGTTTCTGAACAATTCTTTATCCATCGTTTAATCTTTTTTCTATACGATTTCTGAAGAAAGCGAGTATTTAATTTATTTAGCACTATTAATAGAGTACTCAGTGGAAATTTGATTAAAAGTGCTTGAGTGGCTTGGGAGAAAATAGGTCATGCAGTATGAAATTTCTCCATAAGGATAGATTGTGGGTTACCTTAAAGTAAAGTTCGATGGTTTCAAAAGGTATATATAATAAAATTCTAATATATTATTTTTTAATGCAACCATTTCGCATTTTTAATGGTCATGCTCTGGTTATTGTGATTGCATTAAATTGCAAATTTGTAAATGCAGAGATAGCAACTCGTGATGGACAGCATGATTTTTAAATTGCGTTGCAGTATAATTCAGTGGCATTTACATTTTAATATATATTTAATAGTCGTCCTTTTGTAAAAGAATTAATTACAATTTTATATCGTAATATAACTCGACTCCAAACGTACGATGTTCCACAACTCCAATAAAATATCTTTTTCCTGACATCTTCAATGAAATATTATGAAATTGTCGTTTCTCATACTACATTTCAAACAAGCTTGATAATTTCAGTCATGGATTTACTTGTTATCGTTCTAATATTTTCTTAAATTATCAGTTTCAAATAAACATACTTCGACCAAATCTTCAGCAACGAATTATTAAACTCAACAATGTTTTAAGTGTCTACGTTAAATCTTTATAGTTGATCCCCCTTTTTTTTGTTCAATTAATCACGCAGACAAGTAAATATCAAAAGATATTATAATTTCTATAAAGTTGTTGATTAACGACAGTGTAATAATGTAATTTTCACTGGTATGATAATACATAAATCGAACAAGATATAAGAAATATAGATATACATTTTTATACAAAGTGCACCACACAATATCATTCAATCCGTACAAAATCACTTTTTATTCTAGAACATATATATAATATTAATATTATAACCTAAATCTAAACAATTTCAAATTATGTCATTTCGTTAGATAATAAAATGAGCGTTTCTTCCATCAGTTCGTTAGATTCGATAAATTTTATAAAACAACTTGAAAGTTGTTGCAACGTTATTTAAAATTAAACGTTATCAAATTAAAAGACAACAATGATAAAATTAAACCCGAAACCCTACGAATTTTTCAGATTCAGCTAAAGGTCCCGGCAAATCCCTTATAACTTATCGCTGCGACAAACGTCGGCTGTTAACCCAACTAAAACACGCTCTATCGAGGAGCAACGAACTCGCAACCCAGCCCCGAGGCCAACAAATCTCTCGCCTACGGGGTGCACGCGTAAAGTTTCGAGACGTGCGTTTTTGCGCGACGGATTTGTAAAATTGATTTCGCCATCGAGTCCATGCTTTACGACTTCGACGAAGCAGCCAGAAGAAAAGCGATTTATTTCGCGCCAACTTTTTCGCCCGGCTATACCAGAAGAACGAGCAGGAATTGTACCTGTATTAGGCGTGCGGGTACGCATGACTCCGCAATTCTACACGGCCAAAAGCAATCATTTGGTTAAGGCGTTTCCATCAAGCAGCTTATCGAGCAGCCACCACCCCATCTGAGTTCGTTTCCATCGGAATACGACCCCTGAACGCGTCTTCCTGGCCCCTTTCTCTTTGTCGTCCCGTTCTTTCGCGATTTCTCACCCCTCTGTTTCCCCGTTATCTTACCAAGATTTGAACGTCAACGCTTGTCTTCGCGAGTCTGCATTCGCCCTGTTGTTCAGGCAAGCTAGATAAATTCGTTCCGCTCCTTTCTCCACTGCCACCACGTGTGGATTGCGATAGGACTGACCTGACACGAGAGCTTGGAAAATCGGCCTTTTCTCTCCGTTTTCCTTTCCATTCTTTTTTATTGTCCTATTTTTATGTGGGACGATTCCTCATGGATCGTCGCGACTATCGTGGCTTTTTGCTTGCCGCGTAAGTCGGGATTCGTGCTTGAGATGTTTTTACCGTGCCATCCGTGCGGCAGAATGTTGTATAGGTTTCTTTCTGGCTGCATTCCGACGTTCTTTGCAAGGGATCACGTGATAGAACGCGAGATTGTGTAGGTAGTACGGAGTATGATATAGCGAGGTCATAAAATCAGTGAGGAATGAAATTAATTTTTATTGTTGGAGTTAGTGAATCGAGAGAGATACAAGGAGTTAAGAATTTGAATCGTGGACAAGGATCGTACGAAGAGATTTTGAATACGGTTAGTTTAGTGTACTTTGTGTGGTATAATAAAATATATCTGCGCAGAGCGCTTTTAATTTCGCAGAAAACCGACGTTGGGCGGCCCGGTTCGAAAGTTTACGAGAATCAAGGCTGCAACTTGCAAAGTTATTGAACTGCAAAAGATTAAGTTGCCGGTGAGGCAGTTATGCCAATATGAAAGCCTTCCGGAATACACGGAACCAAGTTAGCTTGTTTATAGCTAGCCTTAACTCTGGCTTCCGATAGCGGGGATAACTTATTTCTGGCTTCGCATTTTATTTCGCAGCCGCGAGACATCGGAAACAGGAAGACGAAACGAGAACTTCGAGTTATCGTTGTCATTCTATCCCTAATGTTTCGTGCAGAGGGTTGTGTGAGCGAGAACTAAACGGCGAAAAACTTGTTATCTGATTCCGCTGAATTAGATATCTCCGCGCAGTTTAATATTTAAACGAATGCCAAGTATATACTTAGCTAGGTGAGTTTCCCCACAAGGAAGTTCGGTCGTTTGAAGTAGTCGTTTCTGTAGACTAGCAGTGCTACCGTGAGATTTGAGAATTTAGTTTACTTTAAGCTTTGTAGAAAGAAAAGTATTCATTTGGATAAAAAAAGATTCTTCTCATCTGATAACCGTATTTAATATAATAAACGGTATTTAAACAAAAATAAGTGAAACTTGGTTGAAACATTAATCACATGTAGTAAATTTTAATACACTGTCGATCAGATGTTAAACGAACAATTAAAATGTATCATTTATTTATTCCATATTTGTTTCTACCATCGCGTCTCGAAAATATGAATTTGCATAAATGTCCGCAATCTATTTGCAATGATTCAATTTCGAACGGATTAAATTTTAAAGCTGTAACATAGTGCTTGTAAATGGCAATTTAATCAGAATTAAAAGTCCGATTGTTCCGATACTTAACAGTTGCTTGCACCATAACTTGCCAACCAAATAACTGCTCAAATATTTAAACAAAAATTTGACCAGCAAAGAGAAGAAATGTGAACGATTGTAACGTTGAATCTTCGAAGCTCCGTGACAACACTTTCGCCACGGGGCAAAAATACGCAACCTGAAAAGCCTGCTGTCGAATATTGTCGCAAACAATAAACGTCGGTAACGATCCACAAATTGATCGGTTTAAAAATTCAGGCTATGGTAATCCGCGACACAACCGAGCACGGGTTCTACCAGGGTGGAAAATGGAGGATGGCCCGGTTGAATCGGCCGGATTTCGCTGGGAAATGAAAAACGACGCGAGCTAAGCGACTTGTGTGACCGCCTGAATTATTCAGAATTCACTCACCGACCACGTTGAGGCTGTAGTTCAACGACATCTTTGGCTCGGTGCTGACCTGGCACTCGTAAACCCCGGAGTCTCGTTCCTGAGGCGACTTGATTTGCAGCGTCCAGTTTTCAGACTTCTCCGGATGGATCACTTGAAACCTCAGGTCCGAGGTGTACATCAGGATGCCGGCACTCAGGATATGCATGTCCCTTTTACGCATCCAGGACACCTGCAAGATAAACAAGAAGCGCAGCATGTAAGCCGGTGATAGCTCTGAGTCTAACTTGAGGGTCTGCAGCTGCAGCCTTGACCAATGATGAATTCTATCGGTACATTTTCAATTTGAACATAATCCTTGGTCAGTTAGGTAAGCAGATTGTTACTCTGTGCCTCATTGGTCTTTCGAATATAAGAAATTACGATGATCTGCGAAAGTATTGTAACATTCAACATATAGAAAATATTTATACAAAATCCGTAGTTTCGAATTTTGAGATCTGCAAAAGAATATACAAATTGGGGAAAATAAATTCTTTCAAGTGATTCTTCCTTTTCAATAACGAAACAAAATGTTTTTCGCATCCATATATTTTTCTTCGATTTTTACTATTTGTTTGTATTTGTTTGTAATGATGTTTTATCTATTCCCTAATTTGATTATTTCTGTCTTACTGTATTTTTTCTGCTTCAATTTCCATTATTTAAAATACTCTTGTCACTGCTGAGTTAACTTCGTATTCTGCGTCAAAGTAGCGAACAACAAATTCTCTGAATACTTACACATGGAATGTTTCCAATTAAACGAGTACAATAAACTCGAGATTATGAAACGACACGAAGAAAATACACTGTAAGCTGTGCTTTTCTTCAGTTTCTCGAGGAAATAATTTAACGGTAAACGTTCATTGCATAGCGTAAAAATTTAAACGTTAATGAATGTGATGAAGGGCATTCTTTTAAGTTACTTATATTTTAAAATTATTACATTAAAAAAAGTTAAATTATATCAATTATATCTGCTGTATACCGTAATTGTTAACGAAATAACATCTTTCTTCCCTGTATCCAGATTTTTCAGGAGTTGAAGTCAGAATATTTACCAACATATCTCTCGGCGAACAGAAAGTGTTTCGTCACAACCTAAGGAAAATAACATTTCAGAGAAAAGAATATAAATTCAATTTTCGAGACGATGTAGGTTTGCCGACACTCCACTTCAATTATTCACACCACGATGCATTACTCAGTGCACACTCGTTCAAACAACTCTTTTCAATGGGTTTCTGTTTTGACAGCAGACAGATCCGCTTACGTTTACGTTTCACGTCCGACCCTCGACCCTTTTCTACACTTCTGCCTTAACTAAGCAGACAAGATTTGGAAACTTAAATAGTAGAAACTTTCCTTCCAGAGAAGTGGAAATAACTTAAAGAAAATTACGAACGTGTTACAATTGAAATTATATTAATCTTATGACTGGGCTAGCTGGATATTTATTTATATTAATTGTATCTCTCTCCATCTAAACAATTCTCCAGAAATCAAGTAAAGTTGGTAATTTAGATCAATGGTGAACGGTAAGCCAATTGTAGTCATTAGAAATCAATGTTATTTTCCTTTAATAATATAATAATCTAATATATATATATATATATATATATATATATATATATAAGCGCGAGGTAACTAAATTGTACAACTTTTATTAAAAGTCACAACATCTCCCAAGATATTCTAGCGAGATTTATTTTCCATGCTGACGAACTTGCATGGGGCAATTAATAAAACAAATTATTGCCCATGGTACGTTACTCATCATAGAATTTTCCTACACAGGAAACTCTGTCTAACCACGAGGCTGGTTGGTGCATCGTTTTATAATTAATTTCGCGACTGCACTCTCTCGCGATACCGTTACGAGCTTGTAATTACGAGCATTTCAGACGTTCCCACAAGCAAGAATCTTTGCACGGCAATTACACTAGGTGAGAATTAACACCATCGTTCAGAAGCACCTACATATTAGGGGATCCCTTGCTTCTTTTTTTTTTTTTTTTGTACGAAATGTAATATTTGATTGATCGATTAAAATTTTGTATTCAATTTCTGTGTTAAATTTAAAAATAAAATTTTAAAGCGTTCGAATACTTGATATTTTCGAACGAGTGTGTAACTCCAAGTACAGCGCGAGATAGGGAAAATGAATCTTTTTGGTTACACAATGAATTGTTAATTATTCAAGGAATTAATTTCATTGATATTTCACATTATATCCGACGTAAATGCAATTATTACAAAATATAAAGTTACTATCTCAATGTTGTTATTTTAAAGTAATTCAATATGTTTATATTAATTCCGTTTAAGTTTGTTGGAGAAACAATCTCGTATAATTCAGTCGATATAATGCTCGTTCCGGAGTCGAATAAAAATTCAACGCATGCATTCACCGGGGACACTAATACACATTTCACGCAAACATTAGCATCCAAATCGCTTTGATTCTGAATCACTTTATCCACCGGTAGAAATTAAAACACGACCCGCGCATCTACAAACTTTACCCCTTTATTTCTTTCTTATCGTGAACCCTTTTTTCCTCCCAAAACCACATTTCACATTATAATCGTTCCCTTGCTTTTTATTCGTCGCTTTACCGCTCCTTTTAACCGGTGATTTTATAGCTAGCCAACTGATAAATCCGAATTATCGCTAATACTGGAAATTTTAATCAGTTGACGCAACTTTGTTTCTCTTTCGTGCAACTTCATCCAACAGTATCATTATCATAGAATTTTTTAATTCAATAAATCCAATAAAAAAAAAAAATGATAAGAATAATTTCCGTAATTCGAAGTCTCCTCAAGAAATTCATCGCGCAATCATCAAACGATACATACAATTACCAGCTTATACATATACAGCTATCACTAGCCGTATCGACCGTGAGTCATCGTGTCCTATTAGGAAGTTGGATTAATTTGACTAATTTGAATCTCTTGGGACAATATCGACTAGTACTTATTAGTTACAGCTGTCTGGCTCTAAACACTATACTAGAGAGATAGAGGGAGAGACAGAGACGGAGAAGTTGGAGGAAGCTTAGAATTCACGTGTTCAAAGCTATTCGATACGAAGTTCTATTTTATGGATTGGCCATCAGGGACGTTATTGATTCCATATCAGTCTCATCGTCATCGATAGTCATCGAAGTGGCGCGGATGCCGCAGTTAGACGCAGCATGGCATCGATTAATACGTTTACCAGGATGATTATTGGCAATGCCTGTTAGGCATTAGTAAAGCAATGTCCACATACTGAGGCTGTATCAAAGGAGAGATTGAACAACCGCATTTCGCTTGGCTTGATAGAAATGTTTTATGTAATTATACCTTGCTGTTCTCTGGCGTGCGCTCAGGGAAGTATAAATTACTCAAACTGCGTCTAATCTTTATTTCACGCGAAACGAAAGAACTTTAAAAGTACTCGTAAAACGCTGGCAACTATGACAGTCATGATGAAACTTTCAGTTATGAAACTTTTTAAATATGTACTTTGCCCTCTAATGGAACGTTTCAAATATCTGACACGCTCTTAAAGAAGTCTTTCTCTTTCATCTTTCGTTCGTTGTTTTCCTATACATATTCGTACAAGCTGTTTGCATTTGAAGATCGACACTGCGCTCGAGGACAGAGATATCGTGCATAAATTTTTGATGATTTTTAATTTTAATATTACTCTATGACTCTATAAAGAGATATTTTAACGTAAAATAACTGAAATTGGGAAGAACATATTTTAATACCATGACAACCCATATTTCCTAAATTATGAAGAAGGTGAAAAAATATACGTGTGACTTAAAAATTAAACGAAAGGACAATTTTGGTAACGTAAGATTAATTGACGGTATATTGAATTTTAAAACTCTTGTCCTGTAAAAAATGGAAAACGTGACTTATCGTCACGTTATACTTCCTCCCCTATAGTCTTCATTTATAATAGCCCAAAATTTTTTTGAAAGTATGCTAACAGATAATGATAATTCTATATGCTGTGCTGCTAATAAAATTCAATACAAAATGTGTTTATCATAGCGAATTGGTCTTTCATACCCTCCATTCCCTTTTTACAGCTAGTTATTTATCGGTGTAATAAATTTCCTTAGACAAGAGCTGCTCGAATCTCCGGTTAAAACAAAACGATTGCTCCATATATTTCCTGGAAGCTTCTTTCTCGAGCTGTCGAACGACCTGTCAAATTGTGCGTGCAATTTTCGACATTGTTTACAACGCTATCGACGAGAGCTTAATCATTTACGAGGCCGCCGAAATACTCCAATCGACGTTCATTCGAAATTGACGAAAATCGATCTTGTCAGCTTCCCAACCCTCCTGACTTATCGCCAACTGATTGTCAATATTTCCATAAAATTTTCCTCTACCTTTCTTCCTTTATTTATATCCCAGGATGATAATTCTATGAAAATATATTAGATGTAGAAAGTGACTCATTGTGTTTATATCGAACCAATTCCAAATCTGGCGTAAATGAATAAATAAACATTTTTCTTCAGTGTAAACGTAAACATTTGCCCACCATTTTGTGATTTTAAAAAACCGATCTCCTTTATAAGATATTACATACATAGAACATATATAATATACAAAATATAAAATATACAATATACATACATATATAATTTATACATAACAGATCACTGAGTTAATTTCCACACCTAATATTATCTTTCACTACGTATTTTCCGAAAAATCTTTATATTTAAATACCAATGTATTTGAATATAAATAAAGACACCTCCGTCGCACCTTCGTATTCCGTGAACTTGAAAAATTTTTATTTCAAGGAACGCAACGTCTACCAGAAAAGTATTCGACGTCGCGTCTTGGATACATTCGAATTCAAGCGGTTGCTGGTGGAACGCACGAGCGGGCGCACGCTCGTGCGAGTAAATTTCACGCGCGACGATATAAAGTCTGATATTAAATTCTCGGACGCGTACCGCGTTTTCCCACTCGGAGTGGCGCGAATGGCTCGCGCAAATTCAGGCCACCAGGCCTCAAAAGGGCGAATGAGTTTCTACTAATTTCGAAGACGCGACGAGAAGAAGCCCGTCGTGTTTCGCTAATGCGCTTTGGAAATTGCCGTTTCTACATGCTTGCCTCACGGCTACATTTCGTAGTGACTCATTAAGTTGGAATCAACGATATTAACACTTAGCTGTCGAGTTTACCTTGGATATAGCGCAGCCTCAAGGAAAACGTGTCTTCGAATAGCGCACGGCGCTACGTAGTGGTATCTGATAATAATAAGCACGACTCTTGTCGAAACTTTTCCAGAACAATTTCGTAATATTAAATAAATCTCGATAGTGTTGAATTTGAACGAACGAGTGAACGAGCTGAATGAATTTTGTATTAAGTTGTCCTAAAAGTTTCTCTCATTTTATAAGGAAATAATAGATGCACAGCATTTCCAGTTTTATATTATTTTATTGAATTATGTATGACGTATTTTTTTCTATTACGTTGTTCTATTTATATTTGACAGATTAGGTTTCATGTTTGTGTAAACATTTCCAGATAAAGCAGCTGCATGCAGATAGCGAAAGACACTTTTGAGACAACGAAGAGTGTCATGATCTTGAACAAAGATCCAACAATAAATGCGAATTTATCGGATTAAGTGAAAATATTATAACATTTTTGTATAAAATTTGACATTTTAATATGTCGTCACGAAATTACGACGATTCAGTAGATTCTTAAACACATTTCTCTTAAAATCGTGACGTCTGAGCGATGTCAGTGTTACAGCAAATGATGGACGTTACAGCGCGTTATCTCCACAATCCCCAAACCAGATCCTTCGTGTTCCAACGTTTGTACAACAATTCGATCGTTTACAGTGTACTCGAGGGACAGCGTCGCATCCGTTGACAATCAATCGGCCACGAAAACCGTGGTAAGACCGGGAGGACAGAGCGGACTTGTCGTGTTCACGGGGGCTGCTTACGTTCTCCGTGTAATTTACACGGCCAGAAGTTTCGAACCGATGCAGACAAGAAGACGGTTCTAGACTCGCGCACAATAACTTCGCCGATTGTCAAATCGTGAGCTGGTTTTGTCCTCGTCCAAGGTGCTAGGTCTGACCAACTTCTGCGGATTACTTAGACAGCAGTTCGAATGACGGCAGGTATTTAGACGTCGCAGAATGCGAATATCTCGCGCGTGAACAATGCACAGGCTAGCTTGGATGAACGATCGTTAGTGTTAAAATAATGGAATTTCCAATTCCATATGGGGTCTAAATGACTTTCGCTGATGTCTTCTGATGGCCTCGGAGGCGTTACGTAGTAATTTCATTATAGTTTCGAACGTGTTGACTGACACGAGAATTTTTATATACTTTGCCGTGCGAGTCGATAGGTATATGCTACGCCACAATATTTAATTTTTGCAAAATATTATATTGTATCTGCGCACTCTTTTCTGGCAATGTCATCTGAGTCATTCGTTTTATTGACAGTTTTCTTAGTCCGTAAAATTTATCTTGTACGCGCCATTTGTTAATATAGTTAAATAGGTTGCATGTTACTTGTTATTTTCACGTTGTTCGGTTCAATGAATTATACCTAACAAGAGCGTAGTTATTTCACTTAAAACTTCGTATGCATATGTATATACAGAACTAATTAGATTTTACACTGTCAAATGTTTCAAGTTCCCTTATCCATTATCGATGAATAATTGGAGTAATACAATGCTTGAAAACGATATATAACATGAACCCTTGTTACGCCCAAACCTTACCATACAGAAATTAGGTTACAGGAATTAAGAAATAATCCGATTACGCTATTGTCTAGGGAAAATAAAATGAACATGTTCCTAAGATGAAGCTTTTCAGATAGCAAGCTCTTTGTGGCAGAGAAAAATGATTCGATAAGAAACTTTCTGTGAAGGATCCTTCGCTGGATTTGCAGCTCTTTCAATGCCGTAATTACGAGTAATAGGTCAGTTTGTCCATTGGTTTAAACACAAGCGCCTCGAGCCGTATCTCAAAGACGTTTGTTCCTTTGTCTCTGTAAAAGCGCGCTTAATATGTAAAAGACAGGATGATCGAGAAATCAACGACATAGTGTCGTAACTTGAATGAAACTATGGTAGTACGAATAATTTATTGGAAACGCGAAGCACATCCTACCATTTTGTAATACAAACGGAAAGAAAGAGAAAAGTTTCCACGACATTGATCGAATTTTTTCTTTTTTTGATAAGAATCGAAACGCGATCGCGGTTCTCTGAAGAGAGTCACATTTTATTTTCAAATCAGCCCCTTCCCATTTTTCTGAACAAGAATTATATGCCGACCGTTTCGCGTATAGATATCCTACAAAGCCTTTTTTTCGCGCTATTCAGCCGCATTTTCACGCGTAATCTTTTTCATTCCTAGATGGAATCCGACCGCTACAGAGACGTCGAAAGCTTTCGAGCTTTTAAGATAAGTGCTACATTGCGTTGAATGGCTGTAGAATTGCAAAGAATTGACCGGCTTAATATGTCCCCGAACGGGAGGATTTATGGTTCAAAAATAAATGTCAATCCTATGTGGATATGGATCGAAAGTAGTCACAGTTACAGAGAATTCTTAAATTTTCAAATTATTATTAGCTTCTTGCCTTGTCCACAATATTTTCTCGACATTTTTCTATGTTGATTATTTTATGAACTTAACTAAACCTTCAAACTTATAGCAAGAATTGGTAATTATTTGCAGAAAAATACAAATTTCATGAGTTGTACATTTGTGAAACAGAAAGTCATTTGTGAGAAGAGAAAAATTCATATTCAGTGCTCATGACAGTGCTGATGGAACCTGAAAACGTTTACTACGTCGCGTACACTACATTCGTAAAATATTTCTACAGCTGTACAAATATCTTTACAAGGTAGTCGGCCATCTGAAATCTCTTTGTACAAAGTACGTGTCTCACTTGTTCCATTTAAAAACGAACTAATTACATCCGACGAGATTTTCAATTACATTTAAGTGGGGTGAAACGGTTGTCGTACGTAATTTAAGCATCCTCGGATATCGACGCGTGTGTTTCCAGGGCAATGGTCGTCGTTGTATTTTCCAAGTTGCGTCTCCGGTGAATAAAAAATACATCCGGAATTCTCCGTGGTACGGGTAACGATTTAATCCGCTGATTGCGTGGAACATATAACCCGGGCTGGTTTGCAATAACGTTTCGATCTGCCGTATATTTGTGGAAATCGGTCGGCACGGTGGGATACGTTTATGAGTCATAAATCACGGGCCGGAAGTGAGGCGCAGATATAAACCCTGGAAAACGTAAACAGGTATCACGATATACGATTTTTTAAACGTCCCGTATCGCGGAGACTGCCAAAAATTCGACCAGAGGGAAACAGGAACGACGAAAGGAAGGACCGACCGAGGTGCAAAAATCCTCGTTCGAATCGATCACGAAAGTCGGTTACAGGTTAGAGCTATGTTACCAATATGGAAATTTTCCCCGTCCGTCCTATCCTGGCTTGTAAAACTCACAGGCGATCGAGTAAAACACATTTTTGAATACAACCGTGGAAAGTCAGGTATTGAATGTTCGCTAACGTATTATGTGTCAGCTCATAACATAAAAATTTATTCGTATAAATATTTGAATGGAAATTTCATTGACGGAATAGACAGATACCTGGTAAATCAAGTCTAAAAAATATAATTTTCGCTTAGTAGTAAGGCAATAAAAAATTTTTTTTATATATATAGATACATTTTTCAATGGTTTATACTTTGTCAGAATTGAAGTTTCTGTGCGAAAGCAATACGGAAATTAATTTTATAAGCGACTTACAAGGGAAGCTCGGCAACTGGAAAATTAAGAAAAGATTGGAGCTTTGCGCAGATATAGTTCATATTATGTTAATAAAGGAACAATTTTTCCAGCTGAAAAACGGTCATAGGGGTGGAAACATCCCCCAAAGTTTATTTTGTATCATCTTTTTATTATCCTTTTATTATCCCATGTTTATTTTTTATTATCCTTTCATAAAATTTTTATTTATACACTAAAGTTTCTGTGATTAATATCACACAAACGTTACATGAAGTGGTTCACGAATATATTAGTTACCCTTTTGTATTTACCCTACGGAAGTGTTACGACGATGATACTATTCGAAAAAGTGTTTAAAGCACAAATATTTGTGCGAGCAAAAATTTCGTTGTTTCAACTCGTATATGCTATATTTGTAAAGAGCTCTTCGTAGGCCATCTATGCATGTGACAACAACAAATAGAAGTATCGAAAATATTATGGGTGGTGGAGTAAAGTTCGAAGAAACAATTCTTTCAATTTCTCACGCCCACAATGTAATTTAACAATTAATATAACAATTGCAACTTAAATGTAACTTTTTCCCTTTTCCTATATAGTTTCTAAAATATTCAGGATCACAAAAGCCAGGATGTTTTCACTCCTATAACCGTTTTTAAGCTGAAAAAAAGAATTGTTCCGTCATTAGCGTCGCATAAACTACGTTTGTGCAAAGTTTCGAATTTATTGAAATTTTCGAGTTGCCGAACTACTCTTATTAATATTTTTGATAATGCGATGAGAAGTGAGTTAGTCTCGTCATAATATGAAATACTAAGTAACCATACTTATTAAATAATAAATAATAAATAAATAATAAAAAAAATTCGTCGTGATAAATTAGAATAGTTGACCATAATCGTGGAAAGGTTGTCAGCTCGATAAACATGGTTGTTACGAACGGAGTACGGAGGAATCGCTGAAACGCGACTTATCCAACGCATTTGCAGATTGCATGCAACCTGCTACACCCAGGGGGATGCATCAAAGTAAACTTCTTCGGTATGCGCGACGATACTCAAGTCCGCTGGGAAACAGCCTTCAAGTCGAAATTGGCCACGCGAGCGTAGAAATTTCCCGGATAAGAAACGACCGGCCGAAATCTCGCGAGGAACGCCCGCCTTTTCAGACCGCGTCATCGGCGAAATTTTCTGATAGTTCGAACTATTTTCATCCTGTGAACTCGTTTGTCGCCTCGCTCGCTTTTATTGCGTTTTTTGCGTCGCGGGGATGAGCGAGTTCGTGGATGATGGCACTGATTTACAATTCGCGGACTGCGTTTTAGGGAATGAGATGGGTGAAATTTATATTTGAAGGGGGTAAAAATCACTCCGATGCATAGAGTCCATTTTACGAAATTCCGCAAGGAATTGCTATTCTTTTTACAGATCTTTTATAACACGTTGATGGTCATCGGTGGTCATCGGCGTTTTACTTAATGAATTTCCTAAAATAGTTAAAACAAGATTAATTTCACGGACTAAACAATTTTTTATAATGTAAATGACCTGGATAATATTATGGGAAAGTAGTGCGCAAATAAGGTATGATGCTTTGTAGAAATTAAATATTATGGTCGCAATATATTTCGTTCTACCGTTGCCCCCAGGGAAAGATACTTTTGTGATTCTGTGTGAACGCAGCTAATTGAAGTATTTCGGAAGAAATATTTCCTTATTACGCAATTTTTCTTAATCTTTCTCACCAAATTTCTCATTGTGAATCGTAAGATGACTTTCGTAAACTTTTTTTGAAGATGTATGTTTTGTGCACAAGCTTGAAGAACCATATAAATCGAGAACAATGAAAGGAACAGGATGAAGAGAGCAGGCTAAAAGAGAAAAAAGTCACCAACATTTTCTTATTTCATTCTTTTCACAGAGAGATTTGATCTTTTGTTGCAGTAACGTCTGCTTCCTCTTCTTAAGAAGATGTTTCACGAAGTTCAATAATGGTATAGCACTTTACTCGAAAACATGTTGTGAAACCACATTCTTTAATACACTCATTATATATTAAGATGAATGATTCAGCTATTAATATTAGAAAGTGGATGATATTTTATGGAATCTATAAATCACTCTTTTCTAAATTTATTAAATATCGGAGCAGCAAATATTAAAAAATTCATGTTTAGAAGAAAGAATACTATAACCAAATGGTGAATATTTTCTGCAATATAATTTTTTTTGTGCAAAATGTTGGTATAAATACAACAGAATATAATTTTTAATATAATTCATATACTTAATTCATTCTTAAATTTCACTTTTTGTTTCTTTTCTAAAGAACCACTTTGTGCAACGTAGGTAGAACAAATTGGATAATCGGTAAATCAAAAATTGGTTCGGTAAACAAAACAAAAGAAACGAGACCGAAAGAAGGAGATAAAGTGACTTTCCTCTTAAAGTACTATTTCTGAAAGTAGAATAAAGGGACAAAGAAAGAAAGATAGGCAGAAAATCCCTGTACACCAAAAGAAACTGTGGACACCGATATTTGAAGAACACACGACCCTGCAGAAGGAAACATTTTCTCCGTGTCGTAAAAAGAAAGGAAATCCAGTCTGTACATAAGAGAAGGAAGAGGGAGGAAGACAGAGACAAGAAAAACTCGATGAATGAGTCTCTATCTGATTGATCCTGTGGATTAGAACAAAAAACGATTCAAAGGCGTTTCGACGATGCGATGCGACGTTCGTATAAATCGATTCCCCAATCTCCTCAGAAATCCGAACAATTCTACAGCTGTGAAATTCCAAGGCAAAAAAATGTCACACTTGGACAGAATTCTCTCAACCATCCAACTATTTACATTCCCTTCGTTTTATTTATCAGAAATCCCATGTTGTAAATTTTCATACTGTAAGAAGAGAGTGTCGCCAAGGAGAATCGTAATCAGAGACGAAGTTACATTTTCATAAGTAATCTTCCAGGTTCGATCTTCGGGGAATTGAGACATATTCACGATCGAACGTACGTAGTGATTTCTTGCTGCAAGTAGCAACGTCAGAAAGAACAAGAAGGTTCTGTTGCCTGGAATATTCCGGTGAATTCGCTTGCTTCGATCACTCGGAGCATCGCGTAATAGCATTTCGCTGCTATGATGTTGGGCAGAGGTTCGAGTTAACGGCAGTGGACATAGGCAAATCGTAAATGGAATTGCTCGGAAGCAGAAATTCGTGAAGCAGTTTCGTCCCTCCGCGACAATATGTTCGCAACTGGTTATCCTGTGCGAGAAAGTGCTACAAGCTGCGTTCGAAGATGGTATCGACGGCTTCAATTTTGAAGTTGCAACTGATTGTTGGTGACATTCGAAATATGAATTTCAATCTTTGTAACAGAATGTCGAAATACTTTCGCAAATCACTGTATCATCTACAAACGCGTTATTTATTCTCATATATATATTTATCATGGTGGAAAACATTTTCGAAATAATTTAATAAGTTTTAGGGATCTATTTCATCGACAAATTACGACGCATGTGTCTTTTGTCGCACAACTCGCAATCTTACGATTTTCCTAATACAAAATCTTATTTGAATAATCTTTCTTCATTCTTTTTGAAAGGTACCGTAATAAAGAGCGTATGGCACATCCATCAAGAGGAGGACCCTTTTACAAATATAAATTCATGACAGCCATCGCATTTTCTGAAAAACGCCCCGAGATAGTAAATTTATTAACCTGTTGCTGAATGCAGCGACGTGAAATTTTGAAGGAAACACAGGAATTATTGGAGCGAAGATGATGCCACCGGTTCTTACGAGACGTACATAAAATTTTATAAAAATCGAAGCATTCTGTTACTGATTCGCGTTTTTAAGCTGTACAAGCTCGTATCGCCGTACACTTTTGCGGAGTGACAGAACAGAAAAAACGCGGTTTTTGAATTATCACTATGAAAACGTTGCAGAGATACTCCTCGACCAATTATGGAAATCCTATTCATTCATATTCATAATTTGGCCGATAGAGGACGATTATGTTGCTCTTCTTGATTTATGTGACACTGTGCTGTATCCTACAAATGCTCTTATTATTAGCTGTGTCCTGACTAGAAAGGCGACTGTTCCAAGGTTAAGAACTAAAGCCGAAAGGAAAAGCATGCTCCAGCCTGTTTTACGAGCATTATTCTTCTTGCTCGTAAATTTCATTCGATTACGATCGAAAAACAGTTTTTCGCTTCTTCTGGAAAACATATTTTTTCGAGTTGCGTCGCTTCCCACGCAAAGCTGCAATATGCATACTTCGATACTTCGTTCCAGATAACAAATCGAATTATTAGAATCTTTGGTTGATCCTCTTCATGTTTTAAACGTATACATCAAATATATTTCTATTATTCGCTATTATATCGTTATAGTATACTGTTTCAGTAAAACGTGCAAATGTTACAAACGAGGATAACAACTAAAACGTATTAATATCGCATAAAATATCGTCAAACAGAAATGCACTTTGCAAGAACAGAGTTTCACGAACTTACGGTATTAAACGAACGAACACGAGCGCATATTTCGTAATCGTCGCGTCGCCGAGATAGAATTTCGACGTTGGGGATGCAATATTTGACGTCTCAATCCAAGATAATCTAAAGCATTTTAGGAACAGTTTATTCCTACAGCTAAAAGCCTTTGATGACGTAATCCTCAGTTATCAAGCTTCCTCGCGAATATTCCTAAAATTCGTTGGAACTTTGCGCGAAGAGATAAGAGCCACGGCTACGTTCGTCGCTGTGTTGATACGACGAGCGTCTCGCTTCGTATCAACTATCGATAAAAGTCTTAACAACTTGAAGATCTTTCGACCAGTTCCATTGGCGACGGAATTTCGGTACGACGGTTCCCGTCATGACAGCTGACAACTGCTTGAAAAGGGGTAAGACAAACAGCTGGCAAGTTGTGTGTTTCGCGTCGCGACGAACGACAAATATCCAAAACGAAAGTTGGAGAGAAGCGGAAACAACGGACGGGAAACAAGGGTGCAAAACCGTTGTCGCGGAGAGATTTTCATCGGTGCATTTTCTTTGACAGAGGACAGGATCAGGTGATATTGTTCCGTGACACTTTCGCGTGAAAATCCATCGAGAGATCAGAATTTTGCATTCGCTCTAAAAGCAAAGAAATATCATGGTACAGAGCAGCGTGCTATTATAATCTTTCCACGTGGTTATATCCAAAACTACGTATTTTGTCTCTGAAATAATATTTCTGATGAATTGTACAGTGTGTGTCGGGTTTATCTCGAACCGCTCAAATATCTCGAAAAACACCAACGACACGAAAAAATGTTTCAGACAAAATTTTCATGATACAAACAGGGATATGTTGTGTTAGGTTGTCCGAAAAGTTTCATTCGTTTCATAAGGTGATAATAGATGAACAACAATTTATGCTTTATATTATTTTATTCAATTAGGTATGTTCCATTTCGTTCTATTTCTATTATTATGTCCGTGCATAATTCAATAAACTAATATAAAACGAAAAACATTGTGCGTCTATTATTTTCTTATAAAACGAAAGAAACTTTTCGGACAACCTAATATATTTGACTTTGCGGTGACCGTAAAATCTCTTGTAAAGGTAATATTACAATTTTTAAGCGGATGCCTCTAACTTTTATTACATATTCCTGTAGCTGATGTTCAGACGCTTTCAAAATACTACAAAGTTCTGTCTTTCGTACTATTCGTCATCGTGACGTAAACTTTTGAATTCGACAGAGCGATATAAGATACGTATAATCTAAAAATGACTTTTCGGAACGGACTGACTATTTTGGAAACATCAAAACAGCTGGGTCCTGTGTTCCAGCGATACCGGTAGTAATATTATGAAAAACATGTTTTTATGTCCCTGTGGTGTACGTAGCGAGATTCTAGTGCCGATAGCATATCGAGTTTTTAAATTCGTAACTCGATAGCGGATAACACGAAACAAAGTACGCGAGTTTACAGTGTTTTGCAATCGTCTGAATATAAGCTACAAACATACGCAATAGAAAATTACAATCTTCAACGTGTGCTTTATAGGAGGTCTCAAGGTCACCGCAATATATTCTTCTTGACATCGTGCAATTTTTGCTTGAGATATCTTTCTTTATTGTTCGTTTTTCGCGATATTTGAACGGTTCGAGATAAACCAAACACACTTTTTTTTTATACGTGGGGAAATCCTCATGGACATCCCCGCTCTTGAAAGCGGCGGGGTATTATGTCGGACCGACTAAAACCTCACGGTAGACCGCCCGACGCTCAGATGGGTGCTCCAGGACCTACTCTTCGAATTACTGACGAAGCACCACTGCGTCTTTTCCTGTCTGAGGGACTCGTTCCTTGTTAATTCGGGCATTGGGAGGGACTACCCCTCTCGACACTATCCCCTGGGCCGTCGTGCCGGTCTGAGGAGGTGCAGATCTTGCTCGGTGTGTCGGCCTATATGACCTCCTAGGGCGGCGTAGGGCCGTCCTTCATGCGGAACCCTGAAAGGGTGGTATGTTCTCACCCTCTCCCGCTCTGTTCGTTCCTTCACAAGCATTAGTGTTCGCAGTATCGCAGGACAGCGAGGAACTCATGTCGCTTCCTTAGCATCGTTTTCACAACTGACGAGGGGTCTAACCTTTCGCCAATTACCAGTCGCAGAATACGACGTGGGGCCTTCCACGCCGGACAAAATTCCAACGTATGCTGGGCCGTGTCCTCGTCCTTACCATAGTGGTGACAGGTGTTCGTCCCCTCTCTCCCAATTTTCTGCAGGTATTCTCTGAATGCTCCATGTCCTGTGAGCACCTGCGTCATTCTGAAGGACAGTGGGAGCCCTCCGCGGTCTCTCCAAGCCTCCCAGTTTGGCAGGGCCGATCTAACGGCCGGTGGTCACGAACCTGGTCTTCGGCGAGTAGGTCGGAGCGCCACCACTCCCATACCTCTCGACTAGCTTCCCATCCAACGTTTCGGGCCGCCAGCTCGGCGGGGAGGAAGTCCCCGAGTGTATGGGGGCTGGCAAACCCACATCCTGCAGCCAGGGGGACCGTCGGAACAAGCGTTCCGCTTACGTGAATCCCCATGTACACTGCAGGGATGATCGCCGGGAATGTAACATGGGAGGCCCAGTTATACTCTCTCTACGTGGCCATGGGTAGTAGCGCACCCATGATCCTAATGCGAAAGGCTGAACCGTCGGGATAAGACCCAGGAGCGACCGCCCTACTCCTGAGGCACCGTGAGTCCAATCTGGGTCTGCCGAGTTCGGTTAGCAGGTCGCCGACCGGCAGTGATGTGGCTGTACATCCACACGATAGTCCCGCCAACGACTTAAGATGGTATTACGGGTGGCCGAGTGTAGCCCAGAGGGAGTAGCGACCCCGCAGCTCGACCAATTTTGGGTATGGACTCGTAGTGGCAGTGGTTGATGGCCAAGATGCTGGCGAGAGGGCCGGGGTATCTCCGAATGGCCCTCGGCGGGTGAGCAGGTTCCCACCTGCTCCGGAACCGTCCCGAGAGACCATAGGACTTAGAAAACGCCCCGTCCGACCTGTGACGAGCGAAGACCCCTGCACGCTTAGCTAAACGAGGTAGCAAGGTACTGGGTACCTGGCGCGCTGGTTGGGCGTATCCCAACCCCTATGGCCCTGTCAGGGGTGCCCGGCGTCAGTATGCGTTCTACACGTGAGGAAGGAACCCGTTACCAAAAGTGACACAATACATGCACCGGCCCTTCTTTCGAGATCCGTTGCGAAGTCCCCTGCGCCTTGGTAGCATCTGATCTCTTCGTGTCCTTCTTCTTCCTTTTATGTTCGACCACCTTCCATTCACCATCCTCCTGCCCCTTCGAGGGTGGTGATATTTGGGTGGCATTAACCTCCGCTGTGGTTGTCTTCTTCTGTCTCGTTTCCGGACTATGATGCCTGTCCTATAGGTGTTCTTCCAGGGCCTTCATTAGTGAAGGACCGAGCTCTTCGAATTTTCTCTCGAGAGCAGTGAGTCATTCCTTCTCCCTCCCGTCGTCCTCCTTAGGGTGCCCCAGCTCCAAAGTGGAGGCGTGACACTGTGCGTTCTCCTGACGGATACACCCGGCGTTTCCGGATTGCTCTTTCCGGAGGACCTCGATCTCCTTCTCTAGTACCTCCGCTCGCATCTCCGCCATCCTGGCAGCTCCAGTACCGTAGGCGGGACCCGTCCTCCTTATTAGCTCCACCGTGCCCGCGGCAATGGTGCTTGCTGCCTCCTTTAAGGCCTTAATGTAGGTGATTTTTAAGTTCGACGATGTTGTCGCCACCTTCATTATCTTCTCTACTCGTCGAATTAGTTTGGTTCCTATGTCCGCTGTGGAGGATGTTCTCCCCTCCAAGGTCAGTTCCGTAGGTATGTTTGGAACTGTGGGTGTTAGCTTCCTTTTTTTCCTCGTCGGACGTGGGGGCCCGTCCGGTGGCCTTCAACGCGGAGGGGCCTTGCGCACACGTGCTCTCGGGTAGTTTCCGAGGTAGCCCGTGCGGCGGCTCTGCCGTCGCGTGTTCCGAGGCGTACCCGTGTGGCGGCGCTGCCGGCGCGCATTCTAACCTCTCTTCCTTACTGCTTCGTCGACAGGGCTGAATTTTTTCTTGTTTTGCTGTCCCATCCAGACCTTCTCTCGCCAGTTTTCTTGCGCACTTTTGCACACACGCACTGGCACAACAATCTCTTGCACTTTTTTGTCACCTTTCTTTATTTTCACTGTAATTTAGGCTGCAAAGTGAGGAGCGAAGTGAACGCGTCCTCTCTGCATGCCGCCATCCCCCTCGCAAATCACAAACCAAACACACTGTTTATTGTTTTGTAAGTATCATAATGAACAGAATTTCCTTTTACTAGGTAGAAACATCTTTGAGATTTCGAAGCGGAGGCTCCTATTTCATGTGCATAGAAAATACACATGTAACGGATTGATGCATACGAAATTTCGTTTTTCCAAGTAAATCCTTGACCCGATACATAGCTCCTTCGATGCATATTCCCAACAAATAACTAGTTGCATTGCTCCAATTTTAACTGTCAAAGTTGCAATTCAAATATTTGTCAAATGGATCTCCCTTGTGGTTTTCTTTAAAATAATCTGTTAAATCAAGCTTCATTTTTTTAAAGAATTTGTAATGAAATTGAGGATGTCTGTAACCTTCCCTGAGTACATATACTGTATAGTAATTTTCATAGCTCTATTTCAAAATTTAGGTTAAACTTAAGTTAAGAACATGCTAATTAATTACGACGATTAAACGAGCGATAGATGTTTGATTGATCTATCCATTGTAAAAGAGAAAACAAACAGACGTTCGATAACGTCTCCTTCCAGTTACGGTTAAGTTCAGGATCAACATTGTGGTTGAACACTGCAGGTACTTCATCCTTAATCTCTTTTATCTCTCTCGTTTGCATGAATTACGTGAAGAAACTGGTTCGTGCTCTCCCAAGTAATTCGTTTTCTTGTTTAACTCGATTATTTCGAGAAACTTTTTCTTCCTATATCAGAATGGCTTTACTTTGGTGGTTTCTGGTGAAAGAGAAAGTATTGCGAAATTTTTGTCGATTTTTTGATACTTTGTAAAGCAGTACGCCAAAATATGTGAAATAAATAATAATAAATAAATAAATAACAAATAAACAATTTTGACTACCAATAAGTAAGATATTACTTCAATGAATTATTCCATATACTGTATGTACTCGACGTAATCGAAAAATATAAGTCGATCTTTTTTTTTTTTAAATCTCGAGAATCGTCTAAGAAAGCAGCTGCGAATTCAGCTTACCTCGAATGAAATTCAAAGACCGACGCGGGGCCACTCGACATCGCCGGACACATCTACAAGAAAATGCAAATACTGGTTCGTGGCTTTGCGTTCGTGAGTCCGAACAGTGTCACTGGGACGCATTGGCAGCAGGTATGGAATGGAATTGTTATCCTGCTGGGACGAGACATTCCAGCGCATGCTGGGATCGACGAAACTTGCATCTGGCATGTAGACGACAGGGAGGACAAGGATTCGACAAGATAGAGCCGGATAGAGAGGCAGGGAGGATATTTTTGTTGGTCACGAGGAACACGAAGGCTTGGCGTAACGCCACGCAAACGAATATTGCCAATAAACTGCCAATCCAATTTAGCTACGCAGAAAATACTGCCGTTCATCGTTACGTCCCGGCTTCGACTTTCCATCAGCCTTCCTTCTTTATCCGACTATCGATCTTTCTCTGCTTTTGACAACCTGTTCCCTCGTTTTTTATTGTCAATTCGCGTTAGCTGTGGCTGGTAAACGCGTATGCGTGACGAGTTCGGAGCTTTTAATCTGTACGAGCATCTCTTGATTTGACTAAATCCCGAAAAAAAGATTTCCTTCTTCAACCAGGCGTTTCTCGAAATTTTATTTCTCGGACTGAGATTCTTAAGAATAATCTTTTTAATTCACTATTTATAGTCGGATCGATCACTGTAGCGGATTGTTAGTAGACTGTGAATTTTTATGTAATTTCATATCTTTACTAACATAACTAATGAGAAATGAAAACTACATAAAGGCTTATTTCATTAAGGAAACTCCATTAAGGAACTCGTAGAATTGGATACGTTTCATCCGAAGCTATTATCAAGTCCCATTATCAATGTTTTTTATCGAACGATGTATCAATCTACGAATATTTGTCAATTATATTATATGTCCTAATCAATTCGCATTTATTCGCGGGGAAACAGTAGTTTTTGATAGTTTCTTCTGAGTGCCAAACAATCCTCAGCTCGAAACGTTTACAATAAAAAGGAAGCATAAAGTATTCTCACCTACCTTTTTATGACTGTCAGAATTTCCTCTGGAATTCAAAACTTCGGTTAAAGAAACAATACTGCTCCGTGAATCCTTCGCAGAAGAGTTGAAATAAAGCCAAGAATACATTTGTTCCCTTGCATTTGTAAGATAGTCTCGTGAACGTGGAAAATTTAAGCCCTGAAATCGCGAATCAAAACTGGTGGTCTTGACTTTATTAATTATTAAAGCGTAAAGATGCATTGCGTACGCAAGCTGTTTCGATATTGCATATAGTTGGTGATTGATTCCTGAGGTTTTCGCTTATTGGAAAACTTGGAACAATAAATTTACCTCGAAGTCTTCGTATTCATCCCTAAAGTAATTCCCTGTCCATAAATCTTTGCTATCTCTATTACATACGCCACTGAACCACCTGCAAGGATGCTATCGAATGAAACGCTAATCTAGTCAATAAGTGTATTTCTCTCGTGTCAATTTCAGACTCTTCTTATATTAAGCAAAATCAACGTGTAGCATTTGCTATTTATAGACTGTATACATTTATGATAAATTTTGAAGTGTAAACACGTAGAATGTACACACTGTGTAGATATATATAAAGTACCCAAACTATACCACCTGTAATAATATTTATTAAGCGAAACAATGCTTTGTCTAAATCCTGTTATTCTCTTTTTTCAGTCACATTCTCAAAAATGTGAATTCCCACGAATATTCACAGACTGTTAAGAAAACGCATAAATATATCATTGATTCTAAAATCTCTTTCTTTTGTATAAATTTTAAGAATCTAGAATTCGAAAACGAAAATATGATAGTTTCAACGACGTCAAAAACGTAAATATCCAGATCATTTCAGATTTAAATCTTCCACTGACGATAAAAGACAATGAAGAATCGATAGCAGGCGAAGTATCCGTTCGCCTTCAGACGAACGTGATTGGATATTCCAGCTTTATACGCGTGGAAAATTATTTTTCGATACAACCAACTTACGACGACCAAATGTTTCCCTCTTGGATTGATACAACTGCGACGAAATATTTGGGGCAAATAAACATTTGTGTACTTGTTACGTGTATACACAGGCAACTCTGCGTGACATTGCGGAAGATTAGTTTATAGATCAGAGACCCGACAAGTGGATATTCGCTGTTCCTATGCTAACTGTCGGGCCATATACATATCTCACTTCGTGTTGCAACAAGGGCGCTGTGTTCCACCCTCTGTAGCCGTCTAATTCAGCTTGCAAACAGAAAGAAAAACACCTGCCGTGCAGGTGAAATAGCTTCTGTCTGCGTTCACAGGCGCTGAGAAAATAAAAATGTATATTTATGTTCGTCAAGCGATTGAAAATTAGGTGCTATCACTTTACGAGAGAAGATCCGGAACCCTTTGAAAATCTTTTTAGAAAGAAAATGAAGATTTATGGTGAAACAAGATCGTCAGCTGCTTTGTGTACGCGTTCGCATTATCGTACGTTATCATTCTCCTTTTATTGATTGAAAGATACGGGACATTTATCCTAGCAATAACTTTCCTCTTTACAATGAAACAGCATTCTAAGACTTATTGTTAGCCACTTCATGGCACGTCTCTCTTAGATCAATTATAGTGTAGAAAAGCACCGTAAATTCTTTTGGAGATATCGATTTGCTAGAAAAGCGACAAGTCTGAGAAATTGTCAATTCGATCAAAAGTTTCGATCGTAATGTATCTACAATGATGATATCTAACAGAGAATTATTTCCTAGGATGGAAGTATCATCGACTCATCCAACAAAATTATTATTTAAGGGGAAAAAATGTAGCTTTATTATTCACCGTTATCAGAGCAGTTTTCGACGTACATACATCGCAGAATCATTTGGGCCAACATATGAAACGTCTCGAATCTGTTTCAAAGCGCAGCGTGTCCGGCTTTCACACGAATTGTCAGAGTAGAATTTTGCTGACCAGTAAGAATTTGTTCGTCCCCTGTCAGTCGCCACAATGTCGATCCGTTTTTAGACAGATTGATTACCGTGGATGAAAAATGAACGACGTGCAACAATATATCAAAAGAGGCAACCCAATGTAACAGCCACCGACAACTTCAGAGCCGGTATTTGCGTAAAACAGTTGCCATATGTTAACGACGAAGTGAATTTAATATTATTATGCGATATAGAGAATAAGAAATTAATATAATGCAATAGCAAAACAACGAATAACAAACGATAAAATAATAAAGTAACAGAACAGTAAAATCGTGTAACTGTGGAGTTACTGTCATTCGACATGTAGTTTTAAACAATCTACGCCCATTAAAAGTTTCCTGGAACAAGCATTTCTGTCCTAATTACAACGAAATGTGAATACAATACTTGGGACAAGCAAAAATAAGAGAAGCTACTGTTTCATTGGCAGAATCACGGGGCAAGTTCGACAACGGAAGCTACAAAATTCTTTTCTATCGCGTACAAGCGCGTATCCAACAACTATGGCAAGCAAATGTAATTTGCAGTGCTTTAAAATTCCGCGCACAGAAGAAGCTACAACTGATACCGCGTTCCAACGAATATCCGCCTCGATGATGCAGTAAAAGTGCATAGCACGTACAACATCGCTTCTATTTCTTTCGCTTCATTTTCCAACCGGCCGGATTAGAGGCCCGCCTTCATTTCGTTTCCGTTCCTTTCTTCCAGATGTATATACTCGCTCGATCGAATGGTTCTTCAATTCGGATAGATACGTTTTAATCACGCCCTGGCCAATTGAGTTTTCGTCGTGACATTCTACGAAATTGCTATTGAACGTTTTTCCATCGTATTTTCGGTAACAGACGTCGAACAATTCGAACTGACGTGAATACAGTTTCCAGAGGAATCGAAGAATCGATCCTTTTCATCGTATTCAAGGTGTTACACTTTATCTATTCTGTTATACTTTATTTTTGCGTATAAGCAGATGCGCTCACGAGTATCGAGATACCTGTTAAGGTGATAATCGATTCAGATTGTTAGGCAAACAATTAATTTCTTTGCACGAGATAATGATAAATATTGTTTGCGAAGATTATAGGCGAAAATAATCAACTAATAATTTCATAATTGAATTATTTGTTCGCTTATAGAAAATTTTGTTTGGTCTGAAGGTTGAAATTATTGGTAGAATCGGAGATGAATTAATATCATAATCCAACGTACACTCATCCAACGTTAACTCGTCCCATTCACCATTTAACCTTTAGGTTAGGAAAATTAAATCGCAGCCAATTTGATTTACCCATACTTTGTTCGGTACTTTACAACAATAATCGGATTTTCAGCGCGAGCTTTCTGGAAACCGAGTCCGGTACAAATCTCGACCAAGAGCTACGTAGAAATTAATCTATGAAATCCCGACTAATTCACCAGATGCTTTCTGTCCTCGGTATTTGGACTTCCGCAAGAGTTTCTCGTACAGAACTTTCCCACAAAAAAACCGACCAAGACTTCCACTAGCCAGGATTCCGTGTTTCATGCTGCTCATTCGACTGATTAAATTCTCTATTGTCTCAACGGAAGAGACACGGCGTCCGTTCAATTTTCCGATCGACTTTCTAAGATCTGTTTCGTATTTCCAAGGCTGCAAACCTCCTTTTTTTCTTTTTTAATCTTTCACGAACCTTTCGCCTACCACCTCACCTGTTTTCACGTTACTTTAGGGGAATGTCTGGGTCGCGCATCCTCGAGCTTCGATTTTACTTGCAAATTTCAAGACCTCGATTTCTGGGTCCAGTCCATTAAGTCTCTCAGAGCTTGTTGGTCGGCGGAATAATGAAATATGTAATATTAGCCGATGAAATAGATAGGATAGATAAAATAAAGCTTGGAAATAAGACACGCAAGTAAAATAAAATAGAGAGTCAGAAGAATTAGGGTTCATTGTGAGAAACGATCAACTAGATAAATGAATATCATATGTAAGAAGATACATAAATAAGTTGCTATAACTATATCTACTATAACAGGTATCTACTGTTACGTAAGAATGGATCACTAACTGAAGGTTAAAAGCCTGTCTACATGATACTGACCAGTATCGCAGTTAATTAAAATATCAATCGGAGAAGCTTTCAATCGCGGTGGTGTCTTAAGAACGAAGCCAAGATGAAATAGCCTCGTCTGATCTCGAGCGTTAATTACGTTTCGCCTTCGCGGAAGGACGTCGTCCCATCTTACGTCAAGATCAGAGACTGGAATGAGGGACTGGCGAGTTGTCGTATTTACATCGACCCAATGAATCTCTCTGGGATTCTCAGCGGAAGAGGAGACGCTGTGAAACGGCTTTTGATGCTCGCTTGATTCCATTCCTACAGATATGTAAGACGGCCTCGTTCATTGAGACACGCCGAGCATGGAATCCGCGATATCAAAGACGTGGAATTTCCTCCACTGAACAGCCGCTTTATTTTTACCATTTGATTGTGTGCTTCGATGTTATGCAATAGGCTTATCGTCGGCGTTGTGCTTGCATGACTTCGGAAACTGGGGCTTACACAGATGAAATGACTGAATGTATGTTTGATTCCTCAACACTCGAGATGCGGTTTTATGGCAACTGAATAATCATTTATTTGCTGATAAAATAGAGGGGAGTATAGGTAATAATGTTTATGTAGGATTGAGACTGACCGAAACGAATTTTAGAAGAATTCGTTTTTATGACAATAGTAATATAAAGAAATATAAAGAAAAGAGAAATTAACACAGAAATGAAAAGAACGTTTCTTACGAGCTACTTAAAGAGCTGTGACCTGCATTTCATGACTAAACGATCGCGAACAGTGCATTGTTACGTCACAACGAAAGAGGATGAGAAACGAACTACTGTTCGCTTTAAAATAATTCAAAAAGCAACCTCGAATCGCTTTTCCTTACTAATTAATTCTCGAAATCGTGAATTATACTGTCTTCATTTATTAATTTATTCATTCATTTATTTACTTATTCAACTGTTTTTCTATGGGATAAATCTTTTGATACATAAAAGGTAGCATATGGGAGAAAAAAACACAACATTATATGTGAATAAGTTAAGAACAAATTAGTATTTAGATTGAGCGATATCTCCGCGAAATTCTCATCGAAAGAAAATGCTTTTGTACAACCAACAATACGTTCTCTCTTGTCACTGACAGATATGAATCACCTGGTGTTGTAAAAGCTAGCAGGATTTCACTTGCTCCCGGTCCACTTCTCCTTTTTTCCCTATTCCCTCTTTAATCCTGTTATCTGGCACCGACCAAAGAATATTTTCGGTATCAAAAACCGTGATTTCAACCTTTATCTGGTAGAACGACGCAATACATCGTCCCCGTCTAAACTGATCAGCGCGCGGCTTTACGCACGATTAAAGAAGATGGAACGTTTTTATAAACGATCGTTTAAAGGTTCAGACCTGGTAACCGATTCATGTTTCTCGGTGGGTTGGAAACGTATCGTTTTAGGGGTCCCCGCAATCGATTTCTCATTGTTCACAACCCTCGTTGCTTGTCGTTAATGACGAGCAACAGTGGTTGCTTTTGAATAAATAAACGTCACATTAGAATCGAAACGAAAACGCATTTTTTGCAGAAGTAGATAGAGTAAATTGTAGGAAGTTTGAGACTGATTGTATATTCATTGAGAAATGATCTATTGTTAAATTGTGGCAAAATTTAGTAAATAAAAACTTACGATTCTTACTCCTGTTCTAATTTTTTACTTTTTATTTTCAACAAAATCTGAATGTTTGAGATTGGTTTCAGACTCGTTGAAAAATTATTAGCTGAGCAAGTTTATATAAAATGTCGCAATTCCTATTGGTGATTTAATTTTTCATTTTTTATTTTGAACAAAATTACCTAAATTTGGACAAATTATCAGGGAAGAATTTCTCGCGTGATAAAGGATAGAAACTCAGACGAATTATTTTCGTCAATTCGTGTAAACGGAGTATCATATTAGAACAAATAATTCTCATAAACCAGGGACGATGAAATTAATGAGTTATTGTGGAAGATGCATTGATCAAATATTTGACGTTTGAAATATTTGAAGAAGCTACGAGTAATTGTCACCTTATTGGACAAAACTATAGCTCGTATGCCTTAAATCACTGAGGAATCAGTCAGGCTATCGTGCTACTAGCAATTATACAAAACGGCGTAAGTAAAAGCAGGGTAGCGAGATTTCGACCGCGAGAGTAGATCTCGCACGACTATCACGGAGATAATCTAAAACAGCAGAAACGGAAATGAAACAGGAGAGGTTTAAAGAGAAGAGAAGAAAAACGAGTTGCGACACGCGTTTTCCTGCAGAAAACGGCCACGCGAAGTCGAGAAAATTGTCGAGTCACATGGAAGAAATTATGGTCGGCAAACTAGCTACTTATTACGCGGTTCGGTGCGTTCAAGCGTCTGTGATTACGCCCGGCCGTGTTGTTGTGACTACGCTCCTCGTCGCTTCTAATTATCTACGAGTACTCAGCCGTGCCTATGGCTCATGTTTCTACGTCTGATCGCGAATTTCCCGTTACTTTCACACTTCGGCCACGGCTGAACCGACAGAAAATATGTAGAGAATGCCGCGCGCAAATGAAAAAAAGAATTAGCGTAGATTATGTATTAATTCTCCGAGCGATTGTAAGAGATTCCCAACGAAGTTAACATGGAACGACGAGCATACCTCGATTAGCGTCGGAATTACGAGCCATCGCTTTCGAGTCAAACAACATTATTGCCTGTCTTTGCAGCTGCGTGTGAAATCCATATACCAACGTGAATAAATTTTCGTGAGTTGAAACAGGGGGTGACAACGTGTTTCGGATCGATAGCCTGGTACGCGATTTGTAAGAAAATTAGAACGTTGTCATGCGATCTAATTCATGCAAACGAGTATTCGTTTAAATGTCACATAAATATAAACAGTTCATAGAGTTGGCGTTATGTTCTAAAATATCGCACAAACACGAAATAACATTAATTCTCGGTAATTGGGTCTGAAGAAGGGAGAATTTCTTGCGTTTAATTGGATTAGTAATAATAAGCTATACAGAAGATATTTCTCTTTCCAAAGTAAAAACGAGGAAAAGATTTCCCGTTGTATAATTTCTTCAAAAATGCGTCACGATGTCCAGGTGACGTGTCACTATATGGATGGTTAATTTATACGCAACTTAGGTTTCTTCCACTGAAATGCACACATTTACAAGTAACAGACTTTTCAACGTGCCTGTGATTCGCGGGAAAAGTGCCTTTTTGAAATTTTTACGCGTCACTCGCCGCCACGAAATATTCTCGGTTCACTTTCCGATATTACTTCGAAGAAAACGTTGTTTCGGGAGAATCATTCGCTATCCGGAATGCTTTCAAGGCTTTAATGCTGTTAAAAATGTGAGCGAACTCGTTGCTACGCGAATATGCACGCCCGTATCGCTGAAAGACGCAAACTAAACGTGGAAACGCGTGTATTTTTATCGACCTCTATTGACGCAAGGAAAATGTATGCGTTCCGTTTCGATGATTGCTGAGATTGAACTGGAACAGTCAGCTGCGAGTTCGAATGGAAATATCGTAGTGGAATTTATTCTGTTCTATACACAGTCAGTCAGGAAGGTCTACGTACACTTACCGAATTTTGTGTATTTGACTTGCCAGAAAAACCAAAGATACAAATGTATCTACGTCTACATATCAATAAAATTATTATTAATTCTAAGAGGGATGAAGAAGATTAAGACACTTGACTCGTAGAAATCTCTGGACAAAATTACATCAGAAATAAAGCGCTTTTCGAAAAGAATATAAAGGAACGGTGGCCATGAAATTCGTGGAAAATAATAGCAACTTGAAGAGCAAATACTTGTGCCGTGGTATTTATTCCCAAGATGAAAGAAACATTTGAAAATAGCCACGAGAGATATCTTCTTTTGGTTCTCCCCCAAACGTCAGTAAAGCAACCTTTGTTGATCCACAGGTTTTATACTCGCCTGAACGCGAGCCTCAGGCTGGATACAAATTAAACCGCACACCGATACTCTTCTGCACCGTAGAATAGACATTGTGTGCTGTTTCGTGTTTCGACACGAGTTTCGCTGGTTGCGGTAGGAATATTTGGCGAGAGAATGAAGAGAATACAATTTTATAGCCACTAAACATTCTTTTAATGCCAGGCGTTGAATTTTTAGAATTTCATCAGCATCGTAATGAGACACACAACTGCTACGATTATATTAGAAATCTTTTTATTCATTTTTCTTACGCCGCGAATAGTTGGCGGTTCCCGAGTTTGACGCGGACTGTACGATACTGCCCGAATAGAACTTAGTGAGTGAATTTCGACGTGTTCTATTCCAGGCTTTGAATAACTATGTACTAAGTGTCTGGAGTCTCGAACCCGCATCCTCCGTGCCCTTGCACCAGGGTAGGATGCATCAAATTCTACTCCTGAGAGGTGGCTGAGTGCCGACCAATGAAGAATTAGTTAACTTCTTAACACTTTGATTGCCACACCAAAATTACATGTTTCGCTCAGGACGCCACGAGAGTATTTTTAATTCAAAGAATATAATGGCAAAATAATAATAAATTGATGATGTAAGACAACATTCTTCCCCAATGGACCGTTTATCTTATTGGTGGTCACGGGTGACCACCGTAGCGCCTTGCTAACAGTTGATAACATATTATAACAAGGCTTCGTTTATTTCAACAAACCATTCTAATTTGTTATTTCGTCGTAAGCAAAACGTGCAGAATATATTGTTGAAACGTGCAGAAGATATTAGTAAACAGTATTTGCTCATTCTATATATAATAGTAAGGTATATTCGCACTTCTAACTTCAATTATATGATTATAAAGTAGCATTTACGATTATTTTCTAAGCTATGTTTATAATAATATTTGTAGATTACCCCTCAAAGATATGGATGCAAACACAGTGCACCGTTAGATGCAAGATTTGTTCTCATTTTTTTTTTTTTATTGATGTTCTAATAAAAATGTTTAATTGTTCAATGGGGCACTTTTTATTTCAAAGTATCTTCTATTTATCGGCTATATTCAAAATGCTCTAACTGTCAATTTTCATACAATTTTTACAATTGTAAGAAATTCAAGTGCTCCGATCACCAATGACCATCGTGGCGTTACAGGAGAAACCGTGGCCGGTCATATATGACCAACGTGGCAGTGAAAGTGTTAAACATTGACAATACCTAGGAAAACACCGTCCTCGGGATATTGAAGCGGGACACAGGTGACTAAAGCTAGAGAAAACCCAAGGGAACGGTATCGACTCATGCGCAAAAGTTCGAAAATTGTTTATGGGTTTACGATACATCAGTTGCTTTTGATACGCCAGAAGAAACTTCGGCTATTTCGTTAATCCGATCGGATTATTAAAGTCCTGCTCGTATATATATGATCATATGTATTAATCATATATATATGAATGTAAATTTAATATAAATAAGGTTCAAGTGATATATGGCAACAATACGTTTAGAAACAAAAGCTCAAAACTAGCAACGAAGTCGCGTTGGTATCACAAACTATGCTTAAGCTAATTGTTAACGCCTTAACAATTTTTATAGATTCCTTTTAGTTGTAAGCTGTTTACCTATTTTTCCTTCATTTTATATCTGTATCGGCACATGAGTCAACGCATGATTCGAATCGGAGAGACTCATACTGTTGTGCCTTGGAATGGCAACGTTGTTTTGGTTTGCTAGGTTCAAAGGTAAACGAACTCCGGACAAAATATTATCGCCATTGTTTGTAATCGTTGACCGGAATCACATTCGAATTTTTTACAATAACACCTGTGGATAGAAATAGACGAACGTGTTCTCTAGAACAAGCAGTATAGCGAGTGAGTATAGCGGATTATTATAGCGAGTCATAGAGTGTAATAGCGAACATAGCGTTGAACAGTAGCATCGAGCGAGCGACGATTACGACCAGCATACACTGTCTCTGTATTTGTACTTAAAGTGATTTTAATATACACTGACTATTACAATTTTATTACTCGTCTCTTTAATAAATCAATACGTATAATAAACCACCTCATATCGTTTAATTGGACACCATGACTTTCGCGACTAACTGTATCTTCAACATCATCTTATAATTTTCTATAACGTACGATATAAATCCTCGCCAAAGGTCAAGAATAAAGCGGAGAATAAATGCAGAATGGTTGACGATTAATAAATAACAAAACACGTAACTAAACGAAAAGCGACAGATACCCATTATAAAGTGCTTTACGTCTTCATGCATGAAATCAACGTCCATGAAGAGTTCTTTGAAAGCGTCCCTCGATGCTGGAGAGTGGTGAATGCTTTTTTCCACGTTTCGATCTCTTACGTGCCACGACAAATGACTACAAAACCGACTTTAAGCGGCTTGCAAGCTTCGATTCCCCTTTCTTGAAAAATCGTTTGAACGTTATAACCGGCGATATGTTTAGAAACGATATTTCCGTTTCCAAGGCGGTCAAGAAGGCGAAATTGCAAACCAAGAGAAGCGACATTACAGCGTGTAGCACATTATAGCATGCATAAACGTCACTCGGGTCACATAAATTTATTTCTTGCTCAGTATTTAGTCGGTGCTGTATCGAATTTGCACCGGAGATAGAAAAAAGTTTAGGTTACGTTAATAGTTCGCGATAATTTAGTTCCCTGGACGATGATTTCATGTCTTCCATCAAAAATACATGATAAACATGTTTAAGTAATTGGAAATTTCACTGTAGTAATCAATACCCTTTACATACAGAACTTTTTAATTGAAGATTGGGTAAAATATAAAGTGCTAAATATTTCTGAAGAACAATTATTCTCTTTAAAAATAGAACGAACGAGTATCTTGGGTATTATAGTATTATCTTGAGAGAATATTATGTTTAGAGAGAACAGAATAATATAAAGAGCGTTTTGTACAGTTTTAAATATCGCAGTGATATCTGAATCTACGAATTGAGGTGTACAAGTACGCTTTATACTTGAAAGCAAAAGCAGTGGAACTAAATACGATGCTGAGTCCAGGTGAAAAGACACAGAGTCGATAAACTTCTCGAAACTGTTGGAAATAAAAATCAGGCAACGGATCGACATGGAAGATGAAGATTCGCAGAGCTAAGAAATTTGCTGTTAGCAAGAAACAGGTGAGCGTGAACAGCAGCAACCCGGCAAAAGGGTGAGAAAAATGGTTGTCGCGATTAAAGTATTTAAATTCCAAAGGGATCGCGCGCGATCTAGCGCGCTTATCGCCTTAATGGAAATTAGAGAGATTATGAAAACACGCGGGCGACACGACGCCTTAAATATGTCCTCGCGGCTGGCAGCTTGGAAAATTTGTGTCGCTCGCGCCTCCCCCAAGCTTCCTTCCTAACTACCACGTCACTAGCACGCGTGCACACCGTCTTGTGTGCGTACACGCGTATACACGGCCGTGTACGTATATATTCGAGCGTCTTAAGGTACAACACTGAAATTTATCGCCACTAAACACGACATCTCGAAAACGCGTCCCCGTGGCTGTTCGTGAAATTGCGCGTGTATTTCGTGATAGTTGTCGTTTAAAATCTGCTCGTTGTATGTAGGAAGAACACGAATTTGTCATACGTACGAGTGATTTTAAATGGATGACGAAAGCATTTTTTTATACAGTGACTCGTACATAAGTATCCTTACAGTTGGCACGGAAAACTTCTATGCGTAGATCGTAAATGTCGCACGAAATATTTTGAGATTTCGTTGGCGCTATACGATTGTATTTGTGTAGCGGCACATGAGTCATAGGACATTCGAATCGGCAGTGACTGATATTGTTGTGCCTCGGAGTATCAACGCTGTTTTGATTTGCGATGTTCTAGAATAGACAAACTCCAGACAAAAACAGTATCGTCGTTATGAGTAATCGTCAAGCTGAACCAAATACGACTTTCTGTATGTCTGTTGGACAATATAAATAGACGAGCATCCTCTATAGGAAGGACAGTCTTGAAAGCGAACCAGTATAACGAAGAATATAGCGAATTATCATAGCGAGTCATACGAGCGACAGCTACGACCGACCTACACTATTTCTTTACTTGTACTTGAAGTGATACTAATATAATTGATTATTACAATTTTTCACTCGTCTAACATTAGGTTGTCCGAAAAGTGTCTTTCTTTTGCAGACACGTCTTTTACAACGACGCATATTTATACAAACATGAAACCTAATCTATCGAACGTTGTGATCTTTATTTTGATAGAACAAAATGGGTCATACGTAATTCGTAAAAGAATATAAAACGGAAAATGTTGTGCGTCCATTATTTCCTTATAAAACGAAAGGAACTTTACGGACGACCTAATACCAGCTCACTCGCAAAGTTTGAATCCAGTCTGCGGATATATACACGTATAGAAAGAGAAGCGTAATTTAAATGATCGTTACCTTCTGACTGATACGGAATAAATATATTTTACGGTGATTTAGCAAATTATTTGCAGAGATAAAACTGCTTGAAGAATACGCCATTGTTAATTTCCTCGTCAAATAACAACTAAATCTTCGTCAAGCTGAACAATGGTCCATTTTGAAAGTTGGCGAACAGATAAATTATTAACATCGATAAATTATGCTGCGCTGAATATACTTATTGCCGGCATTTAATTAGAAACGTTGAATCAACTATTTCCTTGAAAATGACAAATGTGGCCTGTCTTCTATAACGACGCTGCACGGTGCCGTAAATGCCGATGAACGTAGAATGAACAGAACGTGAACAATGAAATCGTTGTGGGTACCTACGGCAGCCCGTTGAACAGTTTCCGTGGCGTAAGTCAGGCAATATTTAGTGATAAAGCAGTGGAGATGAAATGGACTGAACTATCTAAGGTATTCACAATAGAACCTACGTATACGTATATCCATGCCAGTATATCAACATCAAATTGTGACTCTGCTGCTGGCGATTCTCAATTCGCCAAAAAGCACCACTTTCCACTTTGAAATTACGATTTACTGGTCAGCTGAATATACGTAAAATGCAATAACGATGAAACAATATTCCATTAACGATTGACGGAAGTAATTCGTATCTCCACTTTTATAATTAATAATCAAATTACGACTTGTAAAATATATCCCTGTGATATTAAATTTTAATTCGTCGTATTTACAATGGTAAATTAATATTACTGAAGAATATATCCATTTCATAGTGAAAGAAGATGACCCTATTTGAAAATTTCCAATATATTGATCATTATAATTTTAATTACTCGTAATTAATCGCTGTGCTTTCGTCGATACAAATAAATCTTAAAAATAACAATTTTTGAGACTATTTTAAAGGAATCCAAACGAACCTACTGCAGGAGTTAACGTTTGAAAGAAAGCTGTTATTTCTGCTTCTTTAAGTTGTAACGATAAACAAAACCAAAGGCGCGTTGCCTTAAACGTAAATCCTTCGATGTTAAGCATTCAGTGCTCTTAATTCCTTTCGCTTTGCAAGAATAGTCATAGATAGACAATGGCTATTAGCCTGGCCGAACGAAGGTAGTTGAAGCATGACGTTGCAGCGTCCAAAGGATTTTACAGAAAATCTTTCTGTTCCTCTGATCAGCAGAGCAATGTAAAAAGAAGGATGGAAGATTGCAAGGAAGGAAATCCGTGAACGGCGACCGGAGGACGGGAAACTTTGGTGGTTTCGCGACTCGACTGAGATTGGCGAAAACAAAATCCCGAATACGAAAGTCGAAAGGTAAACTTCTTCGGTGGAAATGTTATGTCCGCCAGTGGAGACAAGTGAATTCAATCCGAAACGCCGCGTACCTCGTCGTCGCGGAAAAGAGACAGGAAATCGTCCAAGAATCATTCCTGTTTTTGTACAACGGACGACGATGAAAGGAGTAGAAAAGGTGAAAAGCAAGATGTTCCTTGACCAGCAGATATGCTTTGAGGCTTGCAGGACTTGCTGCGATGTCTAATTCTAAACGGATATAGTTTGGTATTCTACCGAATGATATCAAAACAGTGATCATTGTTTCAGTTACTCGTGTTAATATTCGTGTTATCGATGAATTTCTTGTTTTGTATAAGGGAAGATGATTTAAACACTGTATTGTATAATCTCCCTTTAGAAAAATAAGAGATGAAGCTATAGAAAAAGAGCTTCAACAACGATTGCGCTGATTTTTGGACGTGAGTGTAGAGAAACGTATATGAATAATTATTATTGTATAGTAGTATGTTTTCATTACAGATATTTGGATATTTTTGTAATATCAAAAAAGGGGGGTATAAACCAAGAGTCGTAAGAGTGTTGGGGAAGAGAGAAAAAGAGAGAGAGAGTGTAAGTAAGAGTGTATGCTTGGTGACGTCAAAGCTAAATGAGCAAAGGAGTGTAGGAAGGGTGCGAGGGTTGAGGGTTAGCATTTTTTGACCTGGGAAGACAGAAGCTGTGAGCCGAGTGTTAGAATAAGACGTAGGAAGATATTGTAGTCAGTTTTTGCATTGGGTATTCACTTCAAACAAAACATTCTCCCTTATTCTTACTCTAGACCATCTAGATACTTCATTTTTCTTATGCAAAATGATAAAATTACTGGCTTCACACCAAAATTATTCATTAACGGATGTATCATATATTAAAAATGGATTAAGTTAGGTAAGATTAGGTTAGATTAGGTTAGGTAAGGTTATTCTACACGATTTCCACATAGAGAATGGTCACGAATTACTTTCTTTTTTTCGATGAAGATGTTTAGCGATCTCTGCCATTACTAGTTGACGAAAATTCATACAAACTCGTACAATCGCAGGAAAATCTGAAAATACGTCAAGGACGAATAATAGCATCACACTGAAATTATTAGAAACCAAGAAAAACAGGAGTTGGTATTGAGAAATGTTTGCACTGAAATATTGCTAAAAACGAGGTCAATATCGTATAAGAGAAAGAATTTATATTAAATTAAATGTAACGTAATGCATTCAATTTTCTTTCTCTCATAACTTTTGAACCGTGATCGCCGCAGACCTCCGACAAAGTATATTTTATTCATTCATATTGTGCGTTGAAGCCTTTTTTATCCTGAAGTGAACGATTCATTAGTCGAATTAATTAGAAATTATGGTGTCTGATAATTTAAAAGAAACTAACATGTAACTAACGTAATATTATAATATTCATTTTCCACATCAAACATTTGACATTAATAATATTTGATATCATTAAAGCATTAGATATTTTCAGTTTTGTGAATGATAAAACAGTTCCGCTAAATGAATCAGTTCTCATTACGTAATTTCTATTAACGTTATTTAACTCTCGAAAAAATATCAGGCAATATCACATTATTGATTTTCGATCTCAGAGAATTTTAATTTAAAATTCCTTCGATCGAAATTCACGGAAAAGATTAATTTAATTCATAACAAAAGCTTAAAATATATTCATTAATGCGTTCGGGTCCGATTGCGATTTGTTGAAGCTTCAACGACTTGGAGGGTCGCTGGTTAAAAGGATCTCATCCTAGAGAGTCGACGGTTATCGCTTATGAGTGATAGACCTTTCCATTTAATGCAATGCAAATCCGGATATTTCGCAGGAAAAAGTTTCGATGCAATAGTGCCATAAATCAGCCAGTCGGCTGGCTTCGGAGATTCAATTTACCGACGACGACGTAGCACGGTTTCTGCAGTTAATTAATCTTCATAATCCTATGACCGGGGCAACGTCTTAAGATACATTTCTTCCGCTATTTTTCAATGTACCAGCGATACAAGTATCGATTTGCTTTCCCTGAATATCTTTCCTACTATAAATTCAAACCTGGATAAAGTCACTGTCAACGATTTCTTCAGTTCGTTTATTTACATATATCTCGAAAACCTTTGCATCAGTCTACATTATCAAAAACGTTTCATTCGTAATTTCTTTTCAACCGATTAACCAATTCGTCTAAAGACAGAAATGATAAAGAATTTCCACAAACACGAACGTGAAGCTTATTTGACATGTTTAATAAAGTAAAACAATAGAGAGTACGATTATACAGGACACGTCAATAAAAATGATTATATACCCGATTGTGGCATGTCGATTATCATGACACTCGTGTTAAATAGTTTAAAAGGTTACACGCAAACGTAATTGAACAGATGAGTCGATAAAATTGATGAAAACGTCGATTTTTCCACGAGCTCCGTAATTCCCCGAGTATAATTTTCTAATAAGTCAATTTCGCGCCTTGAAAATCGAAACATCTACTGGTATTAATTTCATTTCATTCATAACAGATATTTACAAAGATTGAAAATTAATTTCTTCGATAAAGTAGCTCTTCGCACTGATTCTTTCACTTTCTTATATTTTAACTTTAAAACTACCCTAACCTTTCGTCGCGTCTGCGTTTAAAAATTAACGAAAGCTAACGAATCTAACAAAACAGAAAATTACGAGTCGCATTATATGTCGGAAATTGGTGATCGTGAATCCTGTTTAATAATTCATGATATCTCACCGGCAATAAAGAATCGGCTGGGCTTCGTAAACATTTGTAAATATCGAGCAAACAATGGCAACATGTGCAGCACTGAAAATGAAATAAAATCGAAAATACGATATGAATGAATGAGAATTTATAACATTGCAAATATACAAATAAATCACGCGCGATGATTTTTTTACCGCGAATATATTACGTCTACTAAAGGTTAATTTAAACGTATTTAATTAAATTCCATTGAATGCAGGTGAAATATTTGAATCGTTTGAAAAATGCATTGTTTTTAGAATCATAGCTACAGAGGTATCGCACGAAAAATTTTATAAATATTTTCGCGTGAAACAATGTGCATAGTTATTTTAACCAACTTTTTAATCTTCCATCATACAAATCTCGAATAAAATTACATGAAGTTAATCGTTATCACGAGTTCGACTTCGGGCGAACAGAAATATCGCACTGTTTTTTTATTGTTAATTATTTGTTTAACTAATTACTTTATTTGATAAAATATTTATATAGTTTATTATACAGTTTCGTACTTCATCGAATGAACTATCAATAGTTTAAATAATTCCCGAATAAGATGTATAATATGTATGTTCAACGTTTAAATCAATTAACATTATTCTCTTAATGTTACTGTTTTAGAAACGTATCCAATGTACGTAGCTTTCAATAAATTCAACATTATCGTTTATTCGTTCGTTTTTTCTTTTATTTGTTTTTTTCGTTCGTTCGCTGTCTTTAAAACGAAAAGGGAAGAGCTGTTGGCTGTAAAAGAGGGCGTGCCGTCGCGTTTCACTACGATGAACTGACAGTTCTATCGGTTATCTAAACCGGTATCGTTTTCCCTTTTCCAGCTGGCTCTTCTTCTTCGTCTCATTTACATACGGAAAGATCGCGTGGAATAAGAAACAGATCTTGCAGAAATTACTGAATCGACTTATTCTCGAGCAACCCTTTGGTCAGACTTTCTCGAGAAACCGTTCGTTTGGTTATATTTTTATCATCAAGTGTCTATTTGTCACATCGGTGATGCAAGTAGGTATGTACATACTTATCTAAATATCTGAATCTATTCTTTTAATAAATATGAGTATAAGCGAATTTGAAGGATTTTTAGTTATAACGAGTTAGTCGTTATTCAATACCTATTTATATATTTTGCATTTGATTTTATGTAATGGTTATGTGTTTTGTAATACGTTCACCAGTTCGAAGATCGGTTGTGTTATTCGTCTTAAAATTACATGAAATTCGCTTCCTTAGTTTTTGAGATTACATCGAATAAAAAATTCTTTGTACATTTATTTAAATATATAGAAGAAGATATGGATATCACGTAAAAATACAAACAGAAAAATAACCCTTTTGACTTCATATCATTAACATTGAAAATTCTATGACAGTAACCAAATATCAGATGTATTGTGTTTCCTACACTTAGAAGACGAATATTTATTTATGTCATTAGCCTCAGAATTTTATTTTTTTTTATTGTCTCGCGTTTCTTTTTACGATAGTGCATGAATGTTCGTCACTGTCGCAAATTCAAATTTTTCCTGTAATAGCAATTTCAATTTTCTGGATTACAGAAAAAGGAGAATATGGGAGACGGGAAGTCAAAGTACCGACGAAAGAAACGTAAACAGACTCTCACGTGAAAAATAAATTGAATTTTATTTCCTGGCAATCGTATTTACACCTGCAACGCTTTACTAAACATTGCACTTTTTAATATCTCATTTTCGAGAAAAATTTCTTTCTCCCATTATATTTAATTTACCGCGTTTCGATATTTTTCGGCAAATTTCATAATTCAATATCGCTATACAGACAATTTTTTACCATGCAAAACTTGAACGTATTTCTTAATTCGAAAAGACGTGCATATTAATTTGCAAACAAAGGAAAGGACTTTGGATACTAGTCATGCAACATGGTATCGTAAAATCATTATCTCTATCGAACCCTCCCTCAGAGACTAAGGGATATTAACGAAATTTAGCGTCATCGCAAAACTAAGGATCTGCAGTTCGAATAGTACCATCCCGTTTGTAATTCAAGGGGCAATATCAGATTTCGCATTGATTAATTCTGGGAAGTAAATTCTCACAAAGCCTGCCATTACGCCTAATAGGCTGTAAATACACGCAGATGCGTGCGAAGCGTGGTGGATCATACATATGTACTATATTCTCCGTTTTCTGCTGTATTTGGTTCCTGTTATTTTAAATTTATATAATATCTTAACAATTAATTAATAAATTGTTCGAAAAATTTCATTATTTTCTTTGTACCTTATCTATCTACCTTATCATATCTTTTTCGTAATATTAAAAATAATGTCACTTTACAAACGAGCTTGACGAACTATTTACGTAGAAAAGACTCGCAAAGTTATAGATAACAGAAAGTCTAATTCCAGTTAAATAACAACCTAATGAAATATCATTCGAAAATCATTATATTTAATGACTGGTTTAATGATATTTAATTGAATGCACGGAGTTAGAATTAGAACGTTTTGGAGGACTATCTCGTTGTCGAAATCTGAACATTCTCGTTGCTAGTCCGAGACTTGTATTAGTCTGGATTTGAGCGTGCAAATAAAATACATTTTGTCAAAAATAATCAGACGCAAATACGCGTGTAGCTTTTAAACTTTAACGTACATCCTTTGTTTGAAAATCTTCAAGTCTGTTCGCCATGTTATTGGAATCGGCCCGAAAACATTTCAATATATCGAACTCCGTAGAGTGTTAATCGATATTCGAAGCAGCGAATTTCACAGAAAGCCGGCCATTACGTCGAATAGGGTGTAAGTAAACGCGTAGGGAGCGTGCTGGATCATACATATGCACCGGTTCGTGTGTATCCTTCTCTTCGATTGCAGTTAACTTGGATCACGAGCACGGCATCCCGATGCTACCGGTCACCGTCCCCGAGGGTTCGTCCTGCAATTTAAATGACTGCGACACGCAGCAAATGTCTCTCGGGCTCGGCCAACAACACCGGCTTACCCGCAGCCTGGTCTCGGTTGGTTCCATCGTCTGCCGAATATGTCACACAAACACGTCCAAGGAGCCGCTCATTTCACCTTGTAGGTAAATGTATCATCGACCAATTGAACGGCTGGCCCCTTTTACGGGACATTCATCCCTGGCCATGTGCTTGCCGTGATCCCTCTTTCGTCCGAGATTCGAGATTCTAGAGAGTTTCGTGGCGTACGTTCTTCGCGTTCAAGAGAATTTCAATGAGAGCTTTCATCTCTAAGCTATACCGTTTCTGGAAATCATTTCGGGGATTTAATAGCGGTATAAGCTACGCTTTATATGATGTATATCGAAAACTATATTTGAAGACGAAAGTGCTTGCGATTATGTAGAAAATGTTAGATTTCGTTGAGATAGAATTTTAATAGCGGATTAATGAAATTCATTGGAATATCTTTATCAGAATGTTTGAATTTCATTTTTTTAATTATTATTTCACTTTTTAATGAGATTTTAATAATGACAGTGCGACGGATTATCGTTAATGCACAGCAACTTCAATTAGTGTAAAACTCCCTAGAATCTCTTTTATTAAAGACACGTTTGTCCTGGGGAAATATTTGAAAAAAATTCAGGCTTTCGAGTAATAAAGTCCAAATGAAAAGAATACTGCAAGCACTGCGAAAACTTTTGTTGAATTTAAAAAAATGGAAATTCCTAGCCTACCTAGATATACTCGTATTTCATTCTAATTATTCTCGCACGCTAGTTATTAATTTCATTTGATATTTTTGTAATACTTTATCTCTAAGCTAATTTCAGAATTTGTTAATTCCGAAGAAGCAGACGAACTTGCGATATTTTTTACTGATTTAACAATATTACAACGTAGATTCATGCTCGTTAGGTACGGATTTAGCACATAGATCTTGACTTAATCGCTCATTTAAAGTTAAATCGACGTTTAGAGGCGAACTAACGATTCCAATTCGCTGAAATTGAACGCGAGCTAAGGCACGTTAGTTTACCAAACACGATTTCCAAATCTTTTCACTTTTAGCATATTGCGATTACGAACCATTTTAATTGCTGTGGCAATCTATAGCCAATTAATAACAATTCAATAACTTTGTACCTTTTTTCAAATATTACAAGTCAAACAGAAAATATATAAAATTAAAAGATGAGAAAACAGAATTCTTTGTAGGGAACGATTTAGAGTGCTTCGGAGCTCATAGAATGTTTTAATTTCGTTTTCTAGAAAAAACCTAAGATATCCTATATATTATAATTCTACTTCGATAAGATTTATCGAAATTCGTTAATAACAGACCTTTGACGCAAACTGCTCAATATATTCCATCCATGCTTTAACGCCGGCCATTATTTTTAAACGTCTTTCGAAATCAAAAATGCTAGTGTACACTTGTAAAATTTTCGCCTTAATAGCTCGAAAATTCCGCCGTTGCTCGCTAATTATCTGGCTACTTTACGAGCAATAAAATTTCACCGATGCAAAGTTCATCCGGAGCGCCAATATTGAATCGCGTAAGCGCATAAACTTATTAAACCCAGCCTTAAAATGGGGTAGTCCATTTCTCTGCCATTTGCTATTCCCACATTTACAATGTCCGGCAGGATGGGCAAATAATTTTCCAAGTAAAATTCCGGGCCCGTGAATCCTAATTAATCCTCGCGTTGCCCGATTAAGTAATGATTATCCTGTGTCAACTAATTACTACGAAATTCCATCAACATTAAGCAGACGACGTTGTTTGAAATTCAAGGATGCCAGGCCTTTCGAAACTAATTCATTAACTACCGACGTGATGTCTGTTACCTCGGACGAGACTAATGTTTAATTGAGGATTTGAAGTAATAGACCTTGCGAGTGGTCAGGTTTCGTTAGTCGAAAAATTGATACTTTAGAAGTTATAAACAGTTTTCTGTCTTAGAGATGAAAAGAAACGATTCATGGAACGAATCTAACCGATGAGACTCTTTTGACAAAATAAAAAGTTCAGCAAATCAATTAGTTTCTACACGGCTTGCTAATACGATGGAATATTTACTATATCGTCATTTGTTTAAACGAAAGTCGAAACAGGTGGCAAACACTCCAATGCCGGGAACAATTCCTATTGGTAGAAATAAATCGTTTCAGAATTATACTCACAAATTTATCGAATGCAATGACGTGCACGTTTGCCGATAGATATGTACATTTCACTAACGCGTATTTTCACAAGACTAAAATAATCACGTCAAACACGGCTCGTCGATACGTTAATCGCGTACCTTGAACCACAGTATTACGCTCTGTCTCTCGTGCAAAACGACGCGAAAACTAGATTTCAGCTAACCAATTGGACGTACTAGCTTTTGCAACGTAATAGATATTACAAAATACGAGAGAAATACTCTCAATTTCTGACAATTTCCATGGAAATCCGAAACACGGCGAAGATAATTTCAGAGTTGACAATTGTAAACTAGTGAGACTGCTCTGTGTTAGAAGAATCTAAAGATTATACTACGATTTTATATCATATAACAATAATACTTTTGTATGTAGATCCTGAATATTAACACTCTTGTTCCTAAGCAAAAGACTTTTAAAGAAAATGAACGAATTGTGGCGGAACTTGCGGCAAAACGTTCCCTTGGATCTCATTTAACAACCACCGCGTTTCCTTGGAATTAGATTTCTTTAGTGGAAGAGGGGAACGCGATCACGGAGTAAAAATTAGAATCATTCTTCTTTCCTTTTAACAGCCCCAACGATGCTCACGAAGTAAATCTATGAACATTATCCTCGCTATAAATCGTTTCAATAAAACACAGTACTGATGAGACGATCCCTTATTCGCAATTGGTAACTCTGTTTGCACGAACCGCTTGCTTACCGCAACCTTGCAATCCCGCGATGCTTCTAACCCTTCTTAATCGAATTGAGAACACGTCCCGGTGTTCTACAATTTTAATCTCGCTGCGGCAACCCGCTAAAGTCGAATGGGACACCCACAGTGTTTTCAATGCGTGAATAAAAATCTCAGCGGTGCGTCATGCTCCTCTTCGCTTTTTATTTCCCTTTACTTCCTTTCTCCCCTTTTTCTAGCCTGGTTTTGCCCGTTTTCACCCGTTTTCCTTCAGCCACCTGCCATTTACTTTCTCTCTCTCTCTCTCTCTCTCTCTACTCTTTCCACGCTTCCCCTAGCCGTTTATTTCCCGCGCCCTCTGCTTCTCTGTTCCTCTTCCCGCCCGGTGTGACACGCCGCGAGAAACTTAACTCACCGGTCGCCCTCGCGAGAATTCTCGTGGAATGACACGCGTATCGCGCGACCTATTTCTTTCCTTCGTCCCACGGCTTCGTCCAACGTTGCGTCACCTCACCGTCGCGTTCTCGCGTCTGAAAGCGCCGCGACGCGTCTAAGGGCCCGTCAAGAGCGTTCGTCTGTTACATGTACACATTTACGTTCGTACGTGTACGTTTACGTAACACTTTCGTACGTTTACGTCGACGCGCGTCGCCATTATTTAATCTCGTGGCGTTGCGTAACTCGATTGCGCGATGAGTCGAACAAAAGTGACAGGACGAGTTCGCGAGCCTGTTCACGTGGATTAATAGAGACCCACGTGCACGCTGACCTGCTTATGCAATTCGTCATTGAGATTAGCCCAGTCGCGATGGATCCCTTGCGAGAGCTGCGTTTGAGCCCTATCTATGTCTGGATTAGAATCGGATCGGACATATACTCGACGCGAGAGACGGCTACAAATCTCAGAGGAGTCTTTCTTGAATACGTGATTGATTTTAATAGGTCTTGCGGTAGGCTTCGATATGGCCTGCTTCTCTTCGGAGATGCGAGGGAGAAATCTCAGATGAATGGCGCGAGTTAGGTTTGTATTAGGTTGTCCGAAAAGTTTCTTTCGTTTTATGAGGAAATAATAGACGCACAACGTTTTTTGTTTTATATTATTTTGTCAAATTACGTACAATCATTTTGTTCTGTTGAGATAAACATTTCACAGACTTGGTTTTACGTTAGTATGAAGGTGCACTGTTGTAAAAAACACGTTTACGAAAGAAAGATACTTTTCGGACAACCTAATATATTATTAGTAAGATAGACGATAGCTCCCGAAAGTGTCCGTACACTTATCACAGAGAACTCTTATTTGTACGTTCTGTACGCGTGATAAAACATTTCGAAATTTCATTGGCCATAATGAGACGCGAATGATATGACTTTATTGATAAAATTTTAACCGAGTCTAATCTGGATTCAAAAATTCAATTATTTATCCATTCATCGATGTGGAAATTGAGCATTTTCAAAGCAGCGAGTTATACCTAATCGACTTGTGAAATATGAGTAGCATATGAGATCAAAACTTCTTCTAGTAATCGGTTAATCGCAATCGTTGTTTTACGGATCTTAGCTTGAAAGTATAGGCTCGTATAAAGATTTAGATGTAACATTTATCTGTTCAGTAATAATAACAACTAAGATTGTTTGTAAACTCCATGAAACAAGTTAACACACGTATCTTCCAGAGTTAGTCGAAGTAGTTAGACAAAGTTTCGCAAAAGTAGCGCACAGTTTACGTTACAAATGTATAATGTCGAGTCAATTAGTCTTCTAACTTTATTACGCTTGTTACTATAACGACAAATTCTTGTGTAAATTTTGATCTGGAACCTGATCTCTGTACCTTTTAATCCAATTTCAAAAGACACCGGCCTTCTTTATTCGCAAACCTGATCCGCCACTTACGTTACAATGTTTAAAAACTAACGTGGTCTCGTTCGCGTAAGATCGCCATAAACGACACAAAGAGATTTTAATAATGTGCTAAGTATATTAAACATATCAAACATCTGTGCAAAATATATAACGATGAAACAATTTAAATCAGGAAAAAAAAGAATAAAAAAAAAAAAAACGAAAGCAAAGAGCAAGTTACATGAAACGCGTTCTAAAGGAGTGGAGCAAGTTAATGGAAACGTTATCTACGTGCAGCACCTCGAGCAAAATAGAAAAATCACTGTTCGTACACGCGAGGTGCGTTTTTCCCTGTCTTCCCATTTACTTCCTTTTTTAGAATTTTTTTCGAGTTTTCTTTTACACGGCCGTCTCGTCGGAGAAGACTGAAAGGGCTGAATAATAGGTACGCTGAATTCTTTAAACGCATCTCGTTTCCTGGCCAGCTATGAAATCGCGGACGCGCGTAAATAATGAAACGCATATTTAAAATTCTCTTCGCGACACATAGACCGAGAGAAACCGACGAACCGCGGAATGTCATCCGCATGGATGTTTAGAGTTTGTTTGTCCAGGAACAGTATTCTCCGGCTGAAATGGATTAATTAACTTGGACGACCTACGCGGTAAGGGATCATCCGCTCCATAACGTAAATACACATACAGAACGTACTTCACATTTACGCGGTGGAAAGTAATTCATTCGAGTCTCGTGTGAACGATCGTTACGTTCTATCATCTTTTTCTCTTAATTTCTGTGCGCCTTGTTTATCCGTAACCTACTTCGTTCATGGTAAATAGAAACGGTCTGAATGGGATTAAATGGTTTCAGTTTGAAATTGAAAAACCGAAATGCGCAAAATGAAATCGTATAACTGTAGAGTAAAATAAGACCATTGAAATAAAGTACTTTACCACTTTTCAGGTTTTACGTGAACATTAGTTTGCGGTTTGACGCGTCGGTCCTTACCTGTAATATAAAATACACATTTGTGTTAATAGTTAATTGCGTGCATATATAAATTTGTTTCTGCTATTCATACTGATAACTTGGAGAAGCTTTTACTCCATTTATGAAACTTGTCAACTTTTCTAGCAAGTTTAGTTCGAATATGGATAATGAATTTATTAAGGTCAGGAAAGATGATTAGTACTTATTTTTCTTAATTTCCATTCAGAGATATTTATAGATTATAAGAGATATATAGATAATATAGATAATTATATATATATATAGATATATAGATAATTATATAGATTATATTTATAGATTATAGATTTAGAGATTATAATAATAATAATAATGTTCGAGATAGAGCTGAAATTGAAAAGATGAAGTGGAACGTTTGGAACGCGAGAATAAAACGTACGATTAAAAAGACGATTGAAACCCGGAGAACCTCGTCGTATTACGTCACTTAATCATCGTGAAAGTTTATAATGTAAAATTATACAAGCGTGTTTGTTATTAATTTCACAAGCGTCTCTCTGTTACACATTCATTAATAACAACTGGGAAAAAATGTGGATCTATCTGCTCCGCTTGCTATTTCAAACCAGACATCCATTTAGTTTAAGTCAACCTCCTCGTATCTTCAATAGACACACGCTAGAACTGCTTATACGGTAAATTTCCCTAGCAAAACAGAAGCACATCTCGTCTTTTTGTATCAGCCGGCTTCCAACTCGCATGACGAAGTCCGCTCGAACTATGGCAAGTATAAATTTCGCAGACTTTACGTGATTCAGCTTATTCAACGGTGTCTTTCGGCGGGTACTCGCTTGAAAGAACCGTCTTAACCTACTAAAGTAGGCAAACATGCTTTCGACGAAGTTGAATAAGATGCGTTTCACCAGGCGGCGAAACGACGCTCCCGTAGCAGCGTAATTTTAACACCTGCCGTGAGAATTATAGTGTTAAAAGGGGTAGTCTTGCATGAAAACATGTTCGGGAACACGGAAACGAATAATTCGAGAAACGCGCTCTCGAAGTGATTAAAGACGCTCGGTTCGTGGAAACTAAAAAAGAAAAGAAAATAGAGAAAAAAAAAGAGATTCTCATAGAATCAAATGAAAAGAGAAAGAGAGAACTAAGAGAGCGTGTGAAACGTAAGACAAGTGTCGCATGCAAATCTCTTTCGCTGAATGGTCGCGATCGTAATTTTCAAACTTACTGAACTTCTCTTCTTATTCGAATGTTACTGTGAAATATAAGGAGTCTGAATACTCCAGAAGGAAATAAGATCGAGCGCAGACCGTGATGTATGCGCGAACACTTTTATAATGCGAATTTGCGACACGTTCGTAAAATGCAAGATTCAATCGACCGTCGATTCCTTGAGAAAAATGTGACGACGATATCGTTACGGGCAAAGAGCTAGCTTACTTTTCGCCTCCATCTGTCCCAAATGATGATATAAATAATATTTTACTGAAATAAATCGCTCCTTCTATCCGTTGGATTTGTCCTTAAATCACGCTCCAAACTTGTAATGAAACAAGTATTTAATGACAGTCATAGAAACTGTATCAACCTGTAATGATCGAAGCACGTGACTCGTGCAGGTCAGAATGTTTCATAACTAAATTCGCACAAGTTTCACAAGTTTTCAAAGTAGATTTTCTTAGAAATGAAGCTTCCAACATAATTTTGTCATTCTTGATTTTCATCTTATTCCGAGCCATAGAATCTTCTCCTGACTTCGCTGGCACTACGAAGTTTAGTATAGGCGTATACCGCGGAACAGCTGGTTGGTGATAGATGCTCTTGTAGGTAGAGTATCGATCGCCAAAGTTCTGTGTAGGATGGCATGCGTTTTTCATGGACAATTCTAATTAATTCCAAATGTCCAAAGCTGCCAACTGCCTGGTTTAAACGACGTCCACTCTGTGGTCGGTCAACGGTGACACTAGCGGTTTCTTTCTCCAAAATAATTCGTAGCAACTACCTGACCTCTGCGGTCATTTCTGAGGGACTTCCTTCCGGTCTAAACTACTACTTGGACAGTGTCAATCTTGAAACAATGGCAGGAAGTAATCTGTTAAGCCACGAGTTTTATTTGGGTAGTACTTTACTTGATAGAAGAATACACTGTTACGGTGAAATTGGGATTTAGGAAAATTTTAATATTCGGGCAAATAATTCTATCGTGGTTGTCTCTGGGAAAAATTCTATCAATCCCGACCGCCGAACGAAAGATTCTAGTAATAAAAAACATCATAAGGACAGCAGAAAAGAGACTCTAGGGACGTACAAGCAACGTGAGAACACCAGAGAAAAGTATTGTAGCGATAAAAGGAACAGTGTAAGGATATGAGAAAATTGGCTTCTACGTCACATTTGTCAGAAATTTGAGAATGGAATTAAGCGTTGCTCGGTGTATGTTTCAACTTGCACGAGATACGATGTATACGATCAGAATATAGTATGTATAATAAATAATAAGAATAAAAGATCGCATAAACCTACGTCTTTTGTCAGCTTTTTATTATTGTTCCTCTAGTTTATGCTATTTTGATTATAAACTTTCTGACCATATATTCTTATATGTAAAGCTTTTACTCTCTTAGTTATAGGAAAAGCCAATATATGCTTGACAGACAGAAATTCTGCAGACAAAAAGCACTTCAGTTTGCTAAAATATTGAATCTTTATCATGTACATAAAATACATTCTCAATGCTGTTTGTTATGCTTATATATTTTCCTAGAATGAAACATAATTTGTGTAGATGCAAAGGATCGTTGGCTTACGTGCATTTGGCATGTTTGGAAAGATGGTTGAATCAGTCGTGCCGATCTTATTGCGAATTATGCCGTTATCACTTCAATGTTATCGAAACACCTCGTTATCGATGGTAAGCATCAAATTTCAAAATTCCATATTTTAAGATTGCAATTACACGCGTTTTCCTCGTTCGAGGTTTAATTCTCTGAATGATTAAGAATTAAGTACCGACGCTATAAAAGTTCTTAAAAAGAAAATAAAACAAGAAATAATATTGCTAACGTGGTAACAATTATCCAATGAATTGTGATTAAATTTCATTTTCATTTGCAATATTCATGAATATTTGATGAAAGTTACTCGATTTTGCATAGAAAATAACACATGACATTCAACTTGTTTTCGACCTGTATAGTGATCACTTTTATGGGAACCTTCAGGCCAGAATCATTGAGGATATGGATTACTCACCCCAGGAATCGTAGAAACATACAGTCAGATTTGCTTATCTTCACATTACTTTCCGTCGTTACTGTGGGTTTGATAACAGTTTGTCTCCTAGGTGAGTCAATTTGCAATAACAAATAGCGAAGCAAAATTACGGTAAAATTTACGTTTATTTCGCGTACATACGTAGATTAAAATTTGACTCTCTGACTGAGATAAAATTATAACTGAAAATACGTTAATTACGTTTATATGTTTGTTAAAACGTAGGTATGCAATATTTCGTCATCGAGGGAAATAAGATTGGAATTTCCAAACTCTGGACAAGAGGAGCTATATGGTTTTTTCTCATCATCGTGGTACTGGGTTACATTACAACGGTCTATTTACTCGGGAAGGTAATTATATGTTTAATTCAAAATATGTATATATGTAACATCGCAGCACATAAAGGGAAATGTTACTTTCTACCTTAGTATCATAAGTAAACTGGGGATGTTTATGCATTTATGGAAAATTTAAAGTTTTAAACGAAAACTTAAAAATGTAAAGATGCAGAAACGCGAAGAATATACAAATATGTAAAAATATATGAAATATTCAAAATCAAATATTATTTAAATTCCATTCGATTTACGGTTGTTTAGAAAAATATAAATTTTCATAAAAATCCCTAAACTAATCACGAATATCTTAACCCAAAGCATCGTTTGAATCCAAGACCACATTTTTTTTTATGACAATATAAAACTTGATAACCTCCTACTTCCTGAAACCGATTGCTTTGTGGCAATAAATATTCACAATATCAGCTCTTCCATCGACTGATTACGTTTCTTCAAATAACTACTTTATCTCATATTGCTTCTACGTGTAATGAAAGCTGCCCTTAAAAGACGTACGGCGCAGATTTATACACATAAGCATTAACCAGCAGGGGTATTGTAATAAAACGTATTTAACTCCTGTTTGCCATCCCAAGCGACGGGTCGCGTTCTTGCAATTAACCGACCGGCTGTTGCTGGGTTAGCTTTGTAAGCAACCGGTAAATCTGATAATAAATTCTCCATTTATTCCGTGGCACAATGGACTCAGTTTTCTGAATACGTACACGAAGAAAGCGATTACCGTGCCAAAAAAGTGGGCATTTTAAACAATCCTGGACGAAGTACCTTCTCGAAATGTGCCATTCTATTTCTCAGTTTAACAGTCGATAGCGCGCCCTATATATATTTATAGACAGCAACGCTAATTACAATAAGTAACGCGGTTCCTAACAAGTTTTTTAATGGCCCCGGCGTAATCTCGAAAACTTGCGAATTTTTTTCGTGTCATCCACGGACTGATCTTTCGCAGAAATTCTAGGCATATTCTTGCCGCGAGTAATCCCTTTAATGGTACCGCGTCTCACTTTTTCTTTCTCGCAACTGTAAATCCATCTGGTGTATTCGCGAGGTGGCCAGACGGAAACTCGAGACTCATCATCTTTGTTCTTATCGGGTCTTGACGTGTTTCCCTTAAACATACGAATATTTTATAGGGAGAATAATGGAACTTGTTCCGATTTTGACAAATACGGTGGCTCATGAAAGTACTCGAACAATTGTAGCTAGCTTTCATAAACATAATTATGCACATCGTGTGCCAATGTATACCTAATAAATGCAACATATAGATACATGAAAGTTGTCTATGATAAGTGTACCTTCATCCTCCAGGCGTATAAAAATTCAAGGATCGTAACAAGGTTGAAGAAAGCAGAAATCTAAGTCTAATCTAAAACAACTCTGTCGTTATTAAATACACTTGTTACTGTTAAATTCCACACATTAGAACCTGTGCAGGCCCAACGTCCCAACGCAAATACGGAAATCACAAATGGAAGTCTTGTTTACCGCGATTCGATCATAATCTCCGTTACTGGAATGACTGCATAGCCATAAGCCAGGGAGTTAAAAGACTTTCCTGCCAGGGAAACGCAATTATCCCGGAACGAGGCGTCTCTGAAAAGCAACGACGCGTTTCCAAATTCGTTTCCGCCCGAGGAACGAACCTGGTTTCCCCTGAGGTAAAGGTAGCCCGCGTTTTATTCACGCCCGTTGTTTCTTCGCGAGAATTTTCAAGCTCGCGACGCCGAGTGTATCGAGTATTTCGTTCGAGGGTAAAAATATCGCGATGGTTGCCGCTAGAGACACGGCGCATTTCGAGGTAGCTCCGAGGCAGGTCTAGGTCGACGGCCTTTTACGATGTGCCCGTGTGGTGGCTGCGACTGTCTTTCGCGGTTTATGTTTATGCGACACGATTCCGCCGACCCAGATAACAAGCTGCCTCGGAGCGGATGCATTAAGTCGCGGCCCGAGAGGTGAAACAGGTGAGCCAACGCTTGGCTGCGTGAATGGAACGCGTCAGCCAAGTGAACCGGAACAAACGTGCCGCGACACACTCTTTCTGGCTAAGAAAATAACGCGAAAGACACGCGAAGGCGTGCATTTGGTAAATGGAACGACAGCTATCCAGTTAATAAAGTTTGTCGCTGACTGGGTTTCTTCCTCGAAGGACACGGTTCGATTATTTCTAATTTTAAACAAAATTCCATGATGATAGTACACGTCCGCGGGGAACACCGGTGGTAGAAAAGAAAGGAAATTTCTGCAATGAAATTTTTGGCTGGTCTTCAGTGTTTGGTAAAATAGAATAGGATATTAGATTGTATATATGAAATAGCAAATTTCGTTTGCATTTTCTGTGGAATCTTCTGTATAAGATATATTTATATTTGTAACTTTTGATACCTGAGTATCGAAAGGGAGGAGAATGCACAGAAAAGTGAAAGAATTTGAAACGACAGCCTCGCGATCTAAAAGAGAAACAAACTTAGCTGAGAGAATATTGATGCGTAAAGTAACTGAGACGATCAATGGCAAATTGCCTTTGTGTGTCTTCACTCTAACGCATCGATCGACTCTTATAAAAGTTGTTTCTCGATGTAACGCACTAGAAACGATTCCCGCGTAACTTCTCAGAGATTTAAGAAAGATAAAGCGAAAGAAGGGAAACATCGATGAAAATTTCCAACGTACAATCGAGTTGATGTCTAAAGAAGACAATCGCTTTGAGGCAGAAAATTACACGTCAGTTTCTGACTATATTTCTTGAGTACAGCTTGGTCCGAGTTCTCGAGTTTACAAAGAAGAAAGCTGTTATAAAATTGCCTCGACTAGAAGGCGGGACAAAGTAACGAAGACACGAAGAACGTGAAAGACAAAAAAAAAAAAAAAAAAATGGAGGAAAAGGGTAAAAAGAAAGGAGTTGGATTGTAAAAAGAGCAGCAAGATATTGAAAAACGAAAGAGCTGGCCGTACCAGGAATCGCTAACAGTTCCTTTCATCCTTTGGATCTTGACTACGGTTGATAGAAGCTGTAAAAATATAGCGAACTCGCGGTGGAATTTCTGCTGCCGCTTTATACTTGATATTACATGGTTTACGTCCAATGTTTCATGATATTGGACACCGATAGCTAATAACAAAATATCTAATAACTTGCACCCTGGCGTATGCTGTTTATTTGTCGGAGCAGTAGTTAACTCGAAACTATCGATAATGTCGAAAATATTTCACATATAAACCGAATGATCTTCTTCTACAGATGCATCATACGATATCGTTAATTTTAAGAGAGAGAGACAGAGAGCATATGAAAGTCAATTTCGTTTTTTAAATGTCTCATATTTTTTAAACGCACTCGTCCACCCAGCTCGATATTCTTCGTAAAAAAGTGTTAACTTGTTCACGTGAAAAATCTCTAATTTAGATGATATTCCACATTCAATATTATGAAGAGGTTTACGATAAATTTCATCAAATGGTATGAGATACTTTTTATAGCACATATAGTATAACATTTACAGTAGGAAATTAGAAGATTCTAACCGTGCAGTTCCACGTTTCATCTTATTCAAAAAGTTACGAAATAAATTTCCATTCCATTCGGATGTCCTAGAAATCTTTAGAGTTCTTTATAATAATTACAGACAAAAACATACAAATTTGTATTTGAAAGCAAAACAATGTTTTTAGAATTCAAAACGAATTGCTCTCATATAGTAAATTTCAAATACTATTGATATCCACGAATGATCGGGTAATCGTTATGGAATCTACTGTACGAAAGTGTACAAAATATTTCATTCCAATTTGATAAATACAAAATGGCACGGCACAGATGTGTTTGTATCGTTACGATACTAAACAAATGCTATTTGGAAAAATTTGGGAAATTTTCTGATTCTACAAAAACACTCTTAATCCCTTAGAGAAAACATTTCTCAATTTCAATTCCCATCGCGTAATTCCATTCGTTTCTCTATACCACGATCATTACGGAAAATACGTATAAAGTAACAGATTACAGGGAAACCTGAGCAAGTGATTCCTAGAAAAGGTAAATCACATCTTTGAAGCGAATATCTCAACAGAAACGGGACAAGAATTTCAAGCAAAATCTTGTTCCTGGTTGCATAAATTCAATTCCCGTCGAGTAGTCGAATCGAAATCCAGCCGGTGCACATTTAATTAAGAATTATCTTGAATACGTGACAGCCCGGAATCAGTTTCGCTCGGGTTTCGATCAGGCTAGCTCGAAGCCTGGCCACTTCGAAGCCACTCTGGTCTAATTTATCGAGCAGAGTGTCTTTTGGCCGTGACAACCGAAACTATCTAGATAATTTAAATCGACCAGAAAAGAACGACCGCTTGTACAGATTTTCCCCTTTGCTTTCGCCACTTCAGTCAACTCATTTTTCTTTTCGTCAGGACCAGGTGTCGCCGTGGTATAGGTGGTGGAAAAGCACTGTCAACGTGAGGCTTATCATGGACCCGCAACTATCCAGGTTGCCGTCAGAATCATTTCAAGCTCACGAGAATCAAACGTCGGGTAATCCTGTTGTAAGTTCGGACATGATCTCCCACGAATAAAATACAAATAAATATTACGAAGAAGAAACTTGACAACTTACATTCTCTGTTTTTTTAATAGGGTAACAATTTTTAAATTTAACACGTTGCACATGTATTTGAAAAGCGACGTAACTGAAAGTAATTTATTTTACGCGTGGCCTTTAACACGTTGAAAATACGAATCGTTGTTTGTAACATCGGTCGCATCGTTAATTTTTAACATTTTAAATTTCATGGATTTATTTACTTTCTGTTCTGTTGCATTATAAAATTTTAGAAACGTGCGAATCTAGAGAAAGCGAAACGCAAGTGAAAATAAATGATCTTTTTATACCGAAATTAAAATTTACGCGCTATAGAGTGGTGTGGATTTCCTTGCGTTTATTACTCTACGATAATAAAATCGATTATTTATTTCATTTGTTTTGTGGTTGAATACTGTTGCTGTTACTAAATTTACATAAAAGTTTTCTATGGTAAGTAATCGAATACTTTCGAGAGCTATTGTATAATATCTTTTTCCAGAATGAAATAAAATAATCATCTTTAAATAATACAAAATGGAAGGTTAAACAAATCTTTCAGATTTCAATATAGATTTATATTCTATAAATCACCACGTTCAATTTAATAAACGCGTTACGAAAATCTTATTAGGATATGTAGTTGGAATACTTTAATTCGTCGAGCAATGTCTAAATTACGATAAGATAAGCATAACTATTTAGGCCTAGTCTCGGAACGAAACGCATGATAATAGCGCGATATAAATAGTTGGCAGAATTCCAGGTGAGTTAATTGCTAGATCAGCGGCAGTTTCGTTTTCTCTGCGCGGGCACGTTCGAATGAGCTAATTTTTTCTTGGCAAAAGGTGTGCTTAAGCTCGCAGGATATTCCTGTTTAATGCACCGCCCTGGGTGAGCCAGTATTCGAATCTCATTTGTGAGATTAAATCTTCCGTACGACGCGCGAATTATGTAGCGTTTTTATGACGAACGAAGATCTGGAATTGCAGCGGAGATAACTCAGTGAATAAGTCGGGTTCCATGATAAAAATTCATATTGCCCACTGTGAAATTGGGTCTCCCTTGTTAAGCGTTTAAAAAGACGTAGGAATTTTCTATGTACTCGGGAATTTATAATTTTACGTACGCATCGCTTGAACGTCCCCGTTTAGATATTCTTTTGTATGTTCAACGGCCAAAGAAATAATTAGCCGCTACGTTTCTAAAGGCACGTTCACGTTAACGATGCCTTTCTTTTCATACGTGAAATATAAGATCCTTGAAACCACTTTCTCGTTTCATACCATCCTGTTAAATTCGTTTTAAGAGATTTAAAATGGAAAGAGAAAAGTTTTCAATCTCATATTTAAACAGCGAACTCGAATTCCCTACAACGTTCATTTAAAAACCTTGCAGACTCAAATCCTTATAAAAGGAGCGTAAAAAAGCTAACAATTTTCTTAGAAAAATATGTTTATTATAATATCAATAATTTCCTTCGTTTCCTGGTACTCGAAAAAGATGTTAGATTTCCATAAAAATCCTAACTTCGATGTAACAAATCTCCAATGGAAATCAATGTATCAGTGTAAGGGAAGAGAGACTGATAGCGTCAAAATTAGATAAAAATACTTGGTCGAAAAAAAGGGGACCCCATGGGCAGCTGTGTGTTCGCCAGATTTTCTTATCGCGGAAATAAATCGGGGAAACTAAAGCCCGGCAATTAGCAGTAAATATTGTTCACCTCGTTCTGGATAATCCGTGCTTAAACGGCGGCCGGTTCGTTCGACTTTATCCGGTAGTTAGTTAAGCTCCAACAAACCAATTACAGTGTCCCGTGTCGTACGAAGGAGCACTGACTATCGTTGGATCAGGGACGAAGTGAACTGCGCGGTTAGCTTGACATTAAGTGCGGAACAGCTGATCCTTAATGACCAATTCGCGGAATTAGTCGGTGTAATTAATGGCCCCACCGACGTAGCTGCTTACAATATGTGGCTATACCGATTTTGACACGTGCCATACTATTCGTTAAATATGTACGATTATTCGCAATAATATTCAGACACATGAGTAACACTGAATTTATTTCTTTGCAGCTTGAAAATACATAAACAATTTCTTCCTAACAATATTACGTAATTACGCAATAGATATTTAACGACCTGAAAATGTCCTTTAAATCATATCGTTAAGTTTTGTAAAATGCTAGAGGAATCGACTTTTCCAAAGGTCCACAGTAAAATGATCCTACAAGTGGATAACTTAATCTTTCATGATAATATTAATATTTGCATAAAATATGTTTTTGACGTTTGAATTTAGAATTTGTTAAGATTATTTAACACTTTTATTACGTTTGTCGCGCATTAACTTAAAATTCCAGTTCTGCTAATAATCGGTGCGCTAATTTATAATTTTGTTATCATTGAATAAACTGTGTATTTATAAATAGCAAAATTTATATACGATACTATATACGTATTAAATACGTACGAGTTCCATCAAAATAATTTTCGAAATAATCTAGTTTCGAGCGTGCAACAGCAAATGAGGATATATCGCTTCAATATATTACTGGTGGATCGAAAATGGAAATTAGAAATGTTTCGAGAAATTGCGTACTCTGATGTATTTTATATATTTTTATTCAGTGACTGTAAGTAAAGATAATGCCATATTCCACGATCTAGCCAAACGTCAATGCTAGGAAATACAGATTTTTAGATAGAGTATGTTTCTGAAAGAAAATACACTCGTACAAACAGAGAAGAAAGGAGAGAACACGGTATCAAATCGGATATATTACAACAACCATACTCTATCAATCATTATGGTTTTCAAACAAAATCTACCTTATCTGATACACGCAACAATAAAAGTATTGTATTGTGCTGTATGCATTTTATCAATGTATCGTATGTTATCTTATGTTATTATAAGAAGTTATTTCTAAACAATGAGATCGAATAATACGTAATAAACGTAGATATTCACTAAGAAATGAAAAATATAACCGATCTTTCTATTAACTTCTAAATTCAGATTATAGATAGATATTTCGATTGCAAAATGACATAAATAATTGAACGTAATCATTTACAAAAACTCTTTGGCTCAAAATGCATATCGAAATGATTTAAAAAATCGAAAGAAGGACATGAATAGAAGATATAAAATATATACGCAATATACAGAACATTTTAATAACTACAATGCAGCGACGGGATCTGATGCTTCTTTTTAAAAAATGAGTTGTATATAGATTTCAGGGGATTAAAATATGTTTTACAATGCCAGAAGGGGCCAATATAAAAAATGCACGATATTCTCTTTTTCACGTATTTCATGTTTCTACTGCGACCGAACACCGGCCGTGTCCTTTAAATGTTTTAACAAACGTTTCCACCGAAATTCTCCGTTCTACGTAATCAAAAACAACGTGATAACTTTTTGTCAGGTTTCCAAGTTTGCACCATGCATGATAGCGACTCGCTGTGCCATTAATGCCAACTCCCGCCAGAGAGAACTAAGTTTCTGTCGCTTGAAGATACGTAATTTACTGTCGGGCATGCATTTACTCGGTGTACGCGTACTTTAAAAATCATTTTTTTCAAACAGAAACGTTAATAACGTCTTTCCAAGTAACCCAGGCCGCTATATACGTTCATTTAAACATTATGCCGACGTTATTTACGAGCATGGAAAATTATGCACTCGAGGAAACGTAGTAGAAAACATAAGAGTTATTCCCTGACTTAATTCCTTGATAATTTTGGTCATAGGACGTAAATAATAGGCGTTTTCCAACTTCTCTGCGAAAGATAAATTTAACTATTTACAAAAAATATATAAAATATTCAGAATCCAACACGCGTTATGATATCCAACAGGTGGAACGATTTTTTGCCTGCATTCCATTTTTTAAATTCATAAAAGTACGAGTTTACATAAAAAGCTGCAGTCTAGATATCGGCATACAAATAAAAGAAATACTTGAAATAAACCGTAATATATCGTAAGCTAATAACTGAAGTACGAAAGAATAAGTCGAATAATTACAAAATGAGTTATTTACATTTTTCAATAATATCGCGCAACTTTCACACATTATTTCATTGCTCGGTCCTTAGTAGGTTAATATATCTCTGTCTCTGTGCAAAGAAATTGCGTATAGGTATTGATTATCGAGAATGTAACAATTCAGACACAAATGCGTACTCGCGATGAAAATAGAAAGAAGGTAACCGAAGAATCCAATGAATGGAATGCGTTGACAGAAAACAATATATGTATTTGCGTCCAATATCTGGTAAATGTTCTTTAGAAGCAAGACGAAGAAACAATGAGGCCTGATTTGCTACTTTTACGTACTAGCACGTGCTTCAAAAACGTCCACTTTTTTCACAATATTTGCAGTATTTTTTTTTTTTAATAATAGCATATACGATTTTTATACGATTACGCGCGTATGAAATTTTGCTATCTTAGATATATTGGTGACATCTGATATTGAATATTCAATAAGGAGTAAATGTTTACAATACTGGAAATGGAGCAGTTTTCGATTAATATGCTAGTTGATTATTCTGTCGAAAAAGTTCATAGTTGAGGGAAAATAATAAAGCTTATTTTAGTATGCAATCCGGGTCTCGTTAATGAATATTCAAAAATTGATGGGATTTCAAATTCACCAGCCGAAGCTTTAATTATTTTATCTTGAAACGCCTCTGTCCGCGTTAAACTCGTTCAGACACCTGGTAATTTACAAGAAATTCCAAACGCTCCGACTACTATGTTATATCATAATTTCAGCAATTATTTTGAAATTGATAGATAACTGTTGAGATCCAAGCAACATTATCGCCATTAGGATAATTTACTGTGAACGAAAATTTGAATAATGAAACATTCTTGTCGCAAATTTATACGTAATTTGTTATCCTTTACCAATATCGCTACAATGAAGCATACTTTCTTATCTTTATCTCGCGAAATAGACGACTACTACCTTTTTTCTTTTGTTTTTTATCGCCATCGTTATGAAATAATTAAGATTTATACCATCATCTTAGAAAATACAACAGAACCGCGGAAGACGTGTGCGAATACTTCAGACAATTGCAAAACATACAATTTTTCCACCAAACTAAAATATTATTCTATAGCGGCACATGAATCAACGAAAGATTCCAATCGGAGAGACTCTATATGTTTGATAAGTAATTATTATTAGTTACAATTTATGTTGATTATTACTTTCTCATCGTACATGTGCTATCATTTCGTTCTTAAAACAAAACAATTTTTTTGTTACACACTAAACCTCATAATATTTTATATTGATGTTATACGTTACAGACGAAAAACTTTACACGCGTCATTGAGAAATTAAAGATAGCACACCTGGGCTATCCTTTTGGCGAAGAGTGTATTGTTGTGCCTTTGAGAGCCAACGTTGTTTTGATTTGCTAGGTTCAAAGGTAAACGAACTCCGGACAAAACATTATCGCCGTTATTCACAATCGTCAACCGAAGTTACATTCAAACTTTTTGTAATAACACCGGTCGAGACGAACGTGCTCTCTAGGACAATCATTATAGCGAGTCATACAGTCGAATAGCGAGCGTAGAGTTGAACAGTAGCATTGAGCGAGCGACGATTACGACCGGTATGCACTGTCTTGTATTTAAAGTGACTTTAATATACACTGACTATTACAATTTGATCACTCGTCTCTTTAATAAACCAACACGTACAATAACCCGCAATCCTCAATTCTATATTGTACAACAAAATAATGAAAGCTACACAAAAAGATTTTTTACGAAGGAAGTACAACCTTAACTCTATGAAATAACAAACTTTTCATGAAAGTGGTGTGTAACAAATATTCTGCCATATATTTCTGCGTCTTTAGCTCATCATCTTTGAGCCCGGTTAAATATGGTCATTTCCCCTTTCATTTTTCCTTTTTCTTTAAAACAAGTGTCTCCTGACCTATGCGCGTAGAGGTAAGATGAACGTTCAGCTCTGCTGTAAATGTCTAATAGCCATGTATACAAGCGTAATTAAACCGGCTAGTTTAGAAACTTTAAATTATATCTGGTGTCGTACGAACGGGGCACGGTCGGCTTGTAGCATCGAGGAATAATGAGAATTTCAATATTCATATTCCACCTTGAGTTTTGATAATGTTCGGTGTCCGCGTTGACAAAAGAGCGACGATGGAAGATCGTGATAAGTTAAAGGACTAACTGTAGATGTTCATATTTTTATCATCCACTTAATAATAATTAATAATTATATATAAGTACTTGATCATTTTATTTGTTAGATCATTGTGTTAGAAGAAATTCTTTGGATGAAAGGACTATGGACTCACGAAGGTATTTGAACTCTTATCACAAAAATTTTTCGCGTTCATATTTTATATATTATATGAAATATTTTGACACTTCATATTCACATGATGTTATAGAGGATTAACTTACTTTCCTTCAAATATGAGTGTATTATACTTCATACTATTATATTATTACCTTCATTGTTGGATGGCGAGAAACTCGTCTCGAAAGCGTTAAATGCTATTTATATATATACCTTTTATCGTTTCATATGTTCACAGTTCAGTATGTAGTATATGCCTAAGGAAAATATGGCAAAATATGGCAAGATATGGAAAAATATGGGAGAGCTGAATATTTAAGTCGCACGATATAAAAAGAATCGCATATAGTGATGATTAAGTAGAATATTATTTAAATAAAAACGATCATTCTAACGATCATTCATCTAAATTTAATACCTGAACGACCAATTTTTACTATTAGCTGTGTCTTTTCTATATTAATAAATAATTTTGCTCCTAACAAGTGGATGCATCCTGAAACAAACATTTACAACAAATTCTTCTAACGAAAATACCTTTTTAAATATTGGCCAATTCGTTTAAAATCTTAGTTTTTAAAACAGCGAGAAAGGTAGCGATAAAGTCGACAAACAGACGTTCTACCCGAAAAATGTTAGCGAGTTTATAAGAGTAATTCGCCATGATTTTCGCAAAAGTTTATAATCCGCTTTCATAAGACGTTTCTATAACACTTCTACGACTAACGAAACTAAATTATATTAGTTGCAATTACTCTTGTGCTCTATCAAGTTTAAAACATCTTTTGGAAAGAGCGGAGCGTGAAAAATTTCCTTAGAAGATATCCCTCGCGAAATATAATTACGAACAATAAAGAAATACGATTAATCTGAATGCAAAAAATTAATAGAAATATTTTTGTCTCTAATAATACGCGAGCACGGTGAGATTTTGGTAAAGCGTAAAGTCTGTTCCATAAAATGTTATTCTCTGGCACGATATGCAATTAAAAGTGGCCTAAAATATTCAAAAGAGTCGTATGGATCAACAAGAAAATCAGAAAGCACAGAAGCAAGCTCGGCTGGCGTTTCATGAAAACGAAATGTCATGTAAAAGCGTACACACATGGCCGATCCTTTACTTTAAATGTTTCGTAGGAACGGCTCATTTTGCTCGCCATTTTGTCGACGCTCTTTGTGCCAGTTCTGTAGAATTTAATTATCGTGTCGCACTGACATGTGCGTTACCCAGGAGTTGTTCCACACCCATCGAGATTTTAGCAGATGGTTACCGAAATAAACTACACAAACAGAATTCGAACAAACGATTCCAACAATTTTGCAAAATATTCTTTTTATTTCACTTTTCGCCAACTGTAACGGCCAAGCTCGGTTTTCGCTAAAACTAACTCTGAACCAACAACGATTGACCTATTAAGTAGCAATAAATAGGTAAAGAAAAGAAAAAAAGAACGAATAATCGTTAACAGTGTACGCAATACCCAAAAGTTGTTATATTCGTTTTACAAAATAACAGTAGATGCTATTTTATGTGCTCAAATTTCAACAAGTACCTCGTAACACAAGTATTATATTTTTATTTTATACGTTCATAAAATTTTCATTCCTTTTTCGATGATTAGATCGATTTACATAAAAACAGAAGTAGAAATTTCTATCGTGAAACTCGTAAAGACGATCACAATTGGTGGTAGACCAGAAACTTGTAGTTACACACTTTAAAACACTTCCAGAGATCTGCGAAAGCCAATTATCGATGGTGCTGACTACGAAATAAATAGGCAAACGCACAAAGCATTTCGTGCTGACGAGCGGAATTTTTAAAGCGATCCAAACACGCGAAACATTTCTCTGATGAAATACCTGCTACTGAGTACCGAGTGCGAAACCGTTGGATCTCTTCAACTTTGTCCAATCAACGTTCGAGAATCGACGTTATTTCGCTCTTTTAACGCTACCTTTTATTGTATGAGAGTAAAACTCCAGTCCGGTTTACGATTAATGAGATACGATAAATTCTTTGATGTTTCCGTTTAATGTATACACGTTTTACGATTACCTACGTAGTTATAACATTGAGACGAAAGGTACAGAGATATTGAATGGAAAAGGCATAGAAGCACAACTCGAAAGTTTTAAAAGAAATTAGTATTAAACATTTACATGCTTATAAATTTCTCTTTCAACTAACCTCTTTTTATCGTAATATAGAAATGAAATAGTTATTATTTATTACGAATAAAGAGAGTTGTTTGATTATACATTGTCTACTTTTGATTAGCCAGTGTATCCTCAAACTTCTTCATTCTCACTAAACTTTTTTACTTTTATTACATTTCTATTTCATTAAGAGAAAGAGAGAGAGAGAGAGAGAGAGAGAGAGAGAGAGTTGTAATTTTCACAACGAAGGAAATATAATAACTACCTCTATTGCTTAAAATATTTGAATATTAATAAAAATGTTATTAAATTAAGAAGATATTAAAATTAATAAATATCAATTCAGAAGAATTCGGAACTTTCTAACTAGATGCTAAAAACATTTTTAAAATGGTATTATTCAGGACGCCGGGACTTTTATATTTTAATTTAAAGAAACAAATATTTCGCAACTAATAACCCAGAATTACCCACGATAAGAAAAACAAAAGTAACAACAAGTAATTAAAAGAAGCTTTCGTACATCCTGCTAATACTTTTGTGAAAACACGTCCCGAAATATCCGAGTTAATCCTTTGGCTTTTTACTTTCTACGTACTAGAAAGTCCATTTATTCGCGGAATAAGAAGCGTATAGAGATGATTTATTGTCAGACGGATTATGCTAAGAATGTTGCATCACGAATGCACCGCTGACGAAGATAAATTATACCGAAATATAAGGAAATTGTAATGTTGTAATTTTAAGAAAGTGAGCGTGCCGGAAATATTTTTAATGATTTATGCGACTGCAAAATGTAACTTTCATGTTTGTTTCTTTGTATACAAACTGTTTAGCTATCCGCCATTAGGAAAATAACATTATCGAAGCTACTAGAACAGTGACAGAATAATTTTTTGAAAATTACCATAAAAGAGTTTCATGAATTACTCTTAATACTTTGGTTTATTCGAATAATTTGAGTTAGGTATTTCCAATATAAGTAATACAACTATGACTTCGAATTCGTTTAAAGAATACTAACGATTTTCATAAGGTCGAGCAGCTCAATATTTCCCAATTTGTGGTAAGTCAACTTCGACATTAGGGCAGTATATATAGATTAGTAGTAAACTGTTCAATAGTTCTCGAACTCCGGACTTACGATTTTCAGTTATATTTTTATTAGAATGGTCGTTCGGTATCATAAACCAAAGGAGGACTCGATATTGGTAGTAAACGTGCAATTGATGCAAAATCCAAACGGTCGGAAGGAAACGAGAGGGGCAAAAAAGGAGCAAAGCCAACTATAATGGTTATGACTGGATTGGGTCAACCAACTACGTATCTGCTGGCTGGACAGAATGCGTCCTCAATTGCGGCAGGTTGCGTTATCTCACGATTTTGAAAATGGGACAATTTAATAACAACACTGACAAATCTTCTGCTCGACTAAACGTTTCAAAATTATAAATGTGACTGCATTACGACCTAGACACTTGCGCCCGGTAAATGTTTCGGGATTGGAGCTTTAAATATCGAAACAAAATGTTAATATGTCAGTGACGGTAGAAGAAAAATAGAGGAAAGGGGAGAGAAAATGTACTCATCTTTTTTCGTTAACCTGCGACATAATGGTCGTCATTAGACTTCATACTTTTATCAGCTATTGCTACACATAAATTTTTTGGTTTCGCATTGAAATAATTTGCAGTTATTTTGTTTATATGGTCTTCGCCATTGAAAATTTTCCACTCACATAGAAAATTCCGTGATATACAAAGATAGTATACAATACATTATTTTAACAATGAAGCAACGAAATGGAATTCTGCACTTGGAATTCGTAAATATTTACATTATCTTTAATCTTCAGGTCAAAATTAAAGTTCAGTATAAGTCCAGTTTTAGTAACAAGAGACAGTCCGAACCATATATCGCTTGTCGAGTAATAACTGTTCAAAATACTGTTGATGAGGACGTTGCTTAAAAGCGATATAAAATGCTATCGACTGGTAACTTCTACCTCGATAGAACTTCGAGAAGAGGGAGACGCTTATTAAAGACCAGTGTTTGAGGCAGTTAATAAAAATGCATCTCGAGTAAGACTTGTATCAAACTCGCGAGCAACTTCCGCGGAGAAGAGAAATTATGAAGAGGCATAAAAGGAAAAGGTTGCTGAAAAGTATTTCCCAACGCCGGCACGATTTGCAACGCTATTCCCATTTCTTCCTTCGGGTACGTAATAATGAGACAACTTATAACTCTCCACAATAAAAAATAACTGACCAATCCCAGAATCGATGCCTGAAACACGGCCCCAATTCAAACTTTAGAAGCGTCCATAACCGCGGGAAATCCTATAAACTGTGCCCGCGGGCAAACTTTCCAAAATGAAATTGAAAAACCTCCGTAACCATGAAATTTTCATACAGAAACTTCTCAAACTGTTTCCCCTGCCTTCTTTCATTCATAAACGCTCCTTCCAGCGTTTCACGCCTCGCCAATCTGTATCAAACTCGAAACAGACCACGTCGATTAATTCTTTCCTGCCGGTAGAAATGATTAATTCCCCAGGCGATCGTTAGGCAAGAAATATTCGGCGATCTAAGAATGCGATTAAATTGTTGTAGTTCGCTTCTGTGACTCTTAGTAGACCACATAGTTTTCCAAATATGGAAATAAAATTTTATTTTCCAAAGTGCTCACGGAGGATTCGAATCCGTTCAGGTTCGAGTGTCCTTGGAAGTATCGTTCCTTTTTTTCCATATATTTACAGAGAGTGCGAATCTAGAATTTTCGAACCTATTTGCGACGTACTCGAGCTCATCGCTAATGTCTATATACTATATCTTATATGCACGGTACACAAACATTATTTAAGTAGCTTACAGCATATTTCTCGTAGCAATATATAGAACGGTCTTAACGTAGCCTTCCACCAGTCTGACTTGTTACCATTAAGATTGCAACAATAACGATGACAATCAACAATAATAATTGCAAGCGTAAATGGACTGACCTGTTGACCCGCTTCGACATTCCAAATAGCCGATAATTGGATAGAACTGAGAATCTCCACGGGGAAATGGGGGAAGAGGAGAAACAGAAGGAGAAGGGAAGTCAACGGAAATAGAGGAACAAGTTTATATGGCACGAACGAAAGCCAGAGCATGTTTGCACGATTGGGCTGATAATCCCCGATCAGGGCGATAGCTATTTGCGTACCTATTGCAAAGAGCTTCCAATGGGAACAAAATCGCGCGGGAACATCGATACCATTGCGATCATGATAAATCGTCGGTTGCACGCATATCAGGCAACAGCGCCTTAGAATCGGTAAGATTCAGTATAATTTAAGACTGTGTTCTGTTGATTTGTATTCATGAGCTCTGGGATTATGGAAACATTTTGGTGTGCTTTAAACGAACATATAACCTTATGAAATTCAGACGTAAGGAAATTAATATCTAAATTAATCGCGTCCCCGTTCATACATGTGAAAAGTACGAAGAAAGGACCAAAAAAGATTACTCTATTACTTGCACGATGTCTTCTGCTTCGATTTCAAATTTACCTACAACGAAACATTGCAATTTGTTATTAACAACACTCGCAGAATTTTGAACGTGTTTGATATTTAAACATCTACGAGTTCAGCAAAAATAAATTACCTTTTTCAAACAAAGAACTGGACAGTAATTTAGCTCGGACCGGTTAACGCTAGAGCGATGTTCGACGAAATGAATTTCCTCAATTTCGGCGCAGATGAACCAGAAAATATGCTCGGCGCTTATAGTGACGTATGGCGTTCAAGAAAGAAAAATAACAGGCAATCCTGGGTTAATTTATCGCGGCTTTTTTCACCGGCAGCGTATACGAAAGCGATTAATTAGCAGCTGCCTCGAAACTATCGGCTACGCTCGGACTACAGGCTGGTTAATTCGCCCAATATCATTCGCCCTTCGTTCGCTCCGGATTGGATTACATGTGTTTTCATTTGTTCTCATCAAGAACACCTTCGTGAGAAGGTAAACTTGATTAGGCGCAGCTGCCGCCGCGAGACATTTACCTATTCGCTTCTCTAAGGCGACACTTTGAAAATAACGAGTGCAGGATGTCATTGCGGAGCAAGGAAATTTTATTCGGATATTATTTGAATTATTGTAATGGTTCCTTGCGATGTTACGAGTGATCTGGGATTTAGGACGACACTCTGTATATTTAAGGCAGTTTCACATGTTGATGGATCGGATTTAGAAATTGGATGTGAACGTAGATAGAAGAATATTAGATGTGACAAATTGACATTGACTCTTGAAATCGCTAAAGCGCCTTGTGCTTCGATAAAGTTCGTTTGAGGAAGAAGAGGACGAGACTGGTGCTAGGGAGATGAAAGAAGTAGTTGCTACTTTCTTGCGAGAAATTGTAAAAGGAGCTATTTGCTTTTACGTTTTTACGGGTTTTAGGGATTTTAAGAGGAAACAGTTCTGCTAAAATAAATTTTGTTGAAGCTAGAGATTAAAATGGTACGAAGGGATTGCCTCCAACATATTTTTCTCAGAAATGTCAAGTTAAGCATGATATAGTACGAGAAATATAATACAAACATGAGTAAATGTAGGTACCAAAATTTTGTCCGGCTACTTTCCTTAGAATATTCTCCATTTTTTGAAGCTTCAAGCAGACTCTACGTTCACATGCATCAAATATTAAATTGGTTTTTGTAGCAAATTTACTATCCTGTACTAATTATATAGCTTTATACATATTCTACATTTAATATCTATATATAATACGATATTCGATATTTATTTATATTCTAATTCGATTATAATTTGCGTATTCATAGCTCACTATTTGAAATAATTGGAAATATTGTCGATCTGAAGGGATCGGTCAAAAATTATTCTTGGCGGCCAGAACAATGGGAGAGTCATTAAAAATTTCTCAAACGCGATTAAAACGTTTCGCGAGGAATTCACCGGCGTAAGAAGCAAAAATGCTGAACTTTCTCGATCGAGACTCTCCACCTACAGTTTCTAACAGTTCCGAACTTGCGGCTCGTTTCAGCCAGACGCAAGAAAATGCAGGTTGAATGTACGCCGTCATGAATGCAGGCCCGCGCGCACCTATGCATCGGTATACGTGACTTCACGTACGAATCCTCAAGCTCAAGCTTGCCTCGAGGCGACCGGAAAAACGATTGTTCGCAAGCATCTAAAGTTCCGAGGTTTTTATCGCTCTCGAATTCTGCCGCAGGACAGCCTTGAGACATGCTCGAGAGGGGCTCGGAAGCAGAAACGAGATCGTCGAGGAGGCAAACGAGGACAAAGAAGGGAAAATCAGAGAAAAAGGAAGAATACTTTGGTATACGTATCGTTTCAAATGCGGTTCGACTCCTTTAACTTCTCCATACCGTCTATTTTCTTACGCCGTAATGATCTCTGCTCCGGGTCTCTCCTTTTCGTTTCGACCGACTGAAGCCTCGCAGAGTAGGAGAAACGCAAAGAAACGGGATGAATGAGCCGACTGAAATTTTTATAATCATCCGCGTTCGTTTCGTCTGTTTGGATAAAAAGGAGGTTGGAACGTTGCTGCTCTCGTTTCTATTTCTCGATTGTTTTCGTAGGCACTTTTTATCGAGATCTTTGCCACGAAGTGAAAAAAGCTCTCTCTGCTTGCGATTTGAGGATCTGATAATCTATACATTTGGACTTGTACTTGCACGTGGATATTCGGAAGATTTTCAGAAATTAGAATGGGAATTCCATGAATTTGGAAGTTTGATGTGTGAATTTAAAAAATTAAATTCAACATTTGTCCAAGGAACTGATGACTCAAGATTCAAAGATTTAAGATATCAGAGGTCTAAGATTTGGAATTTAGAGAATGCAACGGTTCCCAACTAGGATTGGAAGAATTTGATATAAGAATTTTAAAAATTCAAGTGATCTGAATTGCAATTCGGAGAATCTAATGATCTGTGATCAAAATTTGAGAACTTAAGTGCATAATACAGGAATTGAGATAACTGAAATATTCAGAATACGACACGCAGGATTTAGGAGTTCAGAATACAAAATGACTAATTTCAAGTGCTTGATAGAATGTCTTTAACAATACGTCAAGGAATTACACGATTGTCCGTGGGTTTTAGACAGCCACGTTAGCAATATTTAACATTTAAGTTCAAATCAGAGTTGGCAGCGAATGTAATTCATTATGCAATAGTTTCCGACTGCACAGTCAAACAACTTCCGTTTCTGGAACTTCAAATAGAATAGAGGAACGCTGCCTAACGCTGAAGTTTAATTACTTGTTAAAACTGCATTTAAACCGCGGAGGAGAACAAGAGAAGAAAAAGGTTTCACCGTGAAAAATATCGACCAGGAATGACAAAAGATTAGAAAGTTAAGAAAAATAATCTCTTTAAGAATATTTAATTAGTACTTGAAGTTTCTAAACATTATCTAATGGTAAAATAGAACTTTAGTGGCGACGTAAAAATTGTCACCTTGTTGACCAATAAACTCCGCTATTTACAAGTGCCCCAATCAGCAATATCGAGTACAATAATAATAGCGTATTGTAAATTGAAAATAACAGTGTATTATTTTCCAAAAATTAAGGTACCTTCAAATAATGTACTTTATGAAGTTGACCAGTTCGATCTTTGTATGCTACAATTACCAGTCCCAAAAAATTCTCCCTCGAAACCTTTGACTATTCGTTGAAATTTTATTCCACAAAGTGGACGCTTCGTATTGTAAAATATATAGTTTTTTTTCACAATTTTAGAAATCAATAACAGTAGTACATCTTTAGAGTACTCAAACTCATAACATGCTGAAACAAAACGGAGGGAAAAAGGGATGCAATCAATCAATTTCTCTAACTTGGAACACTTGCCTAAACAAGGCTGACATAACAATCAAGCAAACTTGTTGACCCATCGTCGTATCAAACAGGCAGGAAAAAAGCTCCAATCAAGCGATTCAGTCAACGAACGCTTGTTTACCGCATAGTTCGACAGGAAAACAGAGTAGAAAAACAACGAACTATGCAAAAAGATGGGGGAGAGGGGGATGTTGGAAAATGGTGGAATCTCGAGGAGGCGCATAAAAGAAGTAGCGTACACAAGTTTCACTAATCGTAAGTGTCAGACTGAATTAGACCATATCGGCTGTACTTTCTTCGTAATGGGAGTAAAATGTATGAAAGGAGACAATCCAATTTCCCATCCACCGGCTCGGAATGATGCTTATCGACTAGCCGGAGGTAGAAGATATTATTTCCTCCTTTATCGAGCAAACCACGAAACCATCTCTTTCTTTTCCAGTTTCTTCTGTCTGATTCTTCCAGCCTTGTCTACTCATAACTTTACCAGACCACTGAACTGATAACGTGAAACACAGATTGTCACGAACGCGTAATTGTTCGAACATACTTCTCAAACCTTTAAGATCCGAGCCACATTACACATACTTCTCGATTGACTCAAATTTAATAGGCTCTCGAAAGCATTTCATAACTCAGTTTTCGTGTAAATACTTATGTGGAATTCTAAATGGTTAGCTGGATGATAACTTTTTAAACATATTTCTTTTAATGATATATATTAGATGAAGAGTTAAGTGATGTAAACACGTACATCCGTATGTTTTTAAATAATTATCGTAAATCATTGTGGAGAATTGATTTAACCAACGATGTTTATATCATCTTGTTTTATTATCGTTTGCAAACGGATCAAATATCTTATTGTCTATCACTGCAAAGCTTTAGCTTATTTATCAGCAAATTCTGATATGTTTATCTTTACATTCTATAAATTATTTAATCGTTAGTCAGAGACAAAAGTATTAAATATTAAAACAATAAATACATCCCAATATTGATCTACAGTAAATATTCCGATATTATAATTTCAAGAATAATTCTATATCTCGTATTCGTTCGCAAACATAAAATTTAAAATATGAAATTTGTTATATAACGCATATGAAGTATAGAATTGAACTCTGCGAAAGGGTTAATGCAGATCTTTATTTACGATCGTAACAAAAGACATAGTGAAAGACGACATGATTCCAAAAAATCTAATAATCGAGAAGCTACGTCCGCCCTTGTTATCGCGAGACGTACAGCGAGGTATAGGTAATGCAATATCGGTTGCTGCAGATTGCAGAACACCAGATCCTGGTAACAATCGGAAATTCAAGGCGATTGTGTGCACGCGAAACGCGCCTGGCTGCCTGCGGTGAAACTGTTTGAAAAAATGTTTTGTTTCCCACGTGTACGATGAAAGGATTTCTGACCGACTGAATTTTCCATCGACCGTTTGAATGGTCGATTGATAACCAATATATTCAGGATAGTGGCCACAGCAATTCCGTCCCTCTTAACGTTACAATGTCCACAATTTGACTATCTGGCGCGAGGACGAACGAAAACAGCGACATCTCTCGCTTTACGAATTTCCCTTGCAATTAAAGCAGATAATTATTCGCGATCGCGGATACAATTCGCTCATTTAATCGCAGCAATGGAATAAACGTTTTTTACGCGAATCACAACTACGACGATATTATTTATCAGTGTGTTATTAATTTTCATCGTGGCCGGCTGATTTTATCACGAATATAATAATTTTACCACTATTAAAATTCAGCGTCCAATGTTTTCAGTTACACTATGCGAGCCACGAACGTCATTAAATGTGTTTCCTCAGATATCGCTGTTTGTTCGCTTAATATCACGCCGTGCTAAAAAGTTTCTAATGAAATTAAAGAAATATTACAGAGCACGCAGTTCATTCTGAGCTTCCCACTTGACGATCGAGTATTGTTCCAGAGCCGATTTTATTCATATCGTACGTTTTACGCTCGAATACCTTGCCACTGCGTTTTTCCCCATACAAATGGCAAAGAAATCCTGCGTTTGAAACTTGTCACTCGTTGCGGTTACGTTCATGAATATAGCGAATCGATCGTTTCAAATATTACGCCGCGGAGCTATGGTAGCTGTTTCATGCAATTCATTTCTTTCACTGTCCGGTTGCTGCTCGTTAAAATGTTCAGGTCACGTAGCAAAGTTTGTTTTAATTAACCCGACGATGTGGAATATAGTTGGTAACCGGGCTACAAGATAAAATTCCTTCGACACGTCTTTCAACCTCAAGTCTTTCGCCGTTAGATAATTTGTTTGTCATACTTTTCAATATTAATCTCCAATGCTAGAAATATTGCACCTTTTGTAGTGAATACTTTAAGCGCTGGATTTATCAGATTACAATAAAATATCTGATATCCATTGCATGATTTTAGCTGTTGATTTATATTATTACAGATATTGTTGTGGATACAGTATCCATTACCAGTATTAAATCAAGTAATTTTTGTATTAAACCCTTTGTTGTTTTTTTTTTGGCATATTTTATAATACAGTGCTGTGAATAATTTTTAATTCAACGTACATTTTCTGTATTTTTTCTTTGATATTTCTAAGAAACTAGCTGATGCTTAGATATGTTAAGTGATATTGTTTTTGTAAAGAATAAATTGAGCCCTATAGAATATCAGGAGATGTTACATGGGAAATTATTGCCTCTCATAACCGAAAGAGAAGACAAAAAGACAATTTTTCATCAAGAAAATGCTCTTATTCGTACAGCCGCCACTACAAAAAAAGTGATTTCAAAATTTCGAAATGGAATTATTACTCTGACCAGCATCGAGTCCTGATCTGAATCCCATCGAGAACTTGCGAGAAATTCTAACAAGAAAAGTTTACGATCACGAAAAGCTATCTATAGAGAATATCGTTGAATTTGAAAAAAAAGATCGAAATTGAAATTGAAATTGAAATCGAAAAAAGAATAAAATCCGTGTGGGTGGATATTCGAAACGAAACGGTAAATAAGCTAATGGAATTAGGTAAATAAGCTAACAGATTAATAAAAGTAATCAAAAATTTAAAAAGATTCTCTAAATATTGAATGAAAACGTAAGAAAATTAACTTTGAATCCCTATTTTTCACAGCTAACAGCACAATTTTAAGAGAAAATTTAATTTTTTCCAGACTTCAATAGAAGGCAATTTTTAATTGTATCTTTAGTTTTTATTTTATACTGCAATATGAAACTATATAAACGACTCTGTCTATTTTTGTTTTAATATTATGAAAGATCTAAAAATAAGATTGAATTCATAATTATTCATGACATATTATGTATACGCATAAGTGTGGTAAGAGATTTTAAGCGAACGTTCTGTGATGCTATGGAAAAATCAATAAACCTATCATTAAATACGTACTATATAGTTTATAATGTCCATTATCGGAACAGTATCCATAATTATTATGAACATATCGTCGCTGTAATCTCATACAATTTTTGAAATCTACTTATCGTATCAGAAATAGAAACGAACAAAATTTCAATATTGTGCCATAATATGAGCTATCGGGATTAGAGAACTTTTAGGACATATACGTATGTTCCAATAATGGTAAAAAATATCAAGGAGAAACTAAAAGGGACCGAGAAACATAATGAGATCGTAAAAGAGTTCGGAAAATAAAAGTTTGAATTAAGCGGTTCGAATGTCCGAATTGTATTATCTACGACCGAACATTCCATTGAGCCGGATGAATCATTTAACCTTAGCTTTAAGAGAAAGCTCGGGTCATGGGAAGATTAATCCAAATGCAAGTTCTAAGACTGATTTCTTTCTGCACGCGATCCATCTAGATTGGAAAAGTTTCCACTTTTACTTTACTGCTCGGTAGCTGTACGAGAATCGGCGTTTCCTTAACATTCTGCCTCGCCCACTCGCTTTGCACTGCGCATCTTTTGCCAAGGGAAATAACAACTTCTACTGCGCGCGTGCAAATCAAACGAAAGGATATAGAGAATGGGGTTTCCATTTTTAGATTGCGATCAATGAAATGACTTCCTATTGTCTCAAAGAGATTCATTGTGCTTCGGCTTCTACGAATTTTATCCTTAATCGTCTCTTAAAAGTAGATCATTGGAGATGCATAAATGCAGAAACTTGATAAGGGATGAATAGTTGAAGATTATTCTTTGAACCCTTTCTTATTCAAAAAGATAATTGTACTTCGAAGTTCTTAATTTTACTCTGTGTAGATTTCTACTCTAAAGGACTTGTAATCATGAGATAGACACGATAGTTAAGAAAGATTCAAAACTTTTAGGAAGTCCATTAAAATGTAATATACATGATATTAAATAATAAATTTATCAACGCTTACACTCTATTACATGACTAAAAATTAATAATGAAAGTAACTGTTCTCTGGATCTTTCGCAGACATTCTTTTTTACATTTCCTTTCGTTTATTTCACACCTACGGTTGTCAACGCCAGATTAAAAATTTGATAGACGTTGCTTTCAAGGCACCGAGAGATCACTAATTACTCTATCAATTTGTTAACTAAAGTCAAGCAGAATAAAAAGAAGTTGAGCCGGTGCTTGGCAACTCTTTGAAGCGAGTTGCGCGTGAAAGTGTTGAAACTTGTAAATTGAAAATCACTGCCGCGATAGTCTTTCGTTAAAAAATTCGTTCCATTCGAGGGGATGCGTTGAACGAGATTCGAGTATTACGTAAATAAGGCGCCCTATCCTTTTCGGAAACGCCCACGCGAATAAAGATCCGCAGCAAGCGAAGCGAGACAAAAACACGAAGATATTGAAAAGCACGTTCCATGGCATGTGGAGTTTATTTTAACAACAGAATAAATAAAATGGGGGAAACAGATGAACTGAATAGACACCACGTATTCTTTTTACAAAGAACCACTGTATTCCGGCGTCGGTGATAAAACTACCGGACCACTTTGTCCCGTTGCAGAAATTACCGAAACGGTATGAAAAGAATCGACTTAAGCACGGATCTGAATTGGTTTTGTTCGAACCAAACTCACAAAAGACTGTTTACCGTGACGCGCGAAGAAAAGGAGAGCCGATACGTTTTTGACGAGAATGCCTGAACGTTTTTCACGTTTATCCAGCTCGCGGACAAATAGCCATTCACTTCGTTTCCATGAGTTTGCACAGCAAATGATCTATGGGTTCTAAATGCTTTTTCGAAAGGATGAAGGGGACTTGAATGTCGAATGGGCAATCTCGATTAGATTCATCGGCAAGTGAATTTCGGAAACGATCTTTATCGAAGGGGTTAGCTATAAATGAAAACGAACTCTCGCTTCCCGGATTCGACGCCGCCTTTTATTATTTTTCCCGTGAAACAACTACGCTCCGATGCGATCCACAGTCATGCGATCCACAGATATCGTTTGAAACAGGAATTGAACCGTAGCTCGGATTAATTGAAAATAATCGCGCCGAAATATTCGTTACTCGAACACGTACATTATCGATATTTTACGAATTCAATTTATGCAGTGGAAATGATCGTATGACGTGAATTTATGACGGGTGCAAAGATCATCGTGCTAGAAAAATGACGTAGTTCCTCCTTCGACTCTGATTTTCTTTCCGATTATTCAACAAGCTCTGATACAATCGATTCGTTCTCTCGTGTTAACACGTGATGTACGCTACAAAAACTGCTTCACTGGGAATCTATATTATCTTACTGTAAAATGAAAATTTTCATTCAAATAGTGGAATCTTATAAGTGTTTCATCTAATATTCATTCAATTTGATACATCCCGATGAGTGATCATACTTGTATCAGTGACTTTTGTCTCGCTATATGTGAGATAAATTTACCATTACCATTTCAATGTAGTCAATTCAAATGTAGCTGATATTTAAAAATTAGAACTAGAATTTCAATTTACTCAGTTCACTGTTTTCTCTTATGGACCTTCTTTCAAGCACCACAATTGTTATACGAAAGATAATTCACATAATCTTGTGATATTGGTTTATCACATTCTTATGACTGTTAAAGTGAAAAATAATTCTATCGAAAATCCTTTCTATTATCATTTTATTAAAAGGTTTAAAAGAAAAATGAAAAGTGAGTAGGAAAATTCTCATTGGATCAAATGTACAGTTTGACGTTGCTATTTTCTTTTCACATGACGAACTCTAATCCATTCGCGAACCGTGTCGATATCGACTTAAAAACAGCTTATCACTACGTTCCCTAAATTTCTTATCTCCATCGGTGGACCGTATTTGAATTTGAACGACGTTCTACTTAACATGAGCATTCCACGCGACCCGTCTTAAAATTATTGTCCAGGTTAAAAGGAACGTTCAGCTACGAATTCGGTCTATACTTAATCGATATCCTAGGACCAGGGAAGACTCGGTGCCGGCGCGTCTGTGTCACTGGTCACTGGTCGCTAGATACCGGGAAATTATACGCTGTTTCCAGTGCACACACACGTCCCTTGTCCACTGTCATTTTCCTGGGCGTGGAAAGTGCATTTGGAAGAGATCGATCCGTGAAAAAAACTCCGGATTTGAGATAGTCCCGCTTTCGTCTCGCCCCTGCCCCGCACTTGGGGCTCTCACAAGCTGGATTATTTTTATGAAATGGAAGAAATATCGTGACACGAGAAAAATACGTTTAAGGGGTTTCATCGATCGCACCACAAAAGAACAAAGATTCCTCGCCGAGATTCCTACTTCTGGCTTCTCGTTGTCACGGAATTGGTGAAATATCGCGTTACGATGGGAAATACTTGGTCCGTGGATAAAATTGAAAGAAACTTTCGAATCTCTTAAGCATGAGATAAACTGAACGCATGTAAGTCGGAAATTATAGCGAGGAGTCTATTTTCCATCATACGGTGCGAAGCAGGAACTTGGATTGTTCTGTGTACTTTAATATCATAACCATTCATAGACACGTATATGCGAAAGAAACTTAAAAGAAACTTTTTATCTTGGGGACTTTTTTGTCGTATTTTACTCTGCTGGTAAGATTTTATTCACGGAATATATGTATTGGAATGTTTCCTCACTATGTACAAATAAACAACAAGGTATGAATTTTACCAATTATTTAAATTAATAATACTACTTAGTATACTACTATATATACTATTATTAATATTGTATTACTATGTATATACCTACTGTACACTATACATATGTAGTATCGTGGACAGATTGTCTAAGAAGTAACAAATGTTACGAGAAAGTCTTAGTGCCGACAGGCCCATTATGTGTCGTCGGTCCTTCAGTCGAATAGTTACGCGGAAAAAAGGCCTACGTGACCATGGCCACAGACGGTTACGGAACGCATACGTGGTGGGGCTATGAGAAAAGACAAAGGAATGCATTACTGTATTTAGTTCACATTAAATAATCATCGTTTCCTGTTTAATCCATTCTAAATAAATAAATAAAATCCTACACATATATCTATATACGTTTCTAACTTAAACAATGTAAACGATGTTTGTATATGTATAAATATGTACTTATGTATAACTATAAAGAAGTATGATATACATATATATGATTCAAACTGACCGCCATCTTGTTAAGAGAAATTACAAGAGATTTATTATGCAAGTTTTGTAGAATATACGCGTGAATGTTTTTGTAAATGTTCGATATGTTACTAAAACTTATGATATAACATTTCTTTTATAGCCATATATTTACATGAATAATTTAAACATCACACAAAACATTTGCTGTTTGCAATTCTCGTAATTGCACCGCCTTTCATAACATTTCTCATTGCCACGTAAAATATACCGCGTATTCAACAGACTTAAGTTTTGCTCTTTCACTTACCATTTCTGTGAATAAATGGAGACGACAGTTGTACCAAAATACAACTCCTCACAGCTTTCTTGATGCACAAATACATATTTTACACAAGAAGACGACAGATCTTTCTGAACTCCGCACTACTTCTACTTTGCTTGACAATTGTAGGATATACTAAACGTCTATAGATGACACTTCGAGCGCTTCAAGAAAAAACCCGCCTTTTCTCAACATATATATACACATAAATGTGGACCAATAGAAAACGTGAATTTAGAAGCTATAGAATTCGTATATTTTTTTTGGTGGAATAAGACGTTCGTTTCTATGATTCGTTTTTCAAAAAGAGAATTGGAAAATAGTGCAAATTTGTATTTAATTTATTTTATATTATGTTAATTTGTCCAGATTTGAGTTTACGATTTTAATACTAGCATAATACATTACTTAACACTTGAATTATTAATTGTGTGCTGCCAATATTTAATAGTTAATATCACATACCATTTTCCGGGCCAATTTCACAAATACTCTTTACATTTGATGTCGTGTATATATTAATTTTCGCATTGTTCATATTTTTCTGTATTATATACTTTTCCCAATATGAATTTTTAATATATACGATCGTATGAAATATATTTACACAAACGTATTTGATTCTATAATTTGAAATTACATATGTAATGTATGTATGTATTTCATTTCTACCGGTGTGAAGTATGTTATTAAAGGAAGTATGCACACACTGTACTTCAAAACTTCAGATATAATATATTGGCATATAAGCGCATAGTTCAGTTCAATCTTTTATCGTGTAAGAGTGTGCTTCGAAGCAGTGAAAAATTGTCATGAAAAATGTACCGGGCTGGAAAAAACAAGATAGATTTATGTGTTATTCGCTTTCAGCAACCATATTCGGCCATTTCAACTATTTCCGTGTAAGTAATATTCTGTTACGAAACTTTTGGAATCAAATGTTTGAAATTTTTGTAGTAAAGTGTTTATGCGTTTAAATGTATTCGTATTACAGTTAATAGGTTATATGTATTTTTGTTATATACAGACATGATTGTTTAAATTCATAATATTTTATTAACATTCGTTCAAAAAAAAATTCGCAATATCTGATAAAAGGTGTCAATTTGTACAATACGTAAAATATTTTAAATGTGAAAATTGTGAAGAGAGAGATTAAAAGGAAGGTTTGTTTATATCCAATTTTTACATGAATCTTTTTATATAGATGTTTCTTAAGATCTTTTAATTAGACTATTAGTTGTGTCTTTAAAAACTGAAGCTTATAATATCACTTATTTATTAACATAATAACATAATAATTTAATAACATAACAATTTAATAACATATTTATTAAACATATGTCAATATAAAAGAAATTTCTAACATTACAGATATTTTAATTAAAACTTCATCTTTAATTCTAAACAAATACATATTCCTGTCGTTTTTAGAATTTTAATAAAACTACAAATTAAATTTTCACTGAATTTTTAATTATTACGTAACTGCATATATATCTATGTTAATTTTATTATCGACGAAAATATAGTAATGAAATATCTAAGGAATAACCTAAAATAGCCATATAATATATCCTTTTGTCACGAGTTCTTTTGCGTAGTCGAAAATTCTAAATATGATGAATATCGCTCTTGATTCTAGATTTTAAAGCGCTCGTAAAGATATCGAGCAAAAATGAGCAAAATAGAAGACACAAAAAAAGAAAAGTATGAAGTGCAAAAGAAAAGGAAAAATGGAATTTCTTCGAAACAGATCCCTTTTTGAAGTAAAGAGAATTCAGAATAGGTTAGATTCTCGGGAGGAAGATTTCCCACAGCGCTGCTTCCTGCGAGTCGGGAACTTAAATGGTCAGAAGCAGAGGAATAACTGTTGTTTTGAAATCCCAATACGCGTTTAAATGTTCCAAGTTCGAACGTGCCAAAAGTTAAAAATGAAAGAGAGAAATGCAAGGTACGGAATCCGCGACTGTATATTATTTCCAATCAGAGATATCTTTCTACAGTTGAGTAGAGAGATGAATTAGCTTTGTTTCATCCTAGCGCTCTAGCTTTCATTTAATTCGCGATAATGATCTTAAGATCACGTTTTAATTACGGTAAAAGATACGCGCCGGTTTGATGCATTCGGTTTTGTAAAGAATTTATACCGGCGCAAAATACATCGCTCGATTTATACTGCGAATACTTGTAAAATGTCGCTTCAGAGTTTCGCGTCAAAGCATTGATGTAACATAGCGTCATGGCAGTTGTTATACGTATATACAAGATAATGCTTTCCTTGAATCGTGGTCTCTACGTCAAGTAGAAAACGCCTGACAAGTTTTTCTTGAATAGTGATGTAAACTTCACTGGAGCTTAGAAGCATTTTGAACTTCGTGATAGCCATCCATTATGTGGTTGCGAAGATCTGGGAGACCGGTGAAGTTATCTTCAAGAAGTAATCTCTTGTAACATATCAAAGAACCAAGATGTATAGAACTTGTTCCCTATGCGTCTTGCAATCGTATTTAATGTACTGAAATTGCTCTATATCAAAATGATTTTGAATAATATGATCGCAATTATGTAAAAGGAAAAAGTGATTCTTGTAAAAAGGAGAAGGCCAAGCAAGTGTAATTTGGATAAAAAAAAATTCGAAACAAGTAACTACCTCAACAAAAAAAAAAAAAGAAAAAGTCGAAAATCAATGTTAATTTAACAAACCGATGAATAAATGGCACCAATACCTCGTGACAAAATTCTGACGCTCTCTAAACTACATTAACCCGACCCCGTCACCTGATTTACATATATATAACTAATTTAACCCACATGATTCAAAGCAACTTCCAATTCGAATTCGAAAGTGAACACCTGCAACAAGCAGTTCGACGGGCCTGGATATAGAATTTAGCACACCAGAAAGCTTCCATGGGAACAAATAGGTCGCGGAATGGCAACTACTGTTCGACGGTATCTGGCGAATTCGGAAATGCAAAGTGTCATCGCCGCGGATTCTCCGTCGGGATTTCCATTGGTGATTCTACTCCTGAGTCCACTGGTCCAACGTTCTGTCGTGTACGGAAGGCAATGTAAGAGAAGAGACAGATGGAAAGGCGAATAGTTAAATCCACAAGAACGGTAATAGATAGCTGGTCGAACGTAATGGTAGTCGTGTATTTTATCGAACGGATAATTAGTGGAATAGACCGATTGATAGACGGTTAAGTATCGAGAGAAGCAGAGAGAGAGAGAGAGAGAGAGAGAGAATGAGATCAGAGGCTTATGGTTAGATCTGTACATGGATGGGAGTGTAGATGAAGTTCACATTGAGATACCTGAATCCAATTTAGCAGTTTCTCGAGTGGAGATTACTCGAATTCAGACTAACTAACGATGCTTGAAAATGTCTTTCTAATACTGAACATTTCGTCCATTAATACTTAGTAATGATAGAGTTTTAAAAAAGCGATGTTTCTGTATAAAACTGTAAGTGGAAAATGAGGAATGGAAATCTTACATGGAATTTTAAAGAGGAATATTTTTCAATCTTTGTTCTGAGGAAAAATATCTTTCAGTTAGGTAAGGTGGTATATCTATGTGTGTGCAATATGTCGGCAGAAAATGTTTTCGTTCAAAATTCCAAGGATGCTTAAAGATGCGTTTGTAGTAAAATACCTTCGTAATAAACTTCGCTATACTAGATTTTTACCACTTCTCATTTGGATAAGCTTTCTAAAAGATGCATGCAATTTCAACGTACATGCTACAACTTTCAAAATACAAATATTCCCGAAACTTCGTATTGCAAATACATGATTCCGGGGATTTGCTTCATTTCTCTTCGTGTATAATCAATCACACTTCTTCAACTGTACCGCAACTTGCAGTACACCTAATGTACCTTGTATTTTACGAGCTTTTCTGTTACGTAACACTGAAACTCGTGCTATTTTCCTGGTCTGCTACGGGTCTCGTTTGCTCTAAAGACGAAGTTAATTACCCTCGACGCCATTCTCTGTTTATCCCCACAATTCGGCCAAGCAGAAGCTTTTTATCTTATCTTTTCGCGAGTTTTTACGCTTCCATTCGAAAGCAAAGAGACTTAGTAGCTTCTTTCCCCGTTCTTATTCCAGGTTTTCAACGGGAATTACTTATCGGACGACAGATTAGCGGAATATACGAGACCGCGCGAGACATGTTTGTCGAGGGAGCTGATAAAATATTTGACAGAAGGTGATTAAACGGGGGTTAGCGTAAAAAGTAAGGAGAGATAGAGATCAATAGGTAGGAAGAGGACAAGAAAGACAAAGCGAGATGGAATCTCAATGTCGTTTAACAAACATCTGGAGAACCGGTTCATTTTCATAGAAAGAGATGTTTCTGGGTTCGTACAAAATCCATGATCCGTAAGAATATCCAGTAAAATGCCACAAAAAAACATGATACCACGATTGTCACGTTTTCCTCTTGAAAATCTCGGTAAGGGATCCGGGAATCCATTGAACGGTCAGCTTCATCCCAGAAGCTAAGTTTCGACGTCAGTCGACGTTAGTCATTGGAGAACAGCCGATTGAATCACTGGACGCTGTTTTTCTCGTGTCTGTGACCTCGATGTATTGGCCTAAACGTAACTCGCGTGATTGTCCGTCTTTCGTCCGTTGCGAACGAACCTTTTTATCGACGTTTCTTTTGTGAATGCGCCGGTATATTTTATTCTATTGTTGTGTATTGTTTTCGTGACAATTGGAAGGGAAGCGTCGGCTGATTTCAAAGAAATAAGAAAGAGTTTCGTCTATAGAAGTTCAAGTCGGTTGTCATTGCGTTTGGCGATACTTCAATCGGAAAGTTTACTATTCAAGTAATCAATACACGAGGAAAAGTGAAATAACGTCAAATCCGAATAATTTCAAATGTGGTGAAATTCGTACGAACAGAATTATGCTATGTAACTCATGCCGAATTTTAACGTTTCCGTAATCAGAGTAACGTAACATCTCACACAATCAGTAATATCGAATACAATAATAGATATAAGTTGAGAGACATTTCCTTTCGCTTGCTGGAAGGAAGTTCTGGACTCGAAGATAGCAACGAGCATCCAGTACTTCATCTTCAAAGGACCTTAGAGAACTAAAACCATTCTCGTATTTCAGATTCCATTGTAAACACGGTTAATCGATAGCCAATACTTAGACAACTCAACTGTTAAGTGATCCACAAGCATTTCGAAATTTTCAAGTCAGTTTTCTTCGCTTTTCAATCATTTTGTTTACTCCTTATTTCCAGTAACAAATTATACATACTTAAGGAGATTATCATTTTCTTTCACATGATATTTTACATCGTGGATGTGCTATGTATCCTTGTGGTTGAATTAGATGATTTACTGTTATAGGTGTATTGGCTTTAGTATGATGTTAATTACTGCGTTTCATGGTTGACTAATAAAATGAAATATATTCCATATATCAGCCTGCTAGTCCATATCCTGCGAGCAACAATAAATCTTACATCGAAAATGCGATCACAGTGGTCAATTTGGTAAATTTGGTGCGATTGACAAATAATTATGTCTTGTATATCAATAATATTCTGTAAACTAGTAGTAGTAATAGTACCAGGATAAAAAATAAATTCGTATATATATAAAACTTTTCTATGCTAAGTATAATATATTAACGATAATATTAAAATGAAATTCGTAAGGGGTGAAATTTCATCCATGATAGCCTATAAACGTTAAAATCAAAGCTGAAGCGTGTGACATCACCGATGTTACAGAGTAACCGATCGATTACGGCGCAAAAGCGATTTCTTTTCTTTGAAATAAGCGATCTAAAAGTGGTGCATCCGCACGTTCGAGGACCTCTTAACCGTGTCTGCCCGTTAATTGCGTGAACTTTATCCGATGAGGAGTGGCAAGCTTAAAGGGGAAATTGTGGCTACCAGGATTAAGTTGCCGAGATATCGTTCTAATCTTGTCCCCGGTTCGCTCTTCTCATTACTCACGAATACGACGTACACACACTTCGTTGCTGCTTGCCGCCGAAATTTCTGTTCAAATTGTTAATAAGCTCGCGTTGGCGATGCTCGTTGGCTAACGAATCATCCGTAAATCATTCGCTAAAATGCTTGATTTCGTTCTCGGTTAAGCGATGAATAGAGGGACGTGTGCATTATTTTTCAATGCGCTGTTTTAAGCGGTGAATATTTATGAGAAAATTCGAATAGATTTATGTATTTTTCGTCCTGTTCTTGCTTCCTCAATTGAACTAATGTATTATTTGTAAAATTTTACGAGTCACATGTTACGAGTACCAATTACGAATACTATCTGGCGAAAAATTACAAGGTTATAAGAGTGTAGTAAAACCTGGTTATTTCTCTTCAATTTTAACAATAGCTGTAAACAATTCAATATTTTTATGTATTTCTAAGCTTTATAAGTATTATTTTATGTAGATTAAAACGTTACTGAAATACTTCCACTATTATGCACAGCGTAAAACTGAATCAGAATATATTAATTTCGAAAATTAAATTTCAAATATTATCATATGATTTGATGCAAGAATGTAATTAGAATATTAGCCGTGAGCAGTTTAACAAGCTTTTTTAACAAAAAAGCCCAGATACTCGTTTATTCCGTCATTATGTCGTCTAACTAGAGAAGCTAATTAAAAGCTGAACTAATTAAAACACCTCAATGAGCAATCGCAACTGCAACGCATTTTCTCATTGCATAAATCATTATAAAATTTCGTAGAAATTCTGTGAATTTTTCGACAAGAATATACTGCATTTAATTTTTTAGTAATTAACATTCCATTGTTTAATAATAAATAATTCGTTTTCCCAAAGATAAACGCGAGTTCGTAAAACACTCGAAGTTAAAGTAATTTTGAACTTTGTAATTTTCAGTATCTTTGAAATCTCGAAGAGATAATACATACATGTATTTAATCTTAAAGCCGAATAGCGAGACAAATTCGTGATTAGTTGGTAGCGTGCTAAAATTTTTAAATTGTTAGAATACGATTTCCGCCGTATTGTTTGCTTGAAAAATCTATTAATTAAATAAATAAATGAATGTCTTATTTAATTTTATTTATACAGAAAATGATCAGTTATTTGTCGATCTTGTCGTAACATTCCTTGCAGCTGTAATTTGAACTAATAAGCACGCATATAGTAGAAGACAAATTTGCATACTCTACGCATGCACTGATATTCGTAACGAGCATAATTTACATTTCATTATCAATATTTATACATTTTTGCGTGGCCTTCTTAACTGAAATATAAATAAATATTAATAAAAGATAATATATAATCATTATATTTTTAGCAACAAACACGTAAATTTTTAAAATTTAGTATTATATTTTAAATTTGCTATAAATAATGATTATTTTATCGACAGTCGGTGATGATGGATGATGACGGTGAAACTGATGTAATTAATTAAATACGAGGTTAATCGAATGCGAGGCAAAGCACCCAACAATAGAAATATAGATGTACTCGGGAAAAATCTTCAAAATGTAATATAACATTTATACGAAAGAGAGTATTTCGCTTATACGGAGTGTCTCACATAGCTGTATCATCCTTAATTATTCCCTTATTTGTGATGATACAAAAGATGTTTCAAATAAATGTTGTATAATATCGACGGGGAACATACTGTGCTTTCATCCAATTAACCTTACGATGACCTTAAAACGTCCTGTAAAGGTGACATTAAAATTTTTAAACTGATACCTCCATCTTTTGTTACATATTTTCGTAGCTGACATTCAGACATTTTCAAAACTCTACAAATAAGTGATGTTCGCACTATCTGTTATCAAAATATGAACTTTAGAATTCGGTGTGTCGGCAACACATCTTCATTCCATTATTACTGATATGTCATTGCCAAAACGCAAGGTTGCAGTTTTCTAATGCTTCAAAAACAATCAGTCAGTTCCGAGCAGGCGTGTGTACATGACATGTATCTTATACTGCTCTATCGAATTTAAAAGTTTGTATCTTGATAGCGAATGGTGCGAGAGATACGAGTTTGTAGTCCTAAATTCTTTGTCTGAATGTCATCTTTATTGGACGTTTCAAGACCATCGCCAGATCAAATAGAGAAAATCACAGTACGTTCATAATCAACAACGTTTCTCTGAAACATCTTTTTGTATCATAGCAAACAAGAGAGGGATTGAGGATGACAGAATTAGGCGAGACACTTCACATTATTCATTGCTAACTTATTGCGTAAAGAAGCCATAACGTCTTCAAAATTCTTACATCTTTTGGTTTTGCGTTTCAATAAATTGATAGGAAGACAAATTTACTTGGTAATAGGGCAATTCCAGAGTCGTTAAGTTAACTACACACTCAAAACAAACATATACCGCATGTTCATGGAAGGGTATCATCTAGATATCCGATCAGTGCCTTGCCCTAATCTGAATCCACGGCGAAGATCAACGTCGTCGATGTCAACTATCGCTGGAAACTAGCCAAACCAATCAGTTCCGACGTTGCGTGCAATGAGCAATGATTTATTTACTGAGCCGATCGACCGGATACCTTCGCTTCATCTCGATTAAGCCAAACACTCGTCAAACCCCGGTGTTCTGACTGCTTGTGTCACGAGAGGGAAAAATAGAAAATCAATGAATCGATCGGAATTCAGTTATTCGAGCCGCGACCCAGATGCATAAGGGTGATTTTTAATTACCTGACAGAGCGCCGGAAATTCATTATCGATTTGATCGATTCGCGATGCATTTACTGTCGCCTGCCTTTCGTTCTGATCGCCGTTCATTAACGAAATAACACATTACGGATCGTTAGCGTGGCAATATGACTTATCCGGAATTACACATAATCGTAACGAAATTATACCAGCGAGGTGATAATCGAATCTGATTAAATTTTAACATATTTTATGTAATTCGATGAAGAGACGATACTCGTCAATTACATCCCCCATTATAATATTTTTTGCGTTCTTAAAATATTAAATTTTGAATTTTAATATACCAACTGTAAATTTTTAAGCAAATAATTAAAATTTATTATCTATCGATTCTATAGAAAGATGGTAAGTATTGCTTTCGATCATTAGTTTTTCGTTCATTTATACATTTTACTAACATTGTTTGAAATCGGCTATACTGTTTGGATACTTTTGAACGATATACCGGTAGTAAGTAATATGTTTAATTTACTTTAAAGGATCTCATATTATATGCTCCTTTAACATCTGTAATGGTTACAAATGTCTGTTTGATGGTCACACAATCCCCAAAGAAATGGAAATGGTTTGGACCAGTTCGGTGGATTGAAATCGCGACTATCATTTTATCGAGCAACGTAATTAACGATATTTAATAGACCACAAGTCTACTTTCATCGGACTTTCAGGATTACCTCGACATCCTTTTGGTTAATCAACTTTCCTCTTCTGCCGTTCCAGAGTATGGCGTTCAATGAAAATTCCTGGCGTAATAAAACCGGACACGGAGTGACATCAAGCAGATAAAACTTTAACGAAATAAGCTATGTAAATAAACGCATGTGAAGGGATAAAAGCTGATACGAGTGGCCAGTGAAACGAGGTCATTGGTAGCTTTTTTCCCCGTTCATTTTTACGCTTCGCTGTGGAGAAACCCCAGGTGAGATGTTTGCCTGTTTGAGATAATTACGGTCACTACGTATTCTGTAATCTCCAATTATATATATATATATATATATATATATATTATATATATTATATATATAATATATATAATATAATATACTATATATATATATAATTTTCATTGAATATATTCTCATATAATTATATATACACACACATATATTCTCTCATACCGTAGCTCGAACTTTTCATTTGTTTCATCTGTCAGAGAAATGCATCTATGATTAAAAAAGTGGAACAACGTTTTTATCGTTCGTATTCTATGCTGAGCCATAATATTTAATATTTTACCTTGCTGTCACGTTTTCGTGCATTTGCTTTAATTTATAGTTGCGTCTTTGAACTGGGTGATTGTACATGAGAAAAAGTGCAATAAATTTTTGTGGTTTGAGGCTTTATTCTTGGGAAAATCGATTTTGAATTTCCTCCGAGTACGCATGCACTTCACTATGTCGTGGTTAAACAGATCTCGATACAAACCATTATTTACTTTGTCCATTTATGTAAAAACGTATATATTAAATCAAAAGTTTATTCTGAAGACAACACAAGCCTCCCACAATTAAAAGTGAGGATCATTTTGAAGTTCGAAGTGTAGAGGACTTGGTAGAGGATGTTTGATCGTGAGAATCGTTAGACGAGGTTGTTCGTTGTTGTCATCGTCGAATATATTTAAAATGAATTAAATAAATAAATATATTTAGAATTCGCTGTCGCGCTCGTACAGTGTATAAGACGCAAAACAAGATCGCAGATAAATACTCGACAGATGCTCGCAAGATACTCGAAAAATACTCGAAAAATACTGATTCGCTCGCGATCGTGTCCGTTTATTTATACTGGTCGGGGAGTGCTAGAAAATTCGAATTCGTCTTTATTCGACGGTTGGACGTAGCCGCGACATAGTTTTGCCCGGAGTTTATTTATTATTACATTACGTATATCCTAACGATCTTGATACTCCAAGGCAAAACAACATGGTTTAAATTGTCCTCTACTCATGTGCAGCTACAGAAGAATTAAAAACAGAAAATACGTTGGAAAGCGTGCACGAACATTTAATTCGGAGAGCACACCTGTGTATGCAGTACGGTGGCCAGCATTTTCAACAATTTTTGCATTAATAAAGAAAATCCTAAAAATTACATGTTTCATTATTACTCATAAACCTACACCATATGGATTGTATCGTGATCCGTTTAACCACGACAGAGTCAAGTGCATGAGTACTCGGAGGAAATTCAAAGTCGATTTTTATTCAAAAATTTACTGCATATTATCCACTTATTTTCTCATGTACAATCACCTCCTCCAGATTGTACCATCGATACCGGAACACCCTGTATAGTAGCCACACGCAAAGTAACTACACCAACGCATCTGCATTTGTTATTTTTAAATAGAAATTAGAAACGTCCGTAAAAAGTGCTGTCTTATTTTGATCCTATGAGCTAGTAGATAAGATATTTTGTGAAAATTCTGTTTAAAAATTAAAAGAGATTTAACGAAATTATTTTATAAAGGGAAATTAACGTACAACAAGATGAAAGAAATGAAAATGCCTCGTTTGCTACAATATTCATTTTTATCGTGTATCTAATAAAGTAGAAGAATACATTCTGTAGGTTTAATAAAGTTCCACAATTGCAGCAAACTGTAATTATCCGTATAGTAAGGTAATTCTAAAATAGAATCATTAACGAGATTTTTTTGATTTGAAACTCAATTAAAATCTAAATATTGCCCATTGATAACAGCCGTATTCGAACGGCTTAACAAAACGGTTAACAAAACACTCGTCCAAACGGACATTTCCCCTGATCCTCGTGAGTTGTCGCAGAGAGTGGTGGAAAAGAATCATTCGCGTGGAAACGAGCGACTACGCCATGCTGTCAAAAGAAATTACGCGAGTCTGTAAAAGGTAAACCGCAACGGAACTGTCGATTCGACATCAAAGCGGCCAGTTTTCACAGCTAATTTGCGGTTGCGTTAGCGAGATCAACGTACCGCCGGGCCGACTGTCCACAGGATGACGTCGTCAGTCAGTTAGCGAGTCAGTCAGACAGTTAGTCAGCAAGTGAGTTTCCGTTGAGCGCTTTTACACGAAACGACGTGCCGGCATTCAACTTGGCGAGAGGTTCGACGGTCAATAAAAAAACAATTACCACGGCTCGTGACCGTAAAACGTGAACATGCCGTGCTGCAAGCCTTCTGCTTCCTTTCTCTGTTCTGTCTTCGGAAAGTGGACATAGTTCTCCGCCATGGAAAATTGTTCCTGCGAACGTTGGGACCGACAAATGCCGGGGAAAATTGGATTGCCGATCGCTGGGAACGTCGCGTTTATTCGATTAAGCCGCCTGAAAATTTCGACCGTCACTTGGCGAACGATACAAAGTCGCCGGACAATCGACGTGAAATACACACGTTACCGATCTCACCGATCTCTTTTTCGCCTATTTTCTGCAGGACTACTCTCGCCCCGCCGCTCGTAGTTTTGTTTCGTTGAAACGAAGTTTGAAACGTTTGTCTCGTATTTCTGTTCGCTTCGTATTGTGAAACTGACTGGGAAATTTGAGACTGAATGGTATTTAATAACCAAACGCGATAAAACGTTGCACAGATAATTTATTATAGAGAGCAGGGTTCGCTGATTTTATTCCTGGTCAACAATATTCCCGTTTAGATAACAAGGGCTGATGTTCGTCAACCTGGATACTTACATTCAGAATTGATTATTATTTTACGATCGGCATATGTGTAGGTAAGATTTGAGAAATGATAATTTAGTAATATTCCGCAAACTAATTATAGAATTATTTCATTTGTAATGAAAATAACCTGACGACGGCTCGCTAATTACGCAAAATCTAGTTTATCTGGCTCTACTAAGGGTATTTATAGATTTCGAAGGTGGTCATTCTATCCGATTTCGGTTACATGTTTACGTAATTAGGAAACAATACGTTATGTTCAGCATTGTCTGCTTGAGTTGTTATTATCTAGGTTCTCGTTATGTTTGATATTCTTCAATGTAATTAACAACATAATCAATATAATTAGCGGTATCATTTATTCTCAAAAGCGATAAACTTCCATTTCTTTTTCTTTAATTAAATTTAGTATAGTATGTTCGGTTCAATTATACCGTAGGTCCTGAAGATTAAAGGTTCTTTATTTTTGGATCTTAACAACGTGATTAGAGGAGGGGGGACAGCATTGAACATCCTCGATACATTTCACAATTTGTTGGTATTGACAGCGTTGATGAACTTCACTTGAAGTTCTTTGATGTACGATGACACTTTTCGCGCTGAAGTGTGCTTTGTTGCCGCGTAGTAGTGTGACTCGTGAATGGTCAGCCGTAGAGAGGAGCGTTCGTTAAAGTGGAATTTAACATAAAACTCGCACATGATTAGCAGAACGATCCTTTCCGCTTATTTCACAAGCCGCTGAAAGCAAGCGGATAGGTGTTTTCGATTAAAAATTAAATTCGTTTTACTATAAAATTGCAAATTCGATACAGCTGAATTTTCTGAACGAAAATAGCCGTTATCTGTACGTTCAATATAAATTGTCATGTAAAAATTGTCATTAAAATTTTGCGATAAGCAATTGGAGGTGATTCGGTGCCAATATCGCACTTATTATCGGCTTCTCCAATAATTTCCCGGTCCAAGGAATATGAACAGCGATAAAGGCAAATAAAACAAGAAATTATATTCCGTTTATCGGTGAGCACACGAGTCAGGTTGCTCTTCTGAACCGGTGGAAAAAGAGAAAAGTGAGCATAGAAAGAGCCTCGGGAGGTCTGCAAAAGCGGATTTCCGAATGGAACATTCTTTGCTCGAGGCATCCGGTGGCTTTTCGGTAGCCGGGAGTCGGCACAACTAACGCGAAACGAAAATAGTTTTTTCGCTCTGTGATGCATCTCATTGCACATTTAAATTGCCTCGTTTCTAATCATTTGCATATGTACCGTAGCCTCTGTGAGTCGGTCAAAAATATGAAACGTGCCGACAGTAAAAAATTAGAACATTCGAGGAGAACGCTAAGTCATTGTACGTGAATCTTATTTGTTGCAGAATTTATGTCAGAATAGGTAAAATAATTCTCAGTGCAGTATTTTGATCGAATATCGATTCCATTGTTTTCCTTTTCTTCTGAAACTTAATTTTGAAATTACGATGCATAATGTATGTATATGTATGCGAGTTTATATCTTTGTAGATAATGAAGAAAAACAGAAACTTGAATAAAAGTATGAATATGTATTTTACTTTCGATGTATTATATATCTCTGTATTTTCGCTCTTTTTCCATTCTTATATATTTACACTTGACATAAATACACGAGTATCTTCACTTTAAATGCCTGTGTGAAAATTGGTTAATGTTTAAGAAGTTATACATATTATTCGTCGTAGTAATAAATGTTTCAAATAAAAGTTCCTTTGACACATCAAAGGAGCATAAATTTTATAAACATTTCCTTGCACAAACTACTGTACGTTTTTTGTTTAAATGCATTACAAAGTTCTATCCATTCATATCCATAATTATAGCAACTCCTTTGAGAATAAGTATTACTACAAAATTTGATATTGTTGTAGAGACATTGTACGAGGAAATTAACGAACTATTTTTACACTACGGAAGGTTTTCGAGGTATGATATTTTCGTGGAAAATGCATCCCTTTTAAATAAAAATGATGAAAGACCGATATTACCAAAGAACGGGATAGAAAAGTAATTTATATAAAAAATATTAATCTTTTGAAGAAAAGAATAGAACGACAACGCAACTATCGTAGATATAGTGTTCTGAAATGCAGAAAATTGCATTTTCCCTCGATCTCTGAAACAAATAACTTTTTCCGTTCATTCGATTAAGTCGGATAATTTGTAGTTCGGAGCAAAGCTCCATTAAGTTAAACGCGGTCGGTTAAACGTCATCCCAGCTAGACTCAATCTCGATGTAGAGCGCTTAACTTGGACGGTAACGATTATCGCCGACTCATCGCGTCATAATGGCAAGTTTGTGCGTCGTGGTGACGATAACTTTGCCTTCCGACCATTTTGCCAACGCTGTATATACTAAGATTCCGCGCTAACATTCCTATAATTATGACGATCAAACGAGTACAGCCCTACTGGATTTTCACATAATAATTACGAATTCTTGATTACAAAAAGAATTGCTTTTCGATTTTCCGTTGAAATTATGGAATATTCCGATCGGACAGGAAACGAAAAGACACCTTTCACGTAAAAAGATCGAAGACTAGTCGAATTAGAATTCGGTGTTTTAATAATTTTTATAATTTTTAATTATTCTAATTCATTATTTGATATATATATATATAATTATCAAATTACTGTAAAAATTTCGACAGTGGTCAGGTAATATTTTAATAACCTTTCGTCCTTCCTTTTGTGTTTTAAAAATGTTTTATTATAGGTAAGAAGATTACAGAAACGAAGCTCGTGTTGTAAACTTCCGAGCTTGAGAATTTTTATGGCTGCTGCATCCTCCAGCAGTTTGATGACCGCGCGGAAAATATCTGTCAGCTCATCTAAAATTTTATTTCGCATTCGATTTGTCGATACAACGATTTCAGTATGTTCCATACTGCTTTGTACGTAACCTTCTGCTAGGAAAATTTAGAAACCTCACGCCCCCGTCGCCGTGGCTTGCAGAAGCCGTTTTTATGTCATCTTTCTAGAGTGGTTTCCGCTGTTGCATGAAATCATCTGTCGCGTGAAAGAATGGATAAATATGCTATATCGATTAATTCTGCCGAAGTAACTGAGAAATATCCCAGTAAAATTGGAAAAAATACTCTGAAAAAGTGAGAGAAGCTCGACACTCGACTTAAATTCTTTATAAAATGGTAATTCTATAAATTTATACGCTTATATTTCAGAAAATAATAAAACATTGGTCTTTATTAGATTGATCGGTAAGTTATGTTAAAAATATTAGATCGTCCGAAAAGTTTCCTTCGTTGTATGAGGAAATAGTAGACGCACAACGTTTTTTGCTTTATATTATTTTGTCGAATTACGTACGATCCATTTTATTCTGTTGAGATAAACACCGCGACGTTTCACAGACTTGGTTTCACGTTTGTATGAAGGTGCACTGTTGTAAAAAACACGTTTGCGAAAGAAAGACACTTTCCGGACAACCTAATACAAACAGAATTTCTTTAGAATTGAGAAAAATATCGGACGATAAGTATCACTAGGTCCGCAGGATTTTTCACAACCAAAAAGTTTTGCATTTCAAAGGACTTTCCCTTTTACCAGTCGAAAGCTGATTAAAATCGTTTCCTCGCACTATGCGAGAATCATGTACTCTGAACGATTTATCTTCATGCGTTACCATCACAAGTAAACGACATACCTACTGAAACGTAGAAGCTGTGTATGCTTGAAATATCAGTGTCGGCATTAAATGACCGTGGAAAATGTTACAAAGTTTCCTAATTTCTATGGCATGACGATGAAAACAGACAACTTTCGGTAGATACCTGCGGTAATGAGAAGATTTTCCAAAGCAACGTTTAACTTCTTTGCCAAAGCAATATCTGTGTGTCAATGATAAAGCTGCTTCTTAAGGAATTAGACTTAATCCTTCGGGTTTATATAACGCGGTCGGTTTTCAAAGATGAACATTCTACAGAGAAGGTAAGGAACAGTCGAGAGCGTTCCGTCAAGAATTATCACAGTCACTTCAGGACGTCTTATCAACTGTTGCTGAAAGCATTTCAACCGAATACGATTCCCTTCCTGCCTCTATAAATTGGCGCGGCAATCTCTTTTTCGTTCATTGTCAGAGAAGAATCGACCGAGCCATTTGTTAAGTCGCGTTAAATTTAATCGCGATAAGGAAATTGTTATTGCCACATTTTAATGGAAAGGCATTCTACATATAAAAATTATTGGAATTCTAATTACCTTATTTTTTGAAAGAGAAAATGGTATTCAAAATACGTTTACCTATATTAAATTTCTCCAATTTTTTCATTATCTTTGCTTCAAAGACTTGTTGCCTTTCGCAAACTCCTCTAAAATGCACGTGTTTCTCAAATACGTTACTCACCGGTTGTTAAGATAAAATACAAACTGTATCAGCAAGTATTGACGATAGAATAGGAAACGCGACGCATGCTCTTAATCAGCCGTAACGTGTGAACATTCCATGGAAACATGGAGCGGAAGTTGGCCAACTATTTTGTTGCATTGTTTCTCGCGAGTGGAAATTTTGCGAAACGTTGTACGAGCTATCCAATGATGCGAACTGTCGCCAAGATTGTTACAAGCGGCTATTTCGAAATTGGATTCTCTAGATTATCGAGTAACCAAAGGTAGAACGAACCAATATTCAGGTTTTTTGGGGAATTGGCGCGATGCGAGGACGCGATGAAGCCTACAGCTCCGCGGAAAATCCTCGCAGTCAACTGAGCGCAATTAACCGCGTTACTGCGGCTCTTTCACAGCCATTGCTATTCGATCACTTCGTTTTCTGCTAGCCTCATCTCGAAACTGTTATGTTTCCATTCGACGTGCTCAGACAACCCAGGCCTCTGGAAGAAAAGTCTTGGGAATCTTGTCAGGTCAGCCGAACGAAAGTCCGCCAGATATCCGGCAGAAACTGTCGGCCAAGTTAAATTAAGAGTCGGCTTTCAATTAGCGCGATAAATCGGACTTTCTGCGGAAACTTTCACCACTTCTTACGGTGCTCGGTCCCGTCAATGACGGCAGCGTCCGGATGGGTCGCATAGATCGACGACTTCTTGGAATTCTGGGCCGTCTAGCCGGGATGTGCTGCTTCCCGAAGCCTTTCGCTGCTGGTAGATATCGAACAGACCGATGGTAACTCGTGATAGTTAATTCTTGAGAGTTGAGGCGGAGAGTTCCTCTTTCAGCTCGCCTCCTCTACCTTTATCAGCTTGTCGTTTTTGCCCGAACGATTCTCCAGAGTTTCATAAAATTCTGTTTCTTCCCTCGTTGGAAATTTATCGGGGATTTTAGCGGAGACTGACTCGCCGCGATTCAACGCCAGAAGTCTGTGTCTTATAGAAGAGCGAAGTCGAAGTGGCACGGTGAAACGAGCGCTGGTCAGTGACGATCCGATGACAGTTTCGTACGAAGTGTCGGAGGGAGGCGAGACGGATACTTGCAAGCTTGTAGTACCTTGTGAATAAAGTGGGAAAAACTTCTCTGACATAAATTGTCAGAGATGGAGAGATAGATGTAACGTCGAAGTAGGTTTTTGTCTTCCGTTCGAACATAGGTGGCTGGAGCGTAGGATGTACCGGTAAAAGGATCACGCGTTGATATCTCTGTACAAAAAGTTTCAGCACGAAAGAGCTCTCTCTTTGCTCGGAATTTGTATTCGTATGAGATAACGATTCGAAATGTTTTATCATACATCAAATACGCATAATGTATCCCTTCGATACAATTTTATGATATAACTCCTTACACAAGCTCCCTTTTAGTAAATTTTTAAAAACGTTTGAAACTTATTCGTTAACAGACTGAACCTAGTTGTACGAAATGCCAAAGAAAGTTCCAACGTTTGAAGGTATAACATGTATCGTCTAAGGAACGTTAAGCTTTAACGTTTTATTCTAAAAGTATCGCGTTTTTAAGAAGATCGAACGCATTCCATCAAGCTGGAAATTTTTCTTGCTCGCCTGTAGGATAAACGCGTCGTTTGATGCTTGTTAAATTTTCATACACAGCTTCCTTCGGTGAAATTAAAAAGTTTCGGCAACCGGACGGGCGAGTTTGGATGTAAACGGTTTTGAGTATCAAAAGTTTAACCTATGACGTTTCGCCACGTCATATCCCGTCAGCTTGAGTCGAAAAACGATTGCAGAGACTTCAATCTCGATCCGTAAGGATCTTGTTCCGCGGAATGGAGGTCAGACGGAGAGAGTTTAAAGAAAGTTCCAGCGAAATGGAAACGAACGACAACTTCGAAACTTCTGCATTAAACTCATTACGGCCCAGAGCAGATATCACGCGCTGCTCACTGCTCTCTGTTAAAAGTTGCGACACTCACAACAATCCGTTCATACCGATGACTAACGTTCCTCATTCTATCGTTATTCGACTCTAACTCGTATTATCGAACGTCCATAATTTGCTTAGTTTCCGTTTCTATCAACGGAACTCCGACGCTCGGTTCCGAATTCGCACATATAGAATTAATATGTTCCAGTTCACGTGCGAAATTCTCCGTCAACAGTTCGCTGACTTTCGATCGTAACGAGATCCGAGCATACTTTTGGAACATGATATGGAAATTGATAACGAGTACTTGTTAAAGTTGTCGAACACTTGAATTTCTCAGTGATTCTTCGATTATTAATTTCGTCTTAGACGACATGAGATATTAATTAAATCTTTTTGTCAGTTTCTCCTCTAGTTTGGTTGGTTTGTATCTTCCTTCGTTCCTAATTTAATGGTCGAATACTTTCTCTTGATGTTTCATATGTTTTCCGAGTTAAACGGGGATTGTTTGATAGAAGAATAATTATTTTATGTCAGATAGAATATGATTATTGGAAACATGATAAGATTTAAAAAATTAACTATTTATATTAAATTTGAAGTCGGAAAATTTCAACAAACCATAACCAAATAACACGTATTTTCGTTAAAGTACTTTCAGACGGGATAAAATATTTCTGTTTCAATTTATAAAATATTTGAATCTATAAACGTCTGCTTGGTAAACTTGTGTATTTATTTTGTTTTTTTTATTTTTTTTCTTTTTTGTTTCGCTAAAATATTCTCCACATCGATGCAAAGTTAAAACGTTTCCAAGAGATTTTGAACAGTTTCGCATCCTGTTTTGCTCGCGGAAAATTGCGTGAAAATGCACGAATACAGGCGGTGAGTTCTGCAAAGGAATTTACCATACCCGTTCCACGTGAAACCTCAGTTCGATTTACGGAGTGCGAATGCACCGTGCGGTTTTCGATACATCGAAGGACTCGTGTAACTATGGTTTGTACTTTTGCAGAGAACCTTTGACGGTGAAGAAACTTCCATTGCTTTTGAAGGAAGTAACATACGATTGTAAAAGTTCCCGTGAAAGGAAACCTATGAACCTTGATTTTCAGACTGCATTCAGAGAATGTCAGCGGCAGTTTATTAACTCTGTTGTTAGAACTCATCCAGCCAGGCCCTCTGATACGTGTGATTCTGATATTATTCGAAGACTGCAAGAGAAAAACCTGTTAAGTGCATTTTTATTAATTTCTGATCTTTGCGAATGTTTAATTCCATTAACATTATACAAATTGAAATCAAATAAGAGTAATAATTATGTTTATTCATATACAGTGGAAAGTGTTTGAACACTTATCATAGAAGAGTTTCGTGTCGTTAGAAAATATACAGAAGAAGATCGTATCGAATTTAATAAACAAATGGGACAATCCCTTTTTTGATTAAAAATTCATTGTGCGATTAAACGTTATTGTTAGAAAGAAATTGTTTACGTCAAGCTACAAGAAATCATTCGTATTTCCATGGAATAACCAACACGATGTTTAAATCAAGCCCTCTTATACGAAGCAACGAATACACAGATAGTGTTTCGAATATTAATGCGAGTAACTGTATCAGATTTCATTTAGGATCCATGTAATTACAATCATTCCAGAACGTTGAATATTTCCTTTCTCGTAAAGATTAGTGTAATAAATCACGGTGATTAATATGTACTCGAATGACGTTTACTTTGACCATGGTTATTTCATTAGTCAGTTAACCGAGTATTCAGAAGACAGACAGAAATCAGCGGCGGTAGGCCAATATTTCGATCGAATCCAGACAATCAATCTTCGATGAACGTCTTTATATAGGCGATCCGGGCAAACAGAGTAGTTAGCAAAGGGAGAATGGCTTCTGGATTACTCTGAATTCCAGGATTTGCCGTTATCGCCGGTGTCCGAGTCACGTAACGGAACGTAAAGACGACTTTGAGCATTGTAACGATAGCTTTCGCAGCGTGTAACGCAATTGGCTACCCTCCTGTTGGTACACCCGTTTTGGTAGGATGAACCAAGGACGATCGGATAGAGAGAGGGTGAGAGGGAGAGGGAGAGAGTGAGAGGGAAAGAGAGAGAGTGGCCAACGTAGCAATAGCTTTGATCCAATGTTTGCTACAATGCGTGCACGTAAACGTGCCAAATCTAGTTGTTCGATCGCTCATTCGATAGGTTTGACAACATTGTCTGATATGCAGCTCTGGGTATCCCGTTGTCTGTGCTAGAGTCATTAGAAACTACTGTGCTTTTATTGTTAATCCTTCGTCCGACAGGCGATAAAGCTGGACGTTTCTCTGGTAACAATTGACGTGTTTTAAGGAAAAATTCCTAGATTAATTATTGATAGAAATCTCTACATGTCCTCCGTGTGATTCTTTTTATTGGCAATATCTGATTGACGCTGATAATAGCTGTTTAACCCTTTGATGATAAGCGCGAGAGACTCAGGAGAACTGTCGAATAGAGTGTAATGGGAATTGTATAAAATGTTTTTATATAAATTTATCTTATTTTAGTCATTCTGACAAATTTAGTAACATAGTGCATCGATGACCATCGTGACAGTCAACGAGTAAAAAGCCAAACATCTACTTTGCAAGCTACTATTCGGTATTGAAAGTGATATTCATCCATGTTCCTTCAACTCATTCACGATAATTGTGGCACACAAGTAGCCAGGATTTTTCGAACTTTAGAAATCTACGTTAACTTCCGGCAAACCATGAATGTGTGAAGAAACGAGCCACAGTCGATGAAGTCGAAACTCCTTCCGGGAACCGATCGAACCACGTTCGGCGTCAAATCACCTTCGTCTTTTGCATTGTCGCGAAGCAATCGATATTCCGACGTGCTCGATTCTACAAAAGTTTCGTCGCACGACAGGCGCAGTTACTTCATCCGGAAAAATGCAACACGTCTTTTAACCCTTTGTAACGCTGCTAGCTGGTCTCGACTCGCACTTTATTTTGCGCTTTGTCCCGTCACGGCTCATATCTGATTCACTCTATCAATCTCACAAAGCCTTTCATTGGCACTCCATTCAGCGACGTTTTCTTTTTATTTCTATACCTCTCGCGCTCGCCTTTCACCAACTTATGATTATCCCCTTTGCCATGTTTTCTCTCGCACGTTCTCTCGCCGCTACTTGCTTTCACAATTCTATCCTGCACGAAAATTTTCTGTTCAACCTACTCGAAGACACGGTCTATCTATTAACAGAAAGCGTTACAGAAAGGACAGATCAGTTTCGAGATGAGTGAGTCTGCGGATGTGTATGCAAATTCATTTTTTTCTAAACACAATTAAGAAAAGCAAAAGACTAATGGGAATTTGCTTCGCCCCCTTAAATACTGCAACCAGTATTTTAGTTTAGGTATTTCATGTATCTTTACATATTATGCTATGATATTATGCGTTTCTATGCGTTTCTGTGCGTTTCTGCATCTTCGAAATTCCCGTAGTTTGAGATCACTTTTAAGAATTTTCACTATTTTTGCTATCTTATATTAAAAATGTTACACTGATCCACGTTCTACTTTGTAATAATTGTCAGAAGTCTTGTTTGATTAATACCAACGTCCGGATTTTTTAACCAATGTTACATTGAAGTAAATTCTTCGTGCGAATATTTAGCGTGTCTTCGAAAAAATGTTACTTATCAAGAAATCCGAATGGCCTGCAAACGGAAACGGTGGAGCGTTTAATTTCTTTGTCATAACTGCGTCGAATTGTTTCCACATCGCTGTAAATTTCAGCTTCTTCCACCAACATGCTCTCATTTCACTATGTCGTCTCTTACCTACTGAATTTCAACGTGCACAATTGCATTACCCTCTTGTCTTAACTCTCGTCTCTCAACTTTTAACCGAGTTTCCTGCGAAACGCTCACGTGTCTCAACTTTTGAATCAAGTTACATATGCGTATATAAGCTATGCAAATTTCTTCACACGCTACAAAGTTTCCTTAATAAAACTGCTTGCTTTATATAATTCCTTTGTTTACCGTTCATCATTTATACTAACGATAACACGTATCGCTAATATGATCCGTCGCGTGACATTTACAATCGCTACGGCACCACGTTAATCTGCCTAACGCGTTGGAAAATATGCTATTTGCAAGCACGTCAGCTTTTTTAAAATCTTCTTAACAACCGCGGTGCTAGAAGCATGCTTCGAGTTACCAGTACATAGGAACAATGTGAATAGAATTTCACAAGAGCCTAGCGAAGGGGCTCGATGAAAGCTCTAAGAGATGATATTCACGTCGGTCACGTATTATGACATCACTGGACTATGGTAGGCCGAGCAACAAAGCAGAGTCACGGTGAAAAACGCGTACGCTCACTTTCCTCCTTTACTGTATTAATCATTTTAAAGAAAACAGGCGTGTACCTGCTTTGTAGCAAGTTTTTGGACGTTACGCATAGTAATCCTCTTTTTGGCTAAAGTACGCGCGCATTTGAAGGCCAACTTCGTTAACACCTCTGTTGTTGTTTCTCTATGCTCACCTCCTTGCAAAATTTCAAATATTTTTCTTCTCCAAGCAGAGAATTTATGCTTATTTTAGGGTTTAAAACAGATATCTTCTATTTTCAAGTAACAAATTCACTGACTGTTATCGTTATCAAATATTTGTGCGTGTAAGTTTTGACTTACATGTTGTATAACCGACTTCGTGAACTTTGGAAACCCTAACATTTGGTTTCCAGAGTTGTTCCTTATAATCGTTAAGTTTAATAGCGTATTTAGACAAATATCGGAGACGATAAACTTATAATTCGCTGCACGAGTGTTTCTTAGAATATTTTGTCGCAATTTTTACACGAATCGTCGAATCAATCGCATTTTTAATCTTTATCCTGCAATCTATATCTTGAGAATTATTTCGCATCTTCTGTTGAATATTTATGGCACAAACGTTACAAATAACGTTTATTTCGAAACTATTATATTACGTAAAATATCGTCAGAGTTTGAATTTCTTTTTGGATTTTGTTATCCTTTCCCGTCATTCTGTCAATCCGATTTCACAATTTGAATGAATATTCATTTTTGAAGCTATCATCTTACATAAGAAAATATCAGGGATGATTTTCAGCGTCAGAATAAAAACTATGAAAATTGGATTCGCATCGTTTCCACTTTCCTCCAGAGTTGTTATAACCATTACTAATAATTCCGATCTTTTATCGGGCACACTTTGCGGATTGGACATATATTTCCTGAGTTAACGTTCAACCATAATTCACGTTATTCTGCATCTACACCTTACATTTATGGCCTCACTCCGACGCGAAAAGTATGATATCATCTTATACATATTCTCACTTATTTCAAATACAGTGGCAATAATCCATGATGCATGTGTGCACAACTCATCGCATAAATTTCAATTTTCTCCTGTTTTCGACTATACAAACCGGAGTTATTTATCGTATCATTTCCAATAAACAGCATTAATTATTTAGGGACTGCGAATTAACAGGAACGATTGATTCTATGCTTTATCGCAATCGGTAATTCGTGTTTCAGTTCCAAGAAAATAATACTTGTATACGAGGTGCTAATTTATTATTCGAGCAATTATTGATCCATAATTTTATCCGATTAATGATATGATGCTGTTTGAAGATCAAACAGGATAAGTCAATATAATATGAAACATGATAAGTTAGTTTTTTATGAAATTTGGTGACTACTATATACCTTAAATACAAAGTAACTGCAAAGAGGAAGAGTCTGCGCGACTAAGAATATAAGATTTCTCAAAAAATATAATTTTATTAATAAAAGAGAAATTTTTTAAACATATCCAAGAAGATTGCAAAAATACATATTTAATCCGAATATCGAATAAAAGGCAATGTTTGCTCATTTTAAAATAGAATTCTAGAAAAAAATCTGCCCTAAAAACAGGAAACATACTTCATCTCATTTACCTTTGTTCTTTACATGGAATTTAAATTGCAATTTTTAATAAACTATTTCTAATTACCTCTTCCTGTGATTCAGTTCGCTTTCCATTTTAGTTTTTAGTCAGAAAATTCAAATAATTCATCGTATAACATTCGATACTTGTTTCTATAAAATACAAGCATATTTTTCAATTGTATGTTTCGTCTAACTATATTTCAATGATCGCGTTAATCTCATTTTTAATCATCTTCGTGATCACATAACCGACCGTATCGTATTATACCGATATATAGAACAGTTATTGAATTTTCAAGGATCGCATACGCGTTTCACTGACCGATTTCTCACAGAGCCACTCTTATTGTTGGACTTTTATTTGCGCAAGATTTTCGATACAACACGGTTATACGATTATCGGTTTTCCTCGTGGCTGTAATGAAATCAAAATATTCGAAGGGATCGAACCGACTTTGGCACAGTAAGCGCGATTGTCGAAAACTCCAACTATATTATGCCAGATTTAAAATCATCCAGCATTCAACCGTATATCAAAACGCGTTCTTATACCTAAATATATGTTTCGGTACATCAATCGGCATGCATTAATTCCGCTTCGATTATCAGATGGATTTTAATAAAGGTATTATAAATTCGAGTATCTACTTTATTTCATTGGAAATAAAATAATTTTTCATTAAAACGAATCTTTAATAATATACGAGAAAATGAACCTATGGAGGGTGGCTGAATTTCAATTTCCCACAAAATTTCAGTTTTCGTCATATTTTCAGCAGAATTTAAAATGTATTTTTTTGTTCTAGTATTTCTATTGGTTTTATATGAAATTTTGCTTCTCAAGTTTTATTACTCTTTTTACGTAAAATTTCACGTTTTCTCATACTTTTTAAATACTTTTCAAATAATAATCTTTAAACTTTCAGCGGACCGTGAATTTATTTTCGAATTTTAATATTTCTATTCTTTCGTAAATAAGATTAAGAGGTGTAAATAGCAGTGACACGTGTAAAGATACATTTTAAACAATATAATAATATTGACGTAATAAATACGATGAAACATGAAATGTGTACGGATTAATTTTCAATTAGAGCGAAATAATAAAGCTCGATGAAAATTTTGATGTATACAAATATAATGAGTGACAAGCATCGCGTTGTGGAAATACGGAGATACGCGAGATTTTCAATTGAAGACCGCGTGGATCCACCGAGCCTCATTAATATTTTAATACATCGTGTAATTGCTTAATTGAATTCTGAATGCTGATTAACATTACTGATGAAAAATAACATGTTAAGTAAAATACGGAAGACAGAATTTAATTATTAATCACGATACAAATGAGAGAACTTTTATACGCGTAAATTCCTACGGTACACGTAATTCTTCATTGTCTGTAAAGTTCATTGCCCTCCAAAATATCTTTGTCGATTTAATTCCAGGCATATTGGATGGAATATATTTAGAACTTTAAGAGAATCCATTATATCCCATTTTTTAAGGCCAGTCCTCGCTGTGGGCTAATTAATATCTTTAAAATCCTTCGTACTTGATCTAATTGAAATTTCCTGGAAAGAGTATAAGTTCAGGTAAACTGGATTATTTTTAATCATAATTGATTCCTGCTAAATAACATTTTACGTTTCGATGCATTATACATTTTTCAGATGTTCAAATAAATCAATCTTATGTGTTTCTTATATTTTGTTTATTATTATTATACATATATAATTAATTTAAATATAATTAATTAATATAATTATTTATTGTTATATATAATAATAATAAACAAAATGTATATATATTGTAAATAAATATATAAAATATAAACATATATATATTATATACATATATATATATTGAACTTACTCCTGAAGGTAAGTTCACGTGTTTCGAAACACGCGGTATATAATTTATGATACGTTACACTTTCGGAAGTCATTAATCTTTGTAAACCATGGCTGAACACGTTTCCACATGACCGACGGAAATCTCGATAGGAAATCACATTGCTAACATATTCGAGGTTACAAGCGTGTGCGGTTTCTGCGTCCGTATATCGGCGAAAACATCGTTCGATTTCCTCGCTTATAACTAGACCGCGGATATTTGTGCAAATTCGTGTAAATGTAATTTAGAAAATGGAACTTACTTATGGAAAGATGCCTCATCTATTAGATATCGTAAAGGGTACTTTGAATATCTTACGTATCTCTGCATATTATGCATATTCTATGCATTTCTGTAGTTTCAAATTTCTTGGAAATCGCGACCTTGCAGATCAAGACGAACGAGATGAAGATAGTCGTGGACGATCAAACGCGCTAGGACAGGGACCTGCAGCGAAGTCGTAAATCCATTATACAGAACTGTAATTAACAAACGACGAGCGCACGACGCAATCATGCGTCGACTAGAATGAATTCATCATTCGTCCGCCTGGGAGACGCAGTGATCGCTACTTGACCGTATAAACTCGTGACAAGGTCCAGCCGAAACTACGTATGGTTGCTCGATGCACAGTTGCAATAGCAAATTGATCAGAGGCTAACATAAACTGGTATTCCAAGAGAGATCGGTTCACCATTTTGGTAGTTATTTCATTCCAGCAATCCCAGTGCAGCACCCGTGACTTCGTTTCAAACGTTTCATAATTCTGTTCGAATAGATTTATTCTGATGGGAATGGATACGATAGAGGAAATGTTTTATCGAACAAGAGACAGAAATAGTTCGTAATTTGGTCTCGCGTCCGTCAAACGCAATTCTGACTCGATTCCACCAATATCATCTTCGTTTTAAAGTATAGACGAGTTTCAATTTAAATTTTGTCAAATTTCATTTTATTTCTGTGAGTCATAGAATAGCATAATACACATTCAGAATGTTTCCTATTGTTCAGAGTCCGCTAATATTGAAATATGTCAAAAATGTTATTTATGTTATATTAGGTTGCCCGAAAAGTTTCTTTCGTTTTATAAGGATATAATAGGCGCATAATGTTTTTTGTTTCATATTAGTTTATTGAATTATGCACGAACTTAATAATAGAAATAGAACGAAATGAATCATACCTAATTCAACAAAATAATATAAAACAGAAATTGTTGTTCATCTATTATCACCTTATGAAACGAAAGAAATTTTCCGGACAACCTAATATATTTACAAATATATAAGATGTTGCTATGATCACATTACAAGAATTAGCGAACGAAGCGCAATCAACGAAATTGAACGAAGCAGGAAATGTAATAAAAATGATGTTATAACAGAAGATCCTTTCCTGTGTATTTAAGCAGAGAACGTAGAGTAAAACGCGTTATTTGAGCCTGTCTATAAAAGTTCGTGTATGTCGATGCGATGAAAAACGCTTATGAGAATCTTCGTTTTGAGTTTATGGAGAACGTTTTCACGAGTTCGCTCTTTGTATGCCAGCACAAAGACCTCGAAAGACGATAGATTTTTATTCCAATTGCTAGTAACAAAAAATTAGCGGAGATCTAATTCGCTTTCGTAATAAACGACGGGTAGTATCGACTGGGAGATGGCCAACTTTCAATTAATATTTTATAACGGAGATTTTTCATGGATTTTTTATAAACATTGTATCACCAAATTATTGATCAGAGAATTACTACTTTTAATATTTTCACGTTTCACGGACAGAGAGAATGAACTTCGATTAAAAAAGCCTGCGCTTTGTAAATATTGTACCTGATATCTGGAGAAGTATATCCAACAGAGGTTTTTCGAATAAGTAAGTAAAATATTTTGAAACAGTTTCCGTATTAAATTAATACTTCATTTTAGTTTGATTTAACCATTAAATTTATCATTCCTCTGAATATAATAAAAGATATTGAGAGTTAACGTTTAAAAGTTAAAAATTAATACGTAGAAGAATAACGTGGAAGAGATAGAGAACGATATTTCCTATACATTGAATTTGCGCAAAGAATAGCAAAACAATGTAAAATCTGTACACAATGCTTTTTTTCAGGGATAATTTTCCACTGATGCATCAGTGTATTAGTATAATAGGTACATTTCATTTCATCTCTGTATCATTTCCAACGTTAAAAATGGGATTCCTTTATGTAGTGAAGGGCACTTAGTTGTATACAATTAACGAGGATTCTTAATCGTCGAAGGAAAAAATCGATTCCTTTCGTCGGCGATTTAATAGCTATCGACGCCGCGCTGGTTCGCCACAACCCATCATACTTTTATGGCCATAGTGTTTTAAATTAATTTCCCTATTATATTAGCATAAAAACTCGCCGATTAAAAGGGTTGAAAGGAGTTTCTGTGACGTTCTTTTCTCTTTGATGCAATCTCGGTGAATCGAAGTAAAATTATCTTCTTATTAAACTCTGATATACAGTGTACATTGGAGCGTGAAAGTCGCTTGATCAGGTATTTTAATATAACGTAATTCACCAACTAAACAAACATCGACCACCTAAATATTTATCTTATTTATTATTAAACTGCGCATGTTTACGCAATTTTATATTTTTATGAATATATTTAAAAAAATGGTATGGTAAAAAATTTCACGTATTATACGCATTCTGTAAATTTTTAGAATCTTAAATTTCCCAAAAATCCATAAATATCTGCAGCCTATTTATTAATGTACGAAAGATGCTCTCAGAGCGTAGAAATTATCTTCGCCATTGCTTTCCTTTATACTTCTCGTATCTGAAAAGTTCGAAATGCACGCGCACGTATGACAGAGAACGTTCAATAGACCAATGTTCCGTAATTTGACAAATAGAAGAGCGAACCGCGTTATCGCAACAGTTGGAACGCCATAGGAACGAAAATTTATCAAAGCGCAGAGACTGAATCGTACGCTCAGCCTGCTAAGCCCGACATTTATAATGTCCATAAAACGAACGACGACATAACATTCGACTTTATGAATCCCTGAAATCATAAAGACGCACTGAGACAGGCACGTTTCAAGATGGGGCGAATGGGTGCAGCACCAGTCGGTGAAGGCTCTGGATCGAACTTCGTTTTGAGCCACACCGAGCTAAGCAATTCCTTTTTATATCATTCATATCGTATAATAGCTTTTGACGAATTTCCAGACTGCGAGTTACTAGTTTTAAAGGCACATAGCTTTTAAAACAAAGATCCGCGCGTCTGAAAATTCATATCTTTTCTAATTCTTCTCGTCGAAAACTATCATGCGTTCTATATAAAAAAAACACAGATTCAGTGTACCCGAAAATAAAATTTAACCAAACGCAAAGGTTCCCCGAAATTTCTCCAACCACCTTGTTCGATGAAAGGTCGAAGATGTATTAAAGATCAGGTTTCATTGTTTCACCCAAGAATAGAATGATTCTTGGCCACGAAGTTTTCCTCCGGCATCTATTTGGGGAGAGGTTATCGAATCTGAGACATTTTTCGCGGCGGGACGGTGGTATCTCAAACCTGATCAAATTAGAGAAAGTTGAATCGCGACAGGGGAGCTTAAGGGACCGTTCGTTCGTCTCTGTTTGATGTAACACCTTTCCATCGACGAACGAAACACGTCGATTGCGGACGGTTCGATTAAAGGCAATCGGCTTCTGGTTGGACGAGTTTCCTCGAGAGGGTGGCGATCACCCTCTCGTGACATTGAACAACTTTGGCGATCGAACCTCGAACGAATTTTTCGTCACGAAAAATCGCCGCAAGAACGTCCTTCGAAAGATCATCGGAGAGTTGCTGTTACGTAATTTGTTTTGGGATTTATTCTCGGAAAGATACGCAATAGGAAATTAGATACGAACAATATCGCTTTGATACCGTGAACGCCGCTGGTTCATAAATTACGAAATGTATTTTCCAAGTAAAAGCAAGATCAACCGCGTTGTTTTCGACAAACGTGCTTACTTGCTTGTCAACACGTTGCAGTTTTTGATTGATGTATTAAAGCTCTATGTATTAAAATTTCAATGTAATACTATGCGCTAGAGCTTTATCTCTCTATGAATTGTACACTAACGCTGTTTAACGAACTTAATCGTTTTAACGAATTTTTCACTTTATGGATTTTTCATGAACAGCGGTATTATACATTTATTATTTTATAATATATTTGATATTCGAGGAAATAAGTAAAATATACGAAGCAGCAAGAATTTTTATTATAATTTCATATCTACTGTATATTTTGTAAATAGGAAAAAAAGAAGCTATTTTATATCACTAATCGTGTTGTAATATCTAGCACATCTTTTCTAACATTATTTTATCTCCGGTCCAAGATCGTTTTAACATGAAGAAAATTTAAACTACGATGCATTTTTCTTTCGCCGAACTTAATTTTCCAAGGAACCCGGCTTGTACATCGATCAGCGTTATGTTCTTGGTAAAAGCATATCAGTTTAATCACTCTTGCTACGATAAAAAATGCTGCTATAATAAAAAGGGAATAAAGACCCTGTAAGATAGTGCAGTGGAAGTCGTTAAACATGTATAGTGATTTTTAGTTCATAACAAGAGCTTACGGTGAATTATGATCGATATCTTTTAATAGGATTAGACAGTAAATTTCCTAAAATAGTTTTCAACGACGTTATGATACATTTTTCACGTGTACAAATCCACCTTCTATGTAAAAACGCTTCAGTCGCGTGATATTCGCATTCTTTGTCAAAGGATATCGATTTAATGGTTCTGGTTGCCATAAAAGCGAAGTGAAAAGCTCTTCATAGAACATAATGGTATATATTAAACACATAAACGATTTTTATATTATAATGAATGCTTTTAATTAACTACAGGGAGTGAAGGCTTGTAATAAAATCTGGTGCAGAATTCTTCGATATCGATATCGAAAACTGTACAATTTGTAACGCGGTAACTATGTTTGCTTTTTCCCCCAATAACGTTTTCCATTAATTAATTTAACCATCTCTGAAATCCTCAGCCATTTTAGTCTTCGTTAAAAAGGCTCGAACGATCTTGCCAATAATAATGATGTTCGATTGTAAAATTAAAACATTCTTTACGGTCTTCTTTTTGTTAATTCTTATATATTTCTAGTCATTTTATAAATTAAAAAGTATCGATTATACATATTCATTGTACATACCGTACACTTTCAGATTGATTTTAAATCTTATAAGTATAATCACAATAGTCGTACGTTATCAAAATGATAACGAAATTTGAAAATGTTTTATATAATACAGATCGTATGTACGTAAAAGTTTCCTACGATGATTGTTCATAGCGTACGTTAATATAGTAGACTTAAACTAACTCGAGTTAGTATCTCGTAAGAGAGGTTTCTTCAACTTTTTTAAAGAATAAAGAGGGTTCTTTGTTTTTTACGACACCTTAAGCTTTAAGGTATTGTACGGAAAAGACGTAAAACCGTAAAAATCTTGAAGTTAATTAATCCAAAGTAACACGCGAGGCTTTATTTTTCCTTCTGTCTCGTCGAAGAAACGAACAGGAACGAAGTTCCCTCGAAAGTGACAGATTCAGAGAATTTTCTGAAGGAATACTTTGCTGGGAAGACTCTTTCTAAATGCGAGCCATTCGATGCATGCGCATGACAATTGTCCCAGAAAGGGTTGCCCGAAATCCCATCGCCTAATTTATTCTCCGCGTGTCCGAAGTTTCCAAATTCTCCGGTTCTAGCGAAAGCGGTTCGAAGCGAAAAATCGACAGGCGGTCTGCATCAAAATGCACAAATAACTTTTAACAAGGGATTCGGAAAGTCTTGAGAAAGAACGAGACGCCATCGCAGAATTCAGCCAAACCGGTGTCACGCGCCTTCTATTCCTTGTTTGTTGCTGCTGAGATGTATTCGATGGAAATAAAACGATTGGCTCTCGTTCCTCGTTGCTCGGCCACGATCAGAATTTTCTTCCAAATTCATTAAATCGTCGATTGGATGAGAGTGCAAGTGAGATAAAGGGAATTCGTTAATTACGCAGGATAGATGACATGTCATCGATTTTAACGATATATGTTGCCAAAATCAACATTTTGAGTATTTGTCGGGTAATTTTAATATACGTTGTTTGGCCTTGGTTTTCAAGATATTCGCAAAAAACCTCAATTAAATTCAACGTCTTTAATTAAATTTTAAAATTCAGTTGAAGTTATGATTACACTCCGTTTTGGCGTAGCCGACCACATTTTTATATAGCCCAGTCTAGACTTAACTCATTAACGAGATAATCATTTTTAATATTCCGCAAATAAAAGAAATCGTAAAAAGTCAACGAGTTGGACTAGATCAATAACTGACTACCGATGGCCAACTGATAACGCTATTAGAAATAATTTTCGATGAATTGATCGATGTATGGAATATTCCACTTCATTTTGGTCTTCGTTTAATCAAAAATGTAATAAGTATAGCATCCGTTATTGAAATATTGTTTATGGAATAAAAATTTGTAAAATTAGTTGATATGTAACACATGTAATATTGAACGTAAGTTGCGCCATATCTTGAACATCGGTTGTATGTACAAGGGAAAAATATTCAGAATGTTGACTCCAACGACGTATTTCAATGTCATCGAGGTCGGTAAGGTACTTCCCTATTTCGCATAATAACCGAGAATTTATGTAAAAAGGTATGACGGTTGCCGAAAGACAGTGGTTTTTATTCGAGTCAAAATTATTGGCGTATATCGTGGCAGAAACAAATATTTGAATGAGGGTGTGTACATCCACTTTGGAGGTAATGGTAAATCAGAATCTTCCTTCTAGTTTTCTGTCCCTTTCTCCTCTTTTCCTTTTTTCGCGGATAAACAACTCGATGGGGCTGCGGATATAGCGTATGTACGTTTAAAGTGGACCCTCAAATTTGGCTGGTAGCAGAGTAGTTTATTTCAAAACTTTCTGAAAATGTAGATCCTGCAATTAAATACCTAATCCGTTAATTCTTGTCTACTATTTCTTTATTTTCTTTATATATTTATTCTATATTCTACATTTGTGTAGCAACAGTTTAATATAATAAGAAATAAATAATGAATAAAATAGTAAAAAATAATAAATAATAGAAAATTTGTCTATTGTATATTTCTTTATTTTCTTTACATGTTTATTCTATATGCTACATTTGTGTAGCAACAGATTAATATAATAAGAAATAAATAATAATAATAATAAAATAGTAAAAAATAATAAATAATAGAAAATTTGTCTATTGTATATTTCTTTATTTTCTTTATATATTTATTCTATATTCTACATTTGTATAGTAATAGTTTCATGTAAAGAAATCTTCTATTATCACAATATTTATATAAATACCATATCATTTTAAAGGACACATGAAACCAAAAGTACCTTTTCGATTTTTTCAAAACGTGATTTTTGTACTTATATTACTATATTCTGAACTTATCTGTTGGAATTGGAATTTTCGAAAACTTAATATCCTGGCGTTTTGTGTAAATTGATTCTTTCTCATTGAATGGAATACAATCTTGTTAATATGCACCTACAAATATGATCGACTGGGATTACATTAATTCAGTTCAAGTTAATTAATGTTGCAAATTCCGCACACTGTAGGATAGCTTATTTCGAATAGTTGGAAATTTCATAATGGACCACGTTTACGCTCGCAGAATGTTGATGATCTTCTGAAATGCAATTACCGAAGGTAAATGAGATTAATTTTGTTTGTTCCATAGTTCTATTGACCGCGCGTGAAAGAAAATAAGTACATTCCGATATTGGAAAATATTATTTATACTTTACGTCGTGTCACAGTACATTTCCATTACGCTCTACGTTAATACGAATCTAATCGATGTACAATACTAATGGAATCACACAGACGACATATATAGAATAGAACTTCGCACTCAATGTTAATTTCAAAAATATTTTCTTAAACATACTTCGTAAAATAAACGCGTAAACATTATTTCCCCAAAGATGAGACTGGGCTGAAAGCTTTCTAGCCGAAAGTATCATGAGGATTACTACATTAAGCTTCCACGATCGTCGTACTTACTAATTTACCAACACTTTGCTTCCCGAAGCCACGAATAACACTGCCAACGCACCACGCCTATATCCCAAAACACATGCACCATATTTAGGATACATAATTCAAGATTCCAAACAATGCACCTCATTGCCGAAAAGCTCCACTTTCAGCTGCACCCTAGAGCCCTTGTGTACGCGTTTCTCATACCGAGTGCCCCAGATTTTTTCTCCGCCAAACTTTCTGCATATACATTCTATGGTTCTAGATAGACCGCGAATGTTTATGCAAATGTAAATTTTCACCAACACAACTAAAAAAGAAAAAAGACAAAATGGGAGCCAAGTGGCTAGAGAATCTAAAACTCTCAAGTAGCAGGAAAATCACGTTCTCGTCATAAGCCCGGCTGAAGACTAAATATCGCCCCCTTTTAACCGCGTATACCAAAGTATCTCAGAAAAATCTGAGACACCCTGTATACGTAGGAAATACGAAACACGACCGCGGAACGTCCACGACTCCGGCGCTCTCCTTTGGCGATGTGCAAACGGGACGTCTTACTTCGCTGGAAAGCGGTTGGGCGTTTTTTTTTTTTTTGCTAACAAAGCGGCCAGCCGAAGGAACGTCGGCCGTGTGGAAAATTCTCGGTCGTCAGGGTTCGCGCTTATCGCCTTCTGGTAGTAATATTTTAAAAAACAGACGTCTTTAGACCATCACCGCCCCGTCCCCGCGTCATGCATTGTTAACTTGACCCACATACTTCTCGACACACCTGCAGCGTGTACGCGCGGCCACCTAGAAACGGAGGAGAGTTGAGAGGGACACGAGAAACGTATCAGCAATGCGGCAATGGTCGCCCTTGTTGCCCCAGCGATTAATTATTCTTATGTCAGCCTACGGTTCGTCGCGATTAGTGCTCGCCAGGGGAGACCTCGTTTCGTCAGCTATTTCTTTGCGTGCTAAAAATTCCACTGATACCGGTGCGCTATTTAATGCCTGCGTCAAATATATAACGATATATTTATTTGTAATACTACATTTTTCATGTTTTTGATACGAGTGTAAGAAAGAAAAATTCGGACTAACAGATCCCAGTATATTAGATTTCGTGTCATTTAGTAGTATTCTCATATCGTTATAACAGTTTGGTGTTACGAAAACGAGATACGTAGAAGCTATTAGGTTGCCCGAAATTATACAAAGATGAAACATAATCTGTCGAACGTTGTGATCTTTATTTTGATAGAATAAAATGGATCATACGTAATTCGACAAAACAATGTAAAATGTAAAATCTTGTGCATCCATTATTTCCTTATGAAACGAAAGAAACTTTTCGGACGACCTAATAATAAGAAATACTTGATTGGAAGATAAGGGTGTGTAACGATATTTTCCAAAGCTGCTATATCTCTAGCGTAAAATGAAATTACTTATAATTTGAAAAATAAATCACAAGCTACATTTTCGTACATAAATCTGTTTCGTCGATTTCGATGTCTGCAATTTCTTGTGTCTACCCTATAAATATCCTTCGCGTATTCTGACACACCCTGTATATTTCCCTTAAATTATCGAAAAGAAATTCCACGTTCACTGAGCTATAACACGTAAGATAGAACAGCAACGTTGAAACTTCCATTACAGTGTGCCAACGGAGCTTAGTCTTTTTCTTCACTTTATTGGGAGATTTGGCAAAAAACCATTGTAATAGTGGAAACGGCAATTCAATTCAGATTTTCGTTTCTTCGCTACGTTTCAATGGGAGTCTAACGTGTCATAAACTTCGAAGTTTCTAAAGAGCGAGACAGAAATTAGTTTTTGTCGGTTCTGGGCGCGGATTCAGGGCTCGGAGGAAATTCAGCTTCGTTGCCAAAGTTCTGTTCACCAACGGACACGGAGCAGGCATGTTATACTCCCACTTGCTGGTGCATTTGAAGAAGGGGTGGAGCTACGGAAGCTGCGGCTTCAAGCTAGAAGTCAAATGGTTCCCAGACATATTATAATGCATTTTGGGACCACTGCTAATTAGCTACTGAAATATCGAACTTCCAACGATTTGAACAATTAATGATCAATTAGTTAGTACACGATATATCTGGCTCTCAATTAGTGCTTAAATTAAATTTGTCCTTTAATGCGTAGTATTGACATCCAACGATATATCTACAGTGGGTCACGAAAGTATCCGAGCACTTACAACAATATATTTTATGAATATTATCCGGATTATACGAAACATTTTGGATTTTCGTCAGCGCTGCGATGAGACACGACTACCATGACTATAATAGCAAAATTTGAAACCAACCCGAAAATGTATACAAAGGTTACAAGATATTTATTGCAAACGTACATTTAGTAAAAAATTACTATACAAGATGAATAGCGGTATGAAACATACAATCGGTATAAACATATATTAGTATTTAATATGTTATATACAAATTTGCAATTAGTATGTAAATGCAATAATAAATAATAAATACGACAGTGGGCAAATACTTTTCAGAGTCACTGATTAATTCATAACGCGATTAGCAATTAAAACACAAACTGTGTGATGCATAGTTCACTTTACGGTTCCAAAACCTTAGAAGGGATCGCCTTTGGGCTTTTTGACTTTATCTAATGCTCACTCAGCGGTCGAAGGGACGACAACGATGACACTTTTATTATTAACGCTGGCGGGTCATTCGTTAGTCGAGTTGTTTGCGCGTGGCTTTTTGGGGCGGCTTAGTCTCACGCATTTTGCGGGAATTTTTCGCACAGCGTGTCAGAATATTCACGAAATACGTTTTATCCGTATTTGCTTGCTGTGTGTTACGAAAAACTGGTTGCCGCCACGCGCGGCTTTTCCCAAAACCTGCCCGCCATTCGGAGGCTATTTTTTCATTCCAAAGTTGATTTACAAGGTTTTATTATGTGAAAGAAAGTTTCGTGTGCGTGTCACGAGACTAACAGGTTTAAATCACTCTATATATGTCATCAATAGTCAGATGGAAAGTTGTTTATCGTAGTTTTAAAAGTGTCAGTGAAACCAGCAAAATTTTTGGAAACTATTAAACTGGTCAGTTTTTTGATTGGATGGCGCGCTATTAGATTCGGAGAGTTCGATACGAATGCAAATTTTTAACAAAAATGATTCCATCATTTTTAGGCATCAATTATCTCAATGAAACGTTTGAAAAATCATTATTTAGATGACACGTCGTTTTATTTGGCAACCGTCGCATATGGAAAAATTAATTCACCTACGAGCTGACTCTCTGAAAAATTCCATACTCGGACACCGTGCGCTATCGTGTCCCATCCCATACATAATTTACTAAAACCTCGTCCATCTAAAATACAGCACGTCACAAGTGACCAATTCTTTTTCGCGAACGATGCTTCGACGCTCGCAAAGTATCTTAATTAATGTTGCACGAAAGCTGGCTCGAAGCTCCGACACGAGTTCGATAAAGTGAAAAAGGAGGAAGGACAAGGTCCGTGTTAAAGGCGCATCGTATAATAAAGCAGCGGTCTTAACGAATACGTTTCTGTAAAAACCAAAATAAAAAAAAGGAGAAGGAGAAAGAAAAGAAAAAGGGAAAGAAATCGGTTTCTAGTAACCTTTTGAAGTTATTTTGCAATTTTATCGGCACGTTTTGTCAGACCAATTGCTACGCCATAAAAAGGGCGTGAGACGAGTAAACAAAAAGAAATATAGGAAAAAGAAAAAAGGAGAAGCGAGCAAGATGGACGAAAGGGAGGAGAGGATACGAAATTGGAAGAGTGGGCAGGCGCAAAGCAAAATGCCGGGCATCGGAAAAGCAATTGTCCGGATTAAACGCGTCGGTCTTCCGTACTGGACCTTTTCATATCTGGATTTAATTTATTCCCCCAAAGCACGGTCTGACCGGGGTGCGTGATCGAATCGCGATTACTGCTGGTCTGATCAGAAATTCGAAATATTCAATTAATTTCACGGCTGCCACCGTGGCCGGTCGAGGGTGTTAGATTTCCGAGCAAAACATTCCTCGATTTACCGTGAATATCGAACATTCTACTTTTTAGCGATAAATGCACAAGCGGATAAAGGGAACCGTTTGAAAACGGAAGAAATTTTACGATTAAATAAGCAAACTCTAAATTTAACGATATTCCATAGTTTCACATTTTATGTTCTTGATTTCTATTATTTCTGTGAAAGTTGTTAAATCCAACCATGTACATTCCACGCATTCGTATTTTCATTCTTCGATGTTCGTACATTCCTACATAGGATTCAAATTATTTTTTTTTTCTTTTTTTTTAGTGTCCAAAAATACAAATCTGCTTATTTTTCCAGTACCGAAAAATATTCCCTGGTTGAGCGTAATCACACACGATATTATTCTTAGGGAGCAACGAACGTTGAACGTCGCGCAACGTTGTCGGTTTCGACCGATTCGAAATTTAGCGAGATTTGTCTGCGGTGGCCAACGTACAGCCGATTTAAATAAGCGCATTTTGATTTAATGACACCGATAAATGCATGTCGTATTATTAGCGTTATGTTTGCGTTAACAAGCTGCCGCGAGTTGGATAATTTATTACTGAAAATTGGTCAGGAACCACGGCCAGGCTGTACTCCGTTATGTCGGTCATGATCATCAGAGTAACCAGGAAAACTTTCCACCGCTACAATTTATATCTGTATCAAATTATACTGACTGCATGCGCTTTAATGTGTCGACTGTACAAATTACTTTGTCTCACGACACGAGTAACTTTTCCTATGAAATCGACACTGTTTCATTGCGAATAATTGTACGGATTTCGAAATGATGACTGTGATTTTCTGGTAATAGTTCAGCTTCGTAACTGCTTCTGTATTATAGGTAACTCCATTTTCAGAACTACTCTTCAGCGGATACAATTTAGTTCCGCGTTTGAATAAGTAGAACATCGCGAAAATATTTTAACAATCAGCAAGTTGCATTAATTTTATGCACACCTGCGACTCTGTCTACACGGTTAAACTTCTTTTTTCAACGATTCACTTTTACACGGCTGTACTTTTACGCGGTCTATTCGCTTCTACACGGTTTTTTGTAACACGTGTTATTAACTTTTACACGGTTAACTCTAACACGCTCTGGTTACAGTTATGCGATTTTTTTTAACACGTTTTACCATTTCGCTGTAAGTGATACGAATCTCGAACGTTTTACGCGATTTCAAAGGGATTTCAGAATCTGTATGGCTTGTTATAAAGAATTATTAAAAGAAGAAACAAAACGTATGTCATCGCAGCTGATACAAAACGATCAGACGAAGAATATTTCGAACGACGAAGAATATTTCGAACGATGAAAATGAATTTTTCTCAGTGATAAGAAACCGTATTCGTTGCGATATAACAGAGAGGAGGGATGAATAAAATATCGATATTTTAAAGAAACTTCTTTTATTTTCTTAACACCCTTTACCTTTTCTTCTAAATTACCTTTTAAATTACCTTTTTCTTATGAAATAAAATGTTGTTTTAAATTGCTCTTTTTAGTGTTTCCTTTAGTTTAAAACAAGTTTTATACTTTTATGTAAATCAATTGCATATATATATATATATGCTACGTATAGCTGAATTTTTAATATGTGTGTATGAGAATTTGATGTAATTTGCTCATTATCCTTTCTCTATTAACTAATTAATCAAATTCCAATTTAGTAAATTAATCCAATTTAGTAGAAATTACGATATGAACTATCAATAGAAATAATATTACACAGAAACTTTTAAAGGTTTTCCTAGTAATTAATTAATGATCAAGTTTCAATTTACTAGAAATTACAGCGTGGACTATTAACGATTAATGCGAAACACAGATTTTGAAAAGTTTTCTTACAAATTGATTCATCAGATTTCCATTTATAATTATCGACATACGATGATAATTTGATCAGAGTAAACTATTATTATGGCGGAGAATTGTTGTTCTAGAAGAATTGAGAGTTTATCCTGTTGGGAACAAAGCAACATGTTTCCAATGATGTTACTCGTATTTACGATTAATTATTGCTTCCAATTTATATTTGAACAAATTGACACCGCTTGCTATTAATTTGCTCTGACTAATCGAGGACTACAGTTCATCCTAGAAATTGTGTTCAAACATTTGTTTCTCACTGAAATATTGAACTATTTACAAATGGGATGATCTGATACGATTGATTGCACTGTAATGCTTTCCATTCGTTAAATAATGCAGTAATGTTTTAACAGAAATTATATCAAACAATTTCGCAAATATATGTACATTTATTTATTTTTTGGCTTCACAGATTAGAAAAAGGATTTGAGTTACATATTTCTAACTCTCACTCGTACATTATTTAAAGCACCCACCGCATACAAAGACTCACAACCCGTTCACAGTCTCATCCCAAACTAAACTAACTCTAAACTAACTCAAACTAACTCTAAAATATAAAGCATAATATTATTATTGATAGTAATACAATTCTATTAATTTAGAATATCTGTAATCTACAAATTTGTGGGCTACTAATTTTACTTCGAACTATCTTTCAAATTACATTCACATATCTAACTGAATGATAGTATAAGTAAAGTTCAATAAATCACAATTGATTTATAATTAAACGTTGATGCGTCCCTGTTATTATTTGATATTTGAGTATAATTATGTAAAATACGTCCCATTATTATGTTATGAATATTAATTATAAATCGATACTCGTGTTCTTCATATTACTTTTCAAGAGTTTACGTTCTCAACTTCTCGGTAACTTAGCATCAATGAATTAGTTATTTCCCTAATAATAAATAAATCTATCTGTAACAGTTATCATTTAGGCATTATCGTCATAAATGTCTTGAAATTGTATCTTGATGAAATTTTATTTCATGTTGTGATTACTTTTGGAACGCATAGATAACTGTTTGGAAAAACCGACGGCTGGAACCTTTTCACGTCGCGTCAGAAGCCCTTCGAAATTCAGGAAGCACTAACGAGCTCATTAAGCAATCAAAACTCTGTGATGAACGTGGAGATGTTGAAACTTTAAAGCGGCAGCTTTAATCGACTTCTGGAAACGTATTATGCTGAAGGTAACGTTCTTTATTTGTTCTTCAGAATGCACAAATATTTCTATTAGTTTAAGCAATCGCTCCAAATTATGCGCAACTCGTTCGTTTACGGACAATTTAGGTTTTATCGTTTCGACGACTTTAATTTACTGATCAATTTCGAAGCGTGATCTTCCAACGAAATTTCATGTTCTATGTTTTATCTTTACAATTATGTAGATTTGATGCTGTCGCGATCCTCGAATTCGTATATTTAAATCTGTTTTTAACAAACAAGAAGGCTTTTAATGCTTTAAGAACATGTTTATCGTAGAATTGACACGAGAAATCTAGCTTAATATCGTTTTAATTTTGTTTTAAATTTGAATTTGTTTTTGACGTTAGAAGAATATAATTGGGTCAGAGATGACCGAGAGAACGCTGCACAGTTAAATACGGATCTACATTATTTTCAGCGCAATAAACAGAGGCGCAATTAACCAGTTACGAATACTTTTAATTCGACTCAAATTAATTATATGGAAATTCTATGAAGTTGCAATTATTTTACGTGTCGTTGAAAATTCTGGAAGTTTGAAAAATCTATTTCATTAAATTCGTGCATTAAAATATCACAATATATCCTACTTATATTACACATTCTTTTTAATTGAATGGTATATCACTTTCTTTTAATTTTCAAACTGTTTGTTTCCCATTTGCCATTTGTACCTAAATAGAATAAATTGCGGTATATTAATACTGTTTTTATAGCCTGAGTAGTCTAAGCAGATACGTTCTATAGATTGATCTTAACTTCAAAAACGTAATAAATCGAAAAGCTTCTGGGAACAGGGCTTTGTAAAGATTTTAATAATTCAACTATTTTACTGGAAAATACACTCAGCATGTTAGCTGTTTCACTATATTAATGGCTTTAGATAGTAATCAGCTTACATTAGAAATTCATTGAATTCATTTAACCCTTGAATTCTATTTCAGTCGTTAGGTGAAACATAATGGAGTTAACTCGTATCAGATTAAAATTAAGCTTTTTTATCCAAACTGAATTTCCGTTTGCTTAGAATTAAATTTTTCCCGAAATTACTATAGAAATTCGGACTTTTTGAAAAAATTTTTCGATGTAGAATTCCCCTTCTAGCTGTATTTACATGTATGAAATCATCCACTAATTTTATAATAGAATTCGAAGTTGATTCTTCCCGTTTTGGTATTCTAAGTTGATTCTTCCCCATTCCAAGTATCATCATACGTAAACGCAATTATTTAAAGAGTTAGAACTACTAATATGAGAAATGCAAAAAATCTTGACGACAAACAAACGATCATTAACGAAATCTGTCATTCGGAATTCTGCCATTTTATCGCACTATCCAAAGGTCGAATTATTAAGAACGCGTGTTATACGATAATAATCGATTGTGATTTCGATTTTTTTTTTACAAAACGTACACGCTAAACGCCTGAGGTATTGTATTGTATTATATATAATTTATATCAAAAAATTATAGAAATCTTCGATAATACTCTTTTAAAGACAAACTCAAAGTATTTATCTAAAAATTCCTCGCTTATTTTGACAAACGACTAGAATCTTCACTTCGCTTTGATCTTGGTGAAGTAAATCGTTCAGTTCAACGTGGATCAAGCACAAAGTGTTTCGTGGAAACAGCAACTCATCTTTCTGCTGGCGTCCTGACGCGCCTTTTCGAGTGTGACGATAAACGAAACGGAACGTTTCCCAAGTGATATTTATGCGAAATGAGGAAGGAGCCGTGAGACTTTCGAAACGATTAAATTACGAAACTGCCTACTGCTGACACTTTGCTCGGCTAACTTCGTTCCGTGGCATTCTCAAGAGGTCTCGTTTGAATTAAACTTTCTTTAACGTCGCTGCTGAAACTGACTCGCAACGGCTGTAAGTTCGCTTTTCAAACGTATTATATACATGAGTTTGTATATTAGAAAGTTGAACTGTTCGTAGATTTTTTAGGGGAAATTACTTGAATTTATTAGAAAATTTATCTCGTAACCCCCTCTAATCCAACGATTGTTACATGATACGCATCTAATTTATAAAAAAAACATTGTGGCTAGTACACTACTATAAAGGCAAGTCAGGGTCAGAACTATTTTATTCAGGAGCTTTTGACACAAAATTTCTTTCTCCTTGTTCTACGACTGAATATTCATTAGGTCTTCTTCTCTTCTCATCTCAGATGAGCGTTAAAAGCTGGACATTCTGTTGTATAAAAGATAATATCGAGATACCTCAAGAAGCTGAAATAGAAACCGTGTCTGCTTGACGCATCACCTTCGAAAATTAAAGTGAATGTTTTAGCGATGTTTATAAGAATAGAAAAAGATCTTGTGGAATTCATTTGTAAACAACCTTATTCGCAAATAAATTTTTGTTTTTTTTTTTTTTTATTGATTTCATTTTGGAATAAGTAGCGCGCAACGCATACAACATTTTCGATGAAAATATCTTCGTGTTTCGTTATCGGCGTGTAATATTTATATCCTTTAATGAAGTGGGCGCATAGCTTACGCTCTCCCTCCGTTTATATTTAATATTCAGCTAGGGATTGCGGGTTATTTTCAAGCAGAAGATGAATGTCGTTTCGCTACGTTGTACTCAGTATTACGTATTTCCTCGCCTTGTGTATCTCTTAATAAAGTTAACATTGTAGTATTACGTATTATCGTAGCTGTTCGCGATATCACATCGGGCAATAACTCTTTGTTAGCAAGGCTGTATCTCCACGCTTCTCTTTTATGCCCTCACAAACGTGACGTCGTATAAATGAAATGCGCTGCTACGAGTTTCATTTGGTTTTTTTTCCCCATTAAACTTCTAACGGAAACATTTCATGTTAAAACTATCTCTAATTAGATAACTTGTTTTTAATTAGGCTAGAACGTAGCTAAAACTTGCAGCGCAAATTGCATATATTTGAACCGCGAATATCGTGTCATATGAATATTTTCGAGCAACAAAGTTAGATAATTTAAGTCGAGCACGAATAACTTATATTTATTGTAAATCAAATACCTTTATATAATTACCATAATACTTTGTATAATTAATTGCCATTTCACGAAAGTTTGTACAATAGGTATAGCGGGGGAAAAAAATACCTGGAAATTGGAAATATATACTTAGAAAATTTGGGAACCTATAGAAAAAACGTTTCTTTAACATGTACGTATAATACGTTCAAGAATGGTTCTGTAGGCGTAGTAAGTTATATTATTTAAAGTATCACACAAGTTATATATCATATAATATATTTATAGGCTACATAGGCTATGTCATAGAAAAACCTAAAACCCCAAAGATTAAAATTTTATTGCTCCAGTAATAAATAACGAAAGTAAGTAAAGCAAACCTTAGGGATGGTCGTAGCAAATAAGGAACGAGCCTCGTACGAAAATGTGCGACTTCGGCCCAACGGAATCTTGTTCCGGGTCAACAAACGCGCACAATGTAACGCGATGCAAGAAATTAGCAATGCAAATGCTTTGTCCCATTTTACGGATGGGCAGCCTGTGTAAGCCGCGTAAGCCAGCGCGAAGTCGCTACCGCCACACGTGCAAACGTAGTTAATGTTCCGATTTCGAACGGGACTAAACCACTGACATAATATGCCAGGGTAAACACTCTGTCGAAATTCCAGAACATTCTAAACAGCATTAGGCGGCCCGTCGTACATTATTAACTTCGTTATGAAAGAAGAATACACGCTTGGTATCGCGAAACAACTCGCCCAATTCCCTTTGTATTATACTCTGTTTCGAACAACATAATCGAATCGGTTCGTCGCTGCCGGCTATTAGTTCTACATTCGTAATGGTAGACTTGGTTACGAAAATATCGAGGTACTTGGCATAGAAAACATTTATTTCATTAGCAATTAGCTGTGTGGCGAATGGACGGCGGATTTTATATTTTCGAGAATATAATTCAAGAAAATAGAAACCAGGTAGAAAATTCTTTTGCCTAGCAAGTTTCATAGAGAGCGCTGTGCTCTGGATATTTTATATATTTTTTCATATTATACGCATTCTGTGGAATTTGGCACTTTTTTTTTTGAAAACGATAAGAGCGAATTGAACGTTTAATGTTCGTAGAACTTGTGAAGTCAAATACAGTAAGAAAATTAACAAATTTAATTTACTATGCTTGTCCATCATTTATAAGGGCGTTTAAATTTTACGGTTATTTTACGTTTTCCACGTTTCATAAAATGAACAAGATAAATGTGACTGCATAAAATTATGTGAATTTATGAGAGCCATGGCATGGCAACCTGAAATTACTTTATCAGTCGACAACGTCATGAAGTAAAATATTCCACCAGCTCACGCTTCATATTATTTGTCACGTGTTGATTATTAATAGATTTGGAATATTATTGGAACTTGTTTCATCGTATAGATCTTTAGAAACGAGAGACTTGAATTATTTTGTAGCATATTCATTATCTTATCCTTATCGTTATTGCAATAAATTTACGCCCAATCTTTAAACGTCAACCACTCAGAAACTAAACTGATCAATTTCATTTTCTGCGACTATCTTAATTTTAAGAATCATTTTCTCCTTGCTTATATTTATAAAAATATGAAATTACATCAACAGTTAGAGCCTATTTATTACATATATTCACCGTATGCCAAATGTACATAAAAGCACGAATACAATAAACATCGAACGTTTGTGAAATTTATTAATTAAATTACGTGGAAAACATTTTTCAAAAGTTTCCTTTCCTTGAGATTATTATCGCGGTTATTTTATTACATCGAAGTGACATGGAATTTTTGACGAAAAGAGTTGGACTACACGTTTTAATTTTCCAACTTTAATAAATTTTAAATAAACATTCATTATTCGAAAAAAACATTTTCTACGAGATTTATGCGAAAACCAACCGAGAATATCAAACGTACAGAAGTTAATTCTATTTTACATCGAGCTAGTATAATTACAGATATTTATTTTACGTTTCAGAGTAATAAATTAAAAGAAGAAAAGCACTTTAGAGACGGTTGTTTTCATTATGAAAGCGAGAGGGTGCTTAGCAGAAAGACGATTTTTTTCTCCTCTGGCAAAAATGAAAATTACTTTCCTTTCAAAGGTGATTGCAGTGAAAGGATTAATAATAATAAAATTGATATTCGTGGTAGTCGTTTCAAAGGAAACGGAACATTTTGTACCGAGAGCGTTATAAGTAATCGTTGGAAAAATCGGAGATGTTTGACTCATTGGCCAAGTCCAATTAAACTCGCGTAAACCACATTGATCGCCGACGGTTTCGCTTGAAAAAATAATATCCGTGTTAAATCTTTTAAGAGATAAAAAGTTAATGCACATCTTATCGATACGCAGACATCTAAATTTAGAAAGAATTAAAACATTTAGGAAAAACTGGAAATTTGTCAAATGTTGATACGTTTGAGCATTTTTCTCGCTTACAATGAATGTCTTAATCAAATTAAAAATCTACTGTACGATTAAACAGAATTTATTATTTAACAGAAATTATTTACGCATTTTCAATTTACAATAAGCAGTTCTTACTATTGCGTGTAAATTAAATAAATCGTAATCATTTGTTTTTATACAAAGCCATAGATACAAAGATGGTGCTATGTGCGAATATTGGTGTGATTAACTTCAATTCTACCATCCTAGCCGGATAGAATTTTTCCGGAAAGATTTGATTTGTACTCAGTGGAAACTGGGGGGCTGGACGTACTCTTAAAATTTAAAGATAAAATTGATTGGTGTTATTCCAGCGGCCTTTCTAGCCGATTCTAAGGGTCTTCTAATTGCCTCATTCGACGAACATCAATGGCTTTAAAAGGAAAGGAGCACCACCGACGAGCTGTGACCTAATTAGAAGGGATGAAACGATATTCCGGTCGGTTCCACGGCCTGAAAACCCGAAACTCGAAATTTCTCGACGTGAAAGCATGGAAAAAGCGGCCCGGATTTCGCTACGCATCGCGTGTACTCCAGCCCTATGCCATTTTCTTCGCGCAACATGGTTAACTTGCATTTTTCAAGAGCGTTCAGAGACGAGTACCATTCCTGGAAGCGCAGCGAATTAAATTAAGAAATATCTGTCGAGCAACTTTTCTCCGCGATAACGATGTTATATTTTCCTTTAAAAGCTGCTTACAGGCCATAATTGCATTTCCTTAATTTTTACATCGCTTGACGGTGAGAAAAAAGACTTAACGTGACTGTAATTCAACATTCTTCTTTTATTAAAGCTGCACTATTTTATTAAAGTCCGATGGGTATGTTTACGAAACTCAGTGCATGAAATTCTCTTTGGATTTAACTGTTCGTACGTAAAGAAAACAAGCACTACGTTTATCACAATCTGTATGTTTATCGTAATTTTATTTTTTCAATAATTTGTTCAATATGTTCGATCAAGGTTCTCCGACACACTATGCGTTCTGTCCATTCGTGCACCTTTAAATTTCACATAAATGCATGAAGACCCATAGTCTAATTATCAAAGCGAAGATATAGAATAGCATAGATTTTTATTCGTCCCATTATCGAATGTTGGTCACCTTCTGGCTCTGGTCACAGATGCTCGAAACTCACATTACTGAACTACCGGTGAATAATTACGACGTTAATCGGCAATCAGAACAGCAGTCCTTTCTCACGGTTAGCAAATAATTTCGTGACAATCCTGTAACAATGACCTTGTTCCCAGAGAACGCTGGAAAAACATGATAAACGCGTTCCAACGAAATCGATCATCGGCATAGTAAGTGTATTTTGATGGTTGGAGAAAATTGCTACCAACTCGGTAAATTTGGCTAAAAGAATATTCCATTCGTGAAATAGCGGCAAAATAGGAGACAAGGGCGAAATAACGATTGTAAATTTTCAGTAACATTCGTTGCATTACGGTGAAGTTCGATCGAAATGAAAGTGTCCGATGAGTTACCGGCTAACACTACTTGTGACGAGATTCTCAAAAATATGAAATTTCAGTAATTTTATGAAACGAACTCGTAATGAAACCAATAATAACGTATAGATAAAGTATGAATTTTTGTCATTTTTATTAGCTTTATTAGAAACTCGATGATTATTTCAATTTACAACATACAACAGTCCAATAGAATTCAAATTCCATAAAAATGTCTTCAATGAAAATTATTTTACCGGTGTAGCGTATAGTAACAATAGTCTCGCACGACTTATTATTAAATTTACTCGTTGAAATAAATGACGTATACAGCTTCAAATAAAAAAATAGAAGTTGCTCTCTTTATTTCGTGAATTTTTGTCCAATAGAACATAACTATCCTCGCTATACATTGGTTTCGGCTAAAAAATTACTTCTTTTACCATCAACCATTTTTATGAAATTTTATACGACAAAGTTAGATGAAACGTCCTATGTACTATAGAATATATCATCGAACATATTTCACTTTAAAATGTTATTAAAATTTATTCCTTTAGAAAAATGCTCAAAGCAATGTTAATTTTGGAATATCTGCTAAAAGTAATTATTAATCTAAATTCACGCCCCAGTAAATATTTGAATAAAGTACTAAGCTTCAAATAGTGTTTCGTTTGTGCTACCAAGAAAATAATGCAAGCTTTTATGAATAGGAAAATAACGAATCAGAATTTTTCACCGCGAGTATAAAGATGAAAACATCATTTCGCTGGAAATGAATGGAGACCTGTTCCAATTGCTCGTTTGCAAAGGTATTAACGTGTTAAAGTAGTCTTTCTATTCTGATGTGCAGATGTTTCGTTCTGACCCGTATTAACGAGCAGCAGGAAAATTTGTGACAATCCGATTATTATCACCGCGAAAGCTGAAACCATTACATCATCTACATTTCCAATGAATTAGCGCAGTATTTGCCTTTATATCGCTAACTTGTATCAACAGAAAGTCGATTAATATATAAATATGTGCGATTCCTATTACGTTGGTCGTTTGTCAGGCTCGTCGCATGATACCAGCTACAATAAGTTACATATTTCATATTTGCAAAACTAGGACGTTTATTGCAGACTTTGCACGCTAGGTACTCATCAAATTCTGGTTACTGTAATTTCTGTTTAATCGGCCGTACAAATCATGGTAAAGGAATTTATGGTTGCTCGCAATGGGAACATTTAGACGTAATCTGTCACGTTCGCAGAAACGGAATAATTATCTTGTAACTTGCAACTTATTTGCTCTCTCAGAAACATATTTCACGTTTCAGAGTTTCGTTCAACTTCTTTCTTCAGATCTGAGAATCTCACCTTAACACGATACTTTACGCTCTATATAATTTAATGAAAAATTTATATACTGTAAACTACGTTCGACCCCACAGTTTCTGCGAAACATACGTTTCTTTCTTTCATGAACATCTTCTAATTAATCCTTTCGCTTTCATCATCTGTTCGTTTTATCCAGAAATTTCGCTACAGTTTTTTAATGCAACCCAATACAAGAAGCTTATATACGAATTTGGTTCAATTGTGAACTCGGTGAAATAAAAATTAATTATTGCAAAACGTGACACATGAACGCGCTCGTGTCGTTTAAAAATAATTCCTTCGGCCTCATAACATTTTTTATAGAACGTTGCATAATACTTTTATCACCCATGAGATGTTACGCTATTTATCGACCAGTATCATCGTGTAGCATCGAAAATAGCATCGGTATAGTCAGCAGATCAATACTATCGAGCCAAATACTTCCACCTGTTACTGAATTTTTCCATGCACGTCTCCCCTTCCATGTATATATCCATAATTTTTTCGGCACAGCAGGAAAAAATGAAAAATTTAATGGCTGCACATGTATTCGCCTGGCCCGTCTTTCAGGCCGCCTCCCTTCTTGAAACACGCGTTATGCATATTCTATCAACGAGCACGGCTGGAAAACCGCACGGCGCGGTAATGGCATCCTAGTAGTCTCTCGGAATCGCCTAGCTTCGTCCATGTATGCCTCAGATCGAAAATTTTGAAAAACGATCGGCCGTTCCTGGCCGCAACAGGGTGATCCTTTTTGATCGTACGCGAAGTTGCGCGCGCGACTTCTCCTCTACGTATTCTTCCTTAGTCGGCGTGATATTTCTCCGTGCTACGAATTGTATTGGAAGAAAGTCGGAAAAATACCGACGAATGAAGTTAAATTTCAGAAACTTCTGACGAATTATTCATGAACGTTGTGTCAAACAACTTTTCTTTTCCTGTTGAATGTTTCTCCCCTGTTTTTCAATTCCCAAGATTCTACGCGTGAGCGTCTTGTTAGCGGAGTGCTCTATTCTATGCTGAGCGAAAGAAATACGTTTGAAATATGTATATATAATATACATATGTATAATATATACCAATAAATAAATAAATATATATATGTAATAACGTAAATCCTTAGGGTAAATCAGACGATCGATTCTGCAAAATCGAATTTATTTTGGGAATAATTAAATTAAATACAATAACAGTTAATAACAAATCTACTACAAATTTTGCCTAGAAAGTCGAGAATCGATTTTCTAAGTCCTAAATTCTTCCCTAGTGATCTATTCTATTCAGCTGGTTAAACAAAACAGAAGTAAAAATGTCGGTTGACCGGTAGTTTAAATTCTATAGAATTTACATATACTAGGTTGTCCGAAAAGTTTCTTTCGTTTTATGAGAAAATAAAAATGGACGCACAACGTTTTTTGTTTTATATTATTTTGTCGAATTATGTACGATTCATTTTGTTCTATTGAAATAAACACCGGGACATTTCACAGACTTGGTTTCACGTTTGTATGAAGGTGCACTATTGTAAAAAACACGTTTACGAAAGAAAGACACTTTCCGAACAACCTAATATATGAAATAAGTATAAAAATTCTTAAACCTTTAGATTTGATGCCGATTTTTCCATGGTACATAAATATTATACCATGTACTCGAGGTTAGAATCAGCAATGTGATGGAAATTTAACCGTCTCAACGCTATCTAAACAGTATATTTTGGACAACAGTTCATAAAATTTTGATCTGTTAATGGGTTTTTATAAAACGAAGATATTCGTGTCTGCAGATATTTATGGTATATTCGCAAGTGTGATAGATATTTCATTAGAAAATTCAGGTACTTGTATAATTTGCAACATTAAAAGAAAAGAATCTGTTGTAGTAATTATCTTAATAAGAAGCATCTTAATATTTAAAAAACAAGTAGATAAGTTAAATTAATTTGATCGTAAAATTGCTGCAACTCGCTAAAACAAAAAGGTTTGTGAAAATCGGGATTTTAAAAATCGATTTCCACGAAGACCTCGCTTCTCGTATCGTATGTATTTTATTAGATTTTATTTCGAATTCAAATTTAAAGGTGGACGTTTGTCACGAGGAAAAATATTATGACCCGGCAGCTGAAACGTATTATACGAAAGAAACTAATATAACAATAGAGGATGAGAACATTTTTCTTCGTTATTGTCCGTTATCAGGTGAATGTTACACCTGACGCGAAGTAACAGGTAAATCCTCTTACCTCTTTGTCACCTAGCTGATGAACTCTGCAATGAAGGAAAGCAGTCTGGCCAACCGCGGTGGTCACGTTTCGTGGAACGTTCATTTCAAACGTCGGTGCGTTGGTGATGTTGTGATTGCCGAAAACATTTCCTCCCACCAGCTTTTGATCCCGAGCAAATGTGCCTAGAAACAACGATTAGGTAAAATTTAATTCACGAGGATTGTGGAATTGCTTAATTAACTGATTATTCGTAGGATTTATTAATAGAATTAAAGCCAAATCAGCAATGAAACTATGTTTAACACTTTGACTGTCACATCGAAATCATATGTTTCGCTTAGGACGCCACGGGAGTATTTTTATTATTCAAAGCATATAATGGCAAAATAATTATAAATTGATGATGTAAGACAACATTTTTCCCCAATGGACCGTTTATCTTATTGGTGGTCACGGGTGACCACCGTGGCGCCTTGTTAACAGTTGATAACGACATATTATAACAAGGCTTCGTTTATTTCAACAAACCATTCGCTTTCGTTATTTTGTCGTAAGCAAAACATCCAGAATATATTGTTGAAGCGTGCAGAAGATATTAGTAAACAGTATTTGCTTATTTTATATATAATAGTAAGGTATGTTCACACTTCTAACTTCAATTATATATATGATTATAAAGCAGCATTTATGATTATTTTCTAAGCTGTGTTTATAATAATATTCGTAAATTACCCCTCAAAGATATGGATGCAACATTTGTTCTCATTTTTTTTATTGATATTCTAATAAAAATGTTTAATTGTTCAATGGGACACTTTTCATTTCAAAGTACCTTCTATTTATCGGTTATGTTCAAAATGCCCTAACTGTCAATTTTCATACAATTTTTACAATTGTAAGAAGTTCAAGCGCTCCAGTCACCAATGACCACCGTAGCGTCACAGGAGAAAACCGTGGCCGGTCGTATATGACCAACGTGACAGTTAAAATATTAATTTTAAGATCACCACCTTTTGCAAACATTCAAGTTTCAAATTCACCTGTTCGTTAGTAACATAGCGTTATGACTGCCCACATAAACATTAATACATTCAATTTAAATCTCGAATAAAAGTAAGGTAATTTTGAAAAGCACGCAAAAAGGATTTGGACATTGTCTGTGTTAACATCCGCTTGATTTCTGAGAGCAAGGTTCTACGATTCTCCTACAGTCACTCTTAAATTCAAATAAAAGTGTCACTATTCTTGAATATTTATTTGACGTCGAAATGTATTATGCAATATATTTATCAAAATCACAACGTCACGGATTTCGTCATCGTTCGCCTCGTAGTAACAAGCTAAGCGAAATTCAATAACTCCTTTGGAAATGGAGGCAACGTCAACGTCGCCAGTAGCACCTGCGAGTCTATTGTTCCTACGGTCACGATAGCCTTTTATGACAGTAACTATTATGAGATCCCAGCCGACAAGGAATCGCCGTGGCGCATTGTGATTTCTATTGGCCATTGTTATCGTTATCAAGAGAAATAGCGGATTCCAATGACAGCTGTCAATGCCTACTTCATTATTGATTGTCGATGCTTGAACCAGATAGCTGTACGATTCTCCGGCCACCGGTAACCAGAAATCGTCAAAGGTTGATTAATCTAAGCTTTTAACAGGAAGATTTCGTGAAAGCACCAAACTGTTTCGAGTTATCCTCATCGATATTCTTGTCGAACACGAGCGGCTCCTTTTCAAAATCCAACAACGGGCTAACTTGTGAACACCATGATTTCAACGACAAAGCGTCGAATTTGACTTGAAGCATACTAAGCTTAATGCACCCATAAATTAGGTTACTTGCAGGTTATGTTACAGAGTGTAAAAGCCCTATATGCGAGCAGTACTCTGGATTCGTTACTCCAAGTAAAAGTGTTATTCGCAAATTTGATTTATCAAGCGTCTTTTACAACCTGGAGTTATTAAATGACGGATACTCCTTTTTATTTTTCTCTAAGAGAAGATAGTTTTCATTCCTTGATTTTAGAATATACAGGCTGAATTTCTCACATTCACTTTGTAATTTCACGCTGTCATGCTAATGATACGGATTTATTCGATTGAAAAGTAAGAAAATACAAAAGATCAAATTTAATCTATACAGTGATGAGTTTATTATTCGATGTAGTACCAAATAATATATCGATATACGTGCATATTTCACAAGTTTATGTCACATTTGATATTGAAAATTCGATCATACGTTATTTAATCGATTAAAGCTATTATCGAAATATCAGTTTTCTTTGATACTCTGCAAGCTTGTAGTTCTTAAGAAAGAAGGTTTTTAATCTAATGGGGTAACACGATATGTCTCTTTTACCCGCGAATGAAAACCTTTCAGTTGAGTTTTTTTAACCTGATACCGCTTTGATTAAAGTATCAATTTAATATAAAATATATATTAGAGCCTTGAAATAGCAGCCTTTAATTTAATATCAGCTTTCATTACACTTCCCAGTGTCCTCCCCTTTTATGAAAAAGATCATAGGCATCGAAATTTCTGTAGTTCAAACACTCCATCTTTACCTGATCGAATTACATTTATTTCATGTACCTTGTATACAAATATGAAAGCGTATTAAATATAAAATTACAAGAACAATTAGAAAACTGAAAAAAAATGACTTCGTTTTCCATCTTCAAACAAAAAAGATTCGTGCTTATATACGAATATATCTCGACACGATAACTCTATTACAAAGTCTCTCAGACGAAAATGTTGGCTTTCCATGAGATAACATTGATACGTACAAACATACCTCCGTCATTTCGCCATTTATCGGAAAGGCAAACGTTCGAATTCGCAAACGTCTCGTCGGTATTTCCATATGATAGTGCGAAATTTCGTGGCTAAACGGCGGGTCATCCGCATTTGAATAAGATTTGAATTTTCCATCGACGAGTTGGAGCTTCGTTCGTGCAAAAGTACAGTCGAGAACAGAAATAAGTGGACAGGTGGTAGAAGTAGATATCAATAAAGTTTAATCGAACTAGTACTATACCATATTAAATGTACTTCGGTTCAACATATTATATAATCTTACAGCCGAGATCTACGTAGTAAACAATTGAAATTAATATTTGCATTTTTGTATAACCAGGCGTTGTTGAAAGAAACTTCATCGACACCTATTTCGCCACTACCGCCCATTTACTTATGCGCTCGACTGTATATCTATAGAACCAGTTATACCGTTCGTGCGCTGTTTTATAAAGAAAAATTCAATAACAGGAAGAGAGAATCTTCTTCTGAAAACGGATCTGAATGCGACGAACCGAATCGTCGTTGTTGTCGTCACAGCGATTACGCGAACAAATTAAATCTCACGACCGCTTCTGTCTCGTGACGATAATCTTTGCAATCTCCGGGGGAGGCGCTCGTTGATTTTTCACGATGCTTCAGTTGTGTTAGAGCTGGAGTCACCGATTCTCTCTCTCTCTCTCTCCCTCTCTAAGTTTCTTTTCTCTTTCTCTCTGTTTCCGAGTAGGTTCGAATCTAGAGGCACCGTTGGAAACGGGAAGAGATGAGGAAAACGCACAACCGACGTCATCCTGGTCTCGGGTCTCGTTCCGTTTATTAATCCGAGAATTTTAACAGGAGCTAAAGGAAGTGGCGCAATATTTGCAGATTGCGCCCGCCTAACACGACTCTGCCGGTTTATTCTTCAAAGACTAATATTCTACTTTCGCAAGTAGCCGAGCTTTCCGGGATATTGCTACTTCTTCGGCTAAGTGGACTCGAGAAAGATTTTTAGGATCTTACGACCAGATCCGCCAGATTTTTCCTAATTAACTAGAGAGACAGGATGAAGGGAATTGAGACGGTCTTTGGTCAGACTCGGTTTTCTCCTTGCAATTGATCGGCCTCATGCACTTGGCCTTCGTGACTTCTTTTCTCGGATGGTTGAATCGATGCAGTAAAGGGGCGGTTTCCGAGCTGCTTGGCCAACAATTCAGGGGAGGTTATCGTAGAACGCTCATATCGATTTGCTCGCTTCACGCATTCATTTGAATACCAGATATCTTGGTATTTTCTTTCCCTCCTTTTCTCTTTCTCTTTCTTAAAAGTAAGTTCTATTACGAACCTCCTTAGTTATTGAATTTTTTGATAATCTTGGGGAAATTCTCTACATCTTCTAAAGTACTCGTAACGAGTGTTGGAGATTCGTGTATGAATAATTTACTCGCCGACTAGTTCACCAGACATGGACTGGTGTGTTTTAAATGCGAGACAAGATATAAAATATACGTCAGAATATACATACGCATAGTACATCGCAAAATTTTTCTTTCATTGATTTTTCCGTCGCATTAACGATTACAACCGACATTTTCAATTCAAACGTTCTAAGAATCTGTGTACTTATTATATTACAAAAAGCGAGGAATTTTGAAGAATCGCACAGAACTAGAATCCATAAGAATCCGTAAAATCCTTGACGATGTGAAATGAGACTTTCCTCTATATCTTATAATCAGCACAATACTCCGCAACTCATAACTACGACGACATGACGGTGTGAAAGGCAGGATAATTTACAACGTCGTCTTTTGATCAGTCCATTCACTGAGACACCAAAGACACGGTCTTAACCCTTCCTCTATCCGCAACGGAGTTTATCCTTCACCTTGTTTCCATGTCGATATCAGGGCTGCTGTACACATCCAAAGAGATAGGACCATGTAAAGGAAAAGAGACGTTAAATCGACATCAATGTAATATTCTTCAAATTTTAGATTTTGTAATTTTACGATATTTATTAGATGACGTATTTCTTCAGGTTCTGGATTTGGACCATGTTTTGGATTTTCAGTTGCTTTTGGAAAAATTTGTCTTCCTTAACGATATATAAATTTCATCAGGTAATAAAAATATTTCGTAAAAATGAAGACACGTATAAGATGGTTTTATAAATCTTTTTTATATCTTGTTCCCAATAATCAACATTTATCTCTTATCGAAATAGAAAATCTTCCTTTCTTCTTGGAAAACGACGCTCAATTATCTAATCACTCGACCAAACTACACCGATCAATAGCAGACTTTTGAATAATTATTCAAATGGGCTCGTTTAAGTAGACGATAAATAAATCTTCTAAAATCTCGTCGGATATATAACGTACAAAACGTAAGAGAATAAATCAACTGACAAAAACACGAATATTCCAAATAGCCTAATACATATAAGTATGACGTTGTTTATGAATCGATCTATTACAATAGATTCCGTTCTATTTGCGACGTAGTTAATATTATTTTGATTAATAACCCACGTACATGTTTGATACGACTTCAAACAATCAAAGAAAAGAAATCCCCCTCGTATATCTTCTTTTCAGAGTTTTCGTATATTTCTCTGGCTGCGGTATCTTATATTATACGTGACGTCGCCAAACACGTCGGCTGTTGCAGTACGCTGAAGTACAGCGTAAAATTATAGAGAGATATAAAATAGAGAAATTCGAAGCGAGTTTGAGGTCAGCTCGATGTCTCGAAATCGACCTGCCATCCGCCACTCGCGATTGTTGCTTGCACTGGAGTTTAAGGTTTCGTGACACGTACGCGTCGTCGTTCAAAGTCTCTTCAGTCTCCTGCGGACTTCCAGCCAGCGATGTAGATACATTTTAAAGTATCAAAGTTCCGGTACACGCGACCCTTTCAAATGCACGTTTATTTTAATCCTCGGCCAGAATTTGTACGACTTTACGATGAAACATGTCTCGCCGTATATATTGAAACGTTCTAAAGGGAAAGAAATGTGTATACTGTAGCTCACGAAAGTATTGCTCGCTTGAACATTTGTAAAGAAAAAAATATATATATTTTATGAATAAATGTATTATGTATGTTATGTACGAAACATTTTGTAATTTTATTGGCGCCGTAACGAGATCCGATTATCATGATTACATTAGACTGAAATAATATCTCAGCTTTTTATTTTCTGCACTGTTATCTGGAAATGTAGATAATATCGTTTTGTTTCAAACAACAGCAATTTCAAATAGTGAGCGATTCGATTGTTTCTTTATCTGAAATTTGGTAAACAAAATAATCGTCAAAATATTTGTTTTCCTCCAACTACTCCGCAAAAGATTCTCGAAAGTCTATAAACGTTATATTTAATATGTCATGTAACACACGTTAATATATTCAGATTTTCGTTCGTGGAACTGGGATACAGAAACCTTTGAATGTTTTTAAATTAAAAAATGTATTCGTGAATGTTTGATATTCTAGGTTATGATGAATAATTGTTTTCAGCCTACGTGATAGTTAAGAGGATGGTTTGAACTACCTTGCAACATTAAGTTTTAACAGCGTTCTCGCTGCATAATGATTGTAACATCATTTAGCATTCCAGAGAGGTCATTTATCATAAAGTCTTTTAAGAAGATTGAATCATGCACTCTTAAAAGGTGTAAATTTTGTACGTTATATAAGGGTTAAAATCTTCATGTAACGGAATATAAAACAGGAGAAACGACCATAAATAACAGCAAAATTTATGTGCGGCGGGGAATCGAGGAAAAATAAGTTTTACTCAAAGGAATAAGATAAATGACATATTGTACAATGCATATTAAGAAGGAGAAAATGCAGTAAAAATTATACAAAAGTATTTAGAACACAGATGTACATATTAATTGTCAACCCGGCAAAGACCAAAAATTTCATTTTCTTTAAAAAATTAGATGCTAAATTACTAAGGATAAAAATATAAAAATCTTGATGACACTAATAAAATGCGAATATGACAAAATGGTTAAAATTAAAATATTAAAAAAATGCTGCATATTAAAAAATCTGTATTAAATTGCCTGTCATCAGGTTATAGAAGCTATAAACAATTAATGACAACCATTATGTCACACAAAATACGATTCTCCTCAGGTATAAACGTGTAACATTAAATTCGCGTGTCAAAGTATATTTATTGCTAATTTTTCATCCGGAAAACACGTTTGAAAATGTAAATATTCCTGTGATATTTCGACGTCAATTCAATTCTCGTTAACTGCCTCCAATCAACCATTTTACCAGACATCTGTCCTGCGTGTAACATAAGCAAAACCTATTAATTGCTTTTCATATTCGTTCACTCTGACAGCATTAGGAAATTTTCATTTTCCGGAGAAGCATGATTTTTTGCAGCGGAATTTCAAAAGTTGGAAAACAAGCGTGTCCAAGTCACAGTCGGACTTTCTTTGATGTCAACTAGCGTGATACGATTTTATTATCGTCCGGACCGGTATCCGTTCGTTAGATTTCGTCATGAAACTATTGCTCTCCGACGATCAAAGGAAAGCTAGTTACCGTTTGTGCACGTCACTTTTCGAAAACAGCTCACCTTATCGAGTATCAGACGGGATCGAGTTTTTATTCATATTTCAGTCGACACGCCTCTAAGTTCTATCTTCCGTGCCTTTATATCGAACTCCTTCGATCAAACACCAGAACTTTTTTATTAAAGTTCCCAGTGCTTCTCCTGGAATTATAATAGCTGCTAATGGAACGAATAAATTTCACGTTCAAGCATATCGTCTTATTTGGCTGCATTTTAATTTACCGAGAAACGATAAGTTATTCGGGAAGTTATTACGTTGACTCTGATCTACCAAATTTTCATTATCGTTCCTACGTCGCTGTTTAACATTATTATTATTTCACACAGTACAATATGATTATTTTACGTAGAACGCCAATTGGTGTATTTCGTTATCGAGGCGTTAAGAAGAAAACGACGAGACATAAAAAAGATCATTTGAAACAGAAACGAAGAAGAAACGAATCTCCCGCTACAAAATTCAAACTGTCCCTCGTCGAATTTACAGAAGACGACTGCGAAAAAAAGCTAACTTCCCCGTGACACGTATAAAGGAGATATTCCGCTTTTTATTGCCACTATGAAACGACTTAACGGACATCGAACGTGAAGGTTATCTGGCCAGTAATTTCTATGGTATTGCTTGGCGAAGACGGGCCATTTTCAAAGCGTGTGCCGAGCGAATTCAATAAGGGCCATAACGAAATTTAAAAAGTTATAGTATATAAGGCTTAGTATTTTAGCTTATAAAAAAATTAGCAAATAATTTTGGTTACAGATAACCATTCCTTCGTTGATGACAGTATTGCTAACTAAAAAAAAAATTCCGTCATTGATAATAATTATTGATAGCCGAAAAGGAATTCATTGATAATTGTTATTGATAAACAAAAACAATTTTTCACGCCAATATCTATTGGTTATCGGTAACCAAAAATATTTTGGTCGTTTATAATGGTTATTGGTAGCCACTAGAACACTTAAAAATTTATGTTCCCCGACTATTTAAATTTCTTTTTAATTTCTTTAAGATTTAGCGATCACAGTTTTTCGTTTAAATAAAAATTAGGATTTTCGTCGGTGATCTTCTTTTTTCTTTATTAAAATTTCTTAGATGTAATTTTTGATCCCTGGAATCTGGAATTTAGCTCGTGGAGAATAGTGAGCTGCTTCGGATCGCTTGTCGGAAGGATATTCAGTTTTGAATTTTGTTTTTATTAACACCGCCTCCCTCGTGGAATCATATCGACCGGCGGCCGAATTATGCAGATTCTGGCCTTGCCCGTGATGATGGAAATTTTATCAGTTTCGCCGGGATTTGTATGTTAATTCTGTGCAAAGGTTCCGTTCTTCGTTCTGCCCGTCGCGTCGAATCGATATCGCCTGACTCGATTTCCAGGCTATCGATGATAAAAAGTTGCGCGAGGCGAATTGACAAAATTATTATTGCTATTATTTATTTCATGTACGGCAGAATCGGAGGATCGTAAAACTGCAGGAATTGAAAAGCGTGAAATCAGAAAATTGGAAAACAGGATACGCGCATAACAAAATTAACGAATCAAAGATAATTCTCAGAGAACAAAGTGAAATAAGTATTAAGCGGCGATATATTGCGTTTTATCTGTTCATAAAATCACGTGATATATTTCACGCGGTATTTATTTCATAGTAGAAAAATCTTAATAGCGGATCTACCAAGACATGAATCACTATGTATTTACTCGTGGATGAGCGATCTGGAATATCGAGTATCTCGAAGTAATCCGTGAATTAAATGCAATAAATATCAAAAATGTTGGCGATACCTGGTTCGGAGCGTAACATTCGAGGGCTAGTTTTGTCATTGCGGTCGTTTCGTTCGTAGCTGATCAATAGATAGAGAACACTAAATAACGGAGTTGTCGATTGCAACGAGCAAAAATCGTTACATGTCCGAGTAATGGCTGCCCGGAGCATTTTGGTGTCGTAATTCAAGCCGTTTGTTTCACGATTAATAATACAGTAGACGCGATAGCGCAAGCCTTTTTTCTCCGATCGAAAATCGCACGTTTATTTTCACGCTGAACACATTTATGATAGCCAGTTAGTTATTCCGCGGTGTACATTAACTCGTCAATTCGCTCGGCTGTCACGAAAGCAAAGTGAATTTTTCATAGGAATTGAAAACGCTGAACACGCTTGGACAAGTGTTTGCGATGCTATCGATGTTATCTTCGTGTCGAATCTATAAAAACGAATCGTTTATAAGTAATCAAACGTTTTGATGGTTAAAATCGAATGAAATGTGGTGCAAAGTCAAGCGTAGAGAAAATAAAAGCTGCTGTTAGCTACGTGTTTTACAACGAAAACGATGAAACCCAATGATATAGAAGTGGATTGAAAAATGTATGGATAAAACGGAGATACAGTTCGTGTGATAATGCAACACGCGTAATACCTGAAACTTACGGTGGTTTTTATACAAATCTATGGCTTAAAGCCTATTAAATTGCTCGATTTAAAAATTACACGGTTTAATTAATTTTAAAATTGTATCGCTTGCAAACTTTTCGAACATTTACACCGAATCGCATCTCAACTCACGATTAATTATTGCAAAAGTTGCAGTTCGGTTACAGTGACAGAGCAGATTAAATCAGGCTGTATCGATCAACGCATCAATTTATTTCGTAAATTTAATTTATATTAATAATGAAGATTTGAACAAGCGATTAACACGTTGCAATTCGGCGATATTATCAGACTTATCCTTTCATTTCGTTCACTTTTCCTATTATCCTATTCCATATTTTTATTTATTTGTCACTTTTAAAGAGGAACTGGCATGTTACCGATTCTGATACGACACAGAAAATGATTCGAAAATATTCCAGCTTTGATGGTTACCCAATACTTGAAACCTGTCCATCGCAAATTTCTCGCCAGCCTTGGAATTTCCGTGAACGTGATATCCAGGATGACCGGCTAACCTTCTTGGTCACCTCTCCTGTGACATGAATCAATCGAGCAGCGTGATTCTCGGACGCTTCTTATATCGAATTTCCTCGCATATCCTGCGAATTTATGATACCTTAAGAAAATCCATGCTCGAAGGAAACCCGAATTCGTGGTTGTAGTTTCTAGAAACTTTTCGTGTATCTTTTATGGTCAAAGTCTGTATTCATAGGCTACAACACCATAGGAAAGAGAGCTATTGATTATTTATTTAATTTGTAAAGCGTTATTCGGAAGAATAATTGTGTTTGTGAGAGAAAGGACATAATTGTTCTCTGCTGCTTATTTATTAAGTTGTTCGAAAAGTGTTTTTCTTTCGTAAACGTGTTTTTTACAACAATGCGGCTTCATACAAACGTGAAACCAAGTCTGTGAAATGTCGCGGTGTTTATCTCAACAGAACGAAATGAATCGTACGTAATTCGACAAAATAATATAAAACAAAAAACGTCGTGCGTCTATTATTTCCTCATAAAACGAAAGAAACTTTTTTTTATAATATCAGTAATAAATTAATTTTAATAATTTTAGTTTGACCAAGTTTGAAAGTTAATTGACTAAATTTCTCGCGACATTGCGATTTCTTAAATCCATTATCTTTAATATCAATTACACAAATATAAGAATAATAAGTTGTTGTATGTTATTTTACAAATAGAATTCTCCACTCTTCGCGTAAATAACAGATCATGTTTTGTTTGAAATATTAAACACAAGTTTCGATATTGTTACAATATTTCCAAACTAAAATTTTATCGATCTACAGATATCTAGAACGTACGAACACGAAGCAATATATTCGATGAAATATCATTTTACCTTTACCTGACGATATTTCATATATGATATTTTTATTATCTCTTATGTAACATGTTTAGCCACCGCGAAAATATACTACAAGATCAGGTTTAAGCTTCAGCTTCTAAATCTAAATGTTAAGTACGAGAGTTAAACTTGATGGTTGGAAAAGTAAACCGTAAGTGTAATAAAGCAAAGAGAAATGTAACTGGAAAACCGTCGGTTAGACTGTCGAAAATAAATAAATAAAATACCTATTTAAAGCAGCATGTTCCGTGTAAATTATTATTTCTCCATTTCTACAAACGTCATTATTTATTTTCAAAGAAAATGTTCATAATCATGGCCGGCACAAAGTAGAATTAATTTTTCTTTCTTCTTTTTTTTACAGCAATTTGTCACGGCTGCGATATTACACAATAATACTAACGAATCATATATGCAATAACGTACGCGTAATTTCGTTTTGCGTGAAATTTGCAAAAAGAATGAGGGAGACGAGAGCTCGGCTTTAATAGTCGATCATTCAGTCGGGATTTTCCTACGCAATTAAACATGAAAATTTCTGCAAAGGAAGCGGCCGCGCGTACACGAGTCACGGAAATTCATCAAAAAGTGTATTTTGCCGCAATGTCGAGTGGTTATGAGAATCAACTTTAATTACATGGGGGGAGGTCAGTAATTGCAGCCGGTTAATTAGATTTTCAGGACGGCGTATACTTCTCGCTGTAGAAATAGCTGACCAGCGAAGATCCGGATAATAACAATGCGCGAATAAATCTGGGTCTGCGAAAAGAATCTTTATATCGGTGCCTTATTAGAGGTGGCACGAGTCACAAAATCATTCACATGAATGAAAGTATAACAAAAATTGCTGAAGAAATGTTCACAAATTCCATGCTAGATATTAATTTTAAGACAAGTAGTTGTTTTTAAGACGAAAAACAAACAATTACGAAGCAATTCATATTACGTTGTCGGAAAATAACTAATAACGAATAACTATACCATCAGTCGGACGATGTCCAGGAGTAAATTTAATTATTGTATCGTCGAATATCAAACGTGACAGCCAACGCCAATAAAAATAAACGACAATTTCACAAGAAACAAAATGGAGAGTCATCGAATATATATATATTTTTTTCCAAGCTTTTATTTCCAAATCACGTTCACTAACTAACCGAATTCCTGCAACGGCAGAATAGTTCTACCTATAAATCTACTATTAATTCTAGCCAAATGCATGTCGGTGTTCATTCGGTGTACGCCGCAGAAACACGATGAAGATCGATTTTTGAAAATCAAAGCAATACACGAAGTGATTCGAGTTTGAATTATTTCCTCTGTGTGGCATCAATAAAGTAACAACCACTGCGAGTCATCAAGCTGTCGAGGAAAAAGATAGGAAAAAGGAATGAAAGGACAGGAAGGGGAGGAAAACACTTTCGATTCCCGCTAATAACTTTCAATTGGAATCGAATTGGCGGATGGCAAAGGCAAAACAGATTCGTACGGCAACGCTTTTGGTCACATTTACCTGAATCACGTGAGGTGTCTGTGACAGCTCAGTGACGAAGCTAAAGGTTGTGCCACAATTTCACGGCTGAATTTAGCGACGGTGCACGTGAAATCCCTTGGAATCCCTTGCTGGTTGGACTACATAAAGGGACTCTATACAAACGTTATCACCATGGCTGACATGCAATCAACGTGGAAAACGAAACAGCTCATTTGCACCGTACGATTAGCTTCGGAGGTTAGCAAACAATCATGCGAACTAACTGTGTCTCTCTGCCATTTCTACGTCGCTCCTTCCATTCCTATCTCTTCAGTTTTCTATCTTTCCTTCCTGTTCCCTACGCGATTTCGTCTATTTCCTGTTACCGTCGTCCATCAAGATTCGTTCGAATTAATCAACTTCTCTGTTCGGGCAATTTCAGTTGGCGTAACTTGAAATCTTTTTTATCTGACAGCGTGCGTAATTAATTTTCTAGAAACATTGCGATAACAGTCGAAACTTTGGCTTTCTGTAACTAAATTTATCGAGCAATTGCACGCTTACTTAACGAAATTCGTGCTTTCAATCGGTATATACTGTGTATTTTTCATTAACGATGAAATATGTCAAATGTTTTCCAGTGACACGAATGTATGTAACGCAGTCAGAGTCGATACGTTTCCTCAAAGGATTTACGTTTGCTGTTTGTGTGATTTATTTTTTCTTCGATATTCGCCAGTCCAGATTTTCGATAGAAAAGAGATCATATGTTACGCAAATTACAACTGTGCAACTAGAAATTAAAAGATAATACGAAATCAAACCTGCATGTTATATCCGCGGTTATATCCAATGATTGAAAGATACAGCAGGTCATTCCCGTAAAGAGAAAACAGCAACGTTAACCATTTTACATTTCCAATGCAATACATTTTACACTTCGCAGATCGAAAAATATCTCGTTGAATCACGTACCATCGATATATTCAATATTCAGTTTCGGTATTTTCAAAAACCAACAACGAAAACTAAACACGCAATGTATTCGAAGATCAAAATGATTTAGAACCGTTTCGACATCGAAACAAACACCGTTCTAATGTATTTTTGTTGCACGCAAGTGCGCGGTATCGCAAACAAATTGCAGGTTCTGGATCCGACAGAGCGGTCAGGTTGCTGTTTTAGTTACAGTTACAAGCAATATAACGTTTGGACGCAATGTACAATCTTGTTTACGCTCGATCGCGTTCAATCCCGTACTGTTAATAAATTTTGAAGATCCGGATCCGGCTGTTCTCGCGTGTTTCAGCAGCGAACGCTCGATTCGTTCCACATCTTATCATCATCGATGAAATGTTCGCGAGACGATCGTTCCCTCTGTTTGGAATTGAACGAATTCCAGAGTCACGCAGGCAATGACGCGTTTAGGCGAAGAAAGGAAATCCTCCTTCTTCCCCCACTTTGGTCAAATTTAGCAAAACGAAAGTGCAAACGAGCATTCTTTCGCCGTTTGGCTGTTGCTCGCTGAATCGGAAATCGACCGTTCGAACGCTCTAAAAGTGTCCTTTGTCTTCAGGACGAAAGTAACGAAATGTTCGTAGAGACGAAACCGAGCAGTGTTAACGTGATGCGTTCAACGCCGGTAGTTTTATCACAGCTTTCCTGAACAAACGAACGAAAAATAAAATAGTTTCTTTTCTGGAAAGTTACTGTCTCACCGACGTTGAACTTATACCGTTTTAAATGTTATTTTCCATCCGCGAAAGAACGTTGAAAGTACTCGTACTTTCATTTTACTAAATTTTATTAACACTAGAACTACCGATAGTCAACACGAAGCTATTTCTACCAAAACCAGTCAAAATGACTGGCCTTTAAAAAGTAAGTAATAATAGAATATTTTTATATTTATTGATTTATTATTTTCTTACAGAAGCAATTCCATGTTATGTAGTACATTTTTGGTATTATTAATCCATCTGGGACCATGATCCCTAAACGAGAGTTGAAACATTTAAAAAATTGTATAACCAGTCATTTTGACTACTGTGGTATTTCTAGTGTTAGCATCTAGCGACCCAGCGATCGATCCGGAATTTTCTTGATAACTGATATCATTATATTGAATGATACGTAGTAAAAATTTTAAAAACGTGCGGGAAGTTTTCCAAACGAGGAAACTGATTAATTGCAGCTCCCTTTTACACTCTGACAAGTACCAGCCATTTTAACTGGTATTGGTATAAGTAGCTTTGATTCAAAATTATTTTGAGTTTGAATACATAAAAAACAAAATAAAATTCATTATATTATTCTTTTAGTTATCGTTGCGAAAGTCATTACATCATTGCGGAAAAAAAAATATAACATAAAGTAGGAATTGTAAAATAAAATTGTAAAACCAGTCAATTTGACTGGTGTGGTAGTTCTAGTGTTAATATGAAAGTGGGAGGAAACGAGGATTCGCTCGCTTGGTATAAACGTACCAAGCTAACTAAGATCAGCAGCAACGATTTCGTGCTCGTGCGCGTCTCATCGATATTTCAGGAAGCATCGCGCGGCTTCTCCTCGGAAGAACTCGTCGACGAAAGATAGTAAATTCTATTCCTAACGTCGCTCGCAGCTGTTGTTCCTGGTTTTTCCGTTGCATAATAGAACAACGCGGCCAAGTTTCTGGCTTTGACGCGGTGTCCCGCTCTTGGGGATTCTGACCGCTCGACGATTTCCGATTCTCACGATGGCTACGTGGACCGAGCCCACGGTTTTTGGGATCGCCGCTAGAATAAACGAGACCATTGTCGCGGATAAATGTGCGGATGTTGCGTTATCGATGCGTGTTCGGTCGCGCTACTGCATCGAAGGTGCGTTTATTGCCTGTGCTACGGGTTCCCGATGCTTTGCTATGGTACAAAGTGCGACAGAATTGTTGGTTAAATATTTTCACGCTAAGTCAGCTTAGTTATTTGGTGCATATTTCGTGCATCGAGCGACAAATGCAATGGGCAGAGGGAAGAACCGACACACCTCGTTTTCTTCCTAAAAAGAAACGATTATACCTTCTAATAGTTTGAAGTATTAATTAAGTTGTCCGAAAAGTTTCTTTCGTTTTATAAGGAAATAATAGACGCATAATGTTTTTTGTTTTATATTAGCTTATTGAATCATGCACGAATATAATAATAGAAATATAACGAAATGGACTATACCTAATTCAATAAAATAATATAAAACAGAAATTATTGTTCATCTGTTATCACCTTATGAAACGAAAGAAACTTTTCGGACAACCTAATAGTTTGTGCGTGAAACTTTCTGCGTTTATGGATCTTTATTTTAGGAAATTACTAACTTGTGCAATGATACACAACTGCACTTCACAAGTATTGCCATATTTGTATAGTGATTAATACAGTCTAGAAATTCAAGTTTTTTATTTTTAATTACAGATTCCTATTTCTATAATTACATAGAGAACTCTCTCTCTCTCTCTCTCTCTCTCTCTCTCTCTTTCTCTCTGCGGATTCTTCACAGCTTTTTACCTTTACCCATTGACATGGAGGATCTTCCCTAATGATGTCCCAGATGAACTTCCCTGGCGGTCCTTCTGACGACTATCTCAGAGCAGCAGTGTCATCAAGTTGCTGGTACTCGGCCCTTTTTTACTCTGCTACTTCGTCCACCTTCTACGAGCTTTCTGTGAGTCGTATATTTTTTTATTCTTTCAATCTCCAAACGTATCGCGAAACGAATGGCCTAAATTGGTATCGATTAGCTGTTCGAATATCTTTCTCGTATTTTGCAATTGAACATAGACGAAGATAGGCGAACGTAAATTCGTGGATTCGACTAATCTCAGTATGAGAAATATTAATTCAAGTAGCACTGAAAGTTCTGAAAACCAGTACCTAGTATTCTTATAGTATGATAGAGAAACTTTATAATGCACATTTGAAGATACCTCAATGTACATTTCGTGTACTACGAATCGTTATATTAGGTTGTCCGAAAAGTTTCTTTCGTTTCATAAGTTGATAATAGGTGCAGAACAATTTCTGTTTTATATTATTTCATTGAATTAGGTATGATCCATTTCGTTATATTTCCATTATTATGTTCGTGCATAATTCAATAAATTAATATAAAACAAAAATCATTGTGCGTCTATTATTTCCTTATAAAACGAAAGAAACTTTTCGAACAACCTAATAAATACGAAACACCTTTCAAATTTTCGAATAATAATTTCAAACCAAATTAAGTTATAAAAATATAAAGATCTTTTCCTATCAAAATAATTTCAAAGTAATTGGAAATATCTTTTAAAACATCAAGTTCTTCTATAATGTACTTTGTGCGAAACAACGAGATACACACTGTGCATTTAACAAATTCATTAAATTCAAAAATTTCGTCAGCTCCCTTCTGGCTCGCAATCACGCGCGATTATATAACGAAACGACGGCGTTCTTCGTTTTAAAACACGTATCCTGGATACGATCGTTGGTTCGATAATCGAAGCAGAAAGCAATCAAGAACTGGTGGCACTTATTACTCAGCGCGGTCGTGATTAAAGAAATTAGCGGCGCCACAGTTCCGTGATACGCCACGCTGTCTATAAATAAGGATTACGAGTAATCTCGCCGAATAATCATTGGCTCTTTCTATGTTTTAAAGAAACTCCACCCGCAAACAGGGACGAATGTGCCCGCAAATTCAATTAATTTCGTTATTTTGAATGTCTGCGGGGGAGAAAGAGAGAATCGTGTAAAAAATGTACGCGTCGACTTTGCTACATAAATATTTCATGCGGAAATCTCATCTCTTAATCCCTGAGCTTTGTGCGCGGTCCTTTTGTCCATAGCAAGATCAGACCCAGTCCCTCTTCATCCCTACTTAGTTTTCACCATAATTAATACACGAACGTAGCGTAGTATTACGTAAGACGAAAATATCTGTTCGATCGAAGCTTCTGTTGATTTGTAAAGGAACTTCGATAGAACGTAAAAGGAGTCTGGATCTCGGTTGCCAGCTACGTCGTATATTTATTTTTGTCGTCACGAAACGATGCCAGGCCACTGACAAATCGCAGGTAGCTGCCTTTGCGAGACGTTCGAGTTTGTCCACGTCATCGATGGATACGTGAAAGGAACCGGCGATACTTTCTCGCCATTTCGAAGGATTAATTTGGCAACGCAATGCCTTCGTGAACTCTAGGTATGGTGATGATTTGTCAGGATCTCTAGGACAAATGTTAGCACTCGAATTTCACGACGATAGACACGATTGGTAGCATTTGTGTAGTACAGGTCGATGAAACGAATGGATAAAGATGTTCGCGCGAGAAAAATGATATTCTTCTTTTCGTGTTGCTCGCCAATACTAAACGGTTTGAAATGGAATATTTTGATCAAATTTATTTGATAATTACATGTACACGTTAAACGTAATTTTCTAGATTTCGATTACATAGGATTAAACGAAATTAATTATACTCGTACTTGTTCGACTTAGAAAAAACGAGATAATCGGAAAGCAATAATTCACAAGGTTACAACAAATATTGAAATTTCATTATAAAGTATGTTCCTTGTATTTTCGATTCGGATGCATAACGAAATTTAATTTAGGACGATTAGAAAAAAGCAGATTGTTTGTAATATCGACATTAAAATTTTCACGAGTGGGTATAACAATCTTGCAATGGCTTCAGAATTTGTGGTTCCAACAATTGTACCAATTTAATCATCGTATATCCAATTATGAGTTCAAATTTTCATGCGTAATTATTATTAATAAACAATTACTCTATACAGATTATAACCAATCATTGCTATCAATCGTGTAAATTTAATTTGAATGTGTACACAACGCGGTAAACCAATAGAAACCGAATATACCTACATAATAAATCTACATGTAATTTAATGAATCTATTAAATACAAAATCACACATCATCTTTCATAATAATGAACAAGTTCAAACAGAAACAATTAAAATATGTATATTCGTGCCTGCAAATCAATCCATGGGTTTTAACAACTTTCTTCCTACGATTGCTAAAATAGAGAAACTTTTGGCGAAGTTGATAGAAAAGTTTATTGAAATTATTGAATATTTCGTATCTTGAAATTTCTTATAAATATTATAAACAGCTGCACTTAAATAATTATTAAACAAAATTTGGAAGTCATTCTATATTTATAATGCTTCGAGAAGTATATTTTTACAGCCTATATCATAAAAAAGCAACGAATCTTTTCATAAACTTTTCACACGCAAGTTCGATCTGCGAGTATTTTCTCTTGTTTTGTGGAATTACTCGTAAGATGTTTGAAATTTTCTACACGAATCTTAACCTAATTAAAAAACTGTATTATGTTAAATTTATGTTTCTTAAATACTATGGCACACCGCTACTTTTTCTCGATGTTCTGCATACACCTGTTTTACCTTGCAATAATTTCTGTGCCACTTATTTTGTACATTATAATCGCTAACAAAATCACATATCGCTCACTGATACACTTCATGAAAGCATGAAACGTATCTCAGAACACGACAGAAACATCTTACGATCCGTAAAAACTTCCTTATCGCTGTGGAAAAATGGACTCGCTGGAATAATTACGCGCAAAAGCGGAGGACAAAGAAAGTTTATCGCGACTTTCAGTCGACGATTACTCGCAAGATAGATTGTAGCAACGTCTACTTGATCGGAGACTAAGCAGAAAATCTAGACTCCTGTGCAGCTATCTATCACGAGGAAAGTCGATCGACAGTATCCAGAATCCTGCGTCGTTACTCGGAGCGGAAAATTCTTCTGTCCTGACTGACCTGAACGAATGGTGTTATCCCTCAAGGCTCTTGGACGTGTGCGCCAATGACTCTACTATATACGTAGAAACGTACACACAGAAGCAGAATCGCGCGCGCGCGTGTGTGTGTGTGTGTATGTGTGTGTGGGTGGGTGGGTATAGGGTGTATATTTTTGTGTCGACGATTCCATGGGAAATTGAAAAACAAACGACTATTACTATCCTCGCGTTTGCCAAGTCAGACCGATCAGACACTACGTTTCCATCCGTTCGCACTTAACTAGCTCGCATTTGCACACCTCTTAGGGGAATAGTAACGCGATACGATTGCAAACGTTTCATCTGTAGTCCACGATTAACGATGCTTTTATCAATTCGCTCTGTCTCGATCTACCGAGTTGTCGACCTTTGTAACAAGAGCAAACTAGGGCTGCCTTAAGAGTGTTTGTGTTCTCGATGAACACACGGGGATGAACTGGGGAACGAGAGCGACACCGATGATGAGAAAAGTAGACCAAGACCAGGATCAGGCATTATCGAAATAAACCTTTGTTCAAATTATTTTATCAACGTCGAAAGTTTTCCTATTAACTGACAACATTCATCTTAAAATCTAATTCGTAATTCGAAAATTAAAATATTTCATAACATAATTTTATAACATACGAAAGGAACGCGTACCTAAGACCTAGACTAACACATCGAAATTTTATGTTCTAATTAAGTGAATAAAATTTTGTAGTTTCTTTGTTATTTGCTTCGTTACTTTGCTCTTAATAATATAATTATTCGAATAATTGATATTTCATTTGATACGTAGTTATTTATTGTATTATTTGATTTCACTAGGAAAATATAAAGATGTTTATCTGTGGCGTACGAAAATTCCAAAATTTTGATGTGCTATTCCAATTATTCTACGATATAATATCTACAATTATTATATAATATTTACTTATGATAATACATAATAGTAATAATAATTATTATAATATTTACATTCCTTTTACATTTTATATATTTAGTTATCTTCAGAATTACAAATTAGATTTAAAAAATTCTCGTAAGTTGATAATAAAACTGCTAACGTTAATGCAAACAGCGATATTTAAAATATAGTAAATGTACGTATGCGGTATTCCCCATACGATTAAACAGCGAAATCTATTACTATAAAGCCTTCTAATGGTTTAGTCTCTAATTATTAATTGATCATTAAATTGTAAACATTAATAAAATTCAAATAGCGTTACTGTAAATTGAGCAGAGTCCAGATACTCGCGAACGATAGTTTAGAAAATCATTTCGAATTTATTTAACATTAACAGTTACGTTCTTAAAGCATTTGTTTTAAAATATTTCATCCATCTGACTCGACGGTGTGCAAATTTCTCCTGGTTGAAGTTAGTGGATCCTGAAAACACGTATTCCTCAACGAATACGAAACGTGTAGTGTGTTTAACAATGCTTCTTTTGGTTCTTTTAACCACTCGAGGAATTAATGAAATCTCGAATAACATGTTACATAGTTAACGAGCGCAGAACACTTGACCCTTGTCGCGCCAGAGAGGAAGTGTATGTAAACCAATGGAAAGGAATTGCTCGTGGCAGTTCAGTCCTATTATCATGGAAATTGAAAAGCAAACAAGTAAGTATGGCCTCCATTGATCTGCCAATTTAATGTGCCAATACGAATCGATCCGTTTCCGTTTGAATTGCTTCCATTCCCTGGAGCTTTCGATAAATACACTGCCGTTCACCATTGCAAAAAGCTAGGATTATTTTTAATTGGCACAATGTTAATCACTCAATGGAAGACTCGTACAGAGTTTCCTAACGTTTGGAATATTAACGTTAACGATATCGTGGAATATTTTACGGGGGATTGAAGTTATGAAAAAATTGCAAAAGTTGTTTGACAATAGGAATAAGAAGACATCGGGAGGTGCAAATAATTTTTCTGTAAATGTAGTAATTCGAGAGATATGAAAGTCACGTTAACTTCTTTCGATGTACGGCGATTCTACGTGAAAAAGCAAGCCGAAAATATATTTAGGATAATGTTTTTTCATACGTTAGAAAATTGAATATGAGTTTGAAAATTTGACGAGTATGCTTGGATTTGGCTAATTGCAAACAGAACAGTAGTAAATAGTTGACAGTAAGGTAACTGTATGTAAAAATAAGTTAAAAAAATATAGAATAACGTTTTTCTATAAGGCGCTTTGCCTTTGAGAAAAATAAATTTGAAAATGTATCATGCGTGTGCACCAGATCAGTTCCCAACTAAACGTGTGGAAACTTCATTTTCTTGGAAATAAAGCCTTAAATGGAAAAATTTTATTTTACCTTTTTTACTTATCTTCGTATGTAGAATAACCTCCTGTTGATTCTTTTACTGATACCTAAGTCGATACCTGACTAAATTTGAATATTCTCGACAAATTTTCAAACTTGATTTTCTCGGAAAAGAAGTGTTATATGAGAAACCATTATTTCATATTTTCGATTTATTTTTTCACGTACGATCACTCCTTACTGATTTGTACTGGATCATTTATAGAATAAGCTGTTATTTGATTGTACCAAGAAGATACGTATAAAAATGTTCATCTATTGTAAATTGAATTTTTACTTGAAAATTTTTTTTTAATGCTGCCCTGTATTTTCCTATTCATAACATAGGAAAGTTTGTTGAAAGAAATACAACGCCTGCCACGTATCATTCCATTTTCATAAAATATCATAAATTAGATCCGAGAAAGTCAGATCAGCGGAAAACAGCTAACTACAGACTTCATTGAATGAAAATTTAAACTGAAAGTTAATATCTCGGGATTATTATAAAGTTAACAGGGTGTCTACCGGGCCTGTTATAATAAATTCGATCAAATGTTTCTTAAAATTATCCAAGTTATATTATTCATATCCGGAAGAAAGTTTCAAATTTCCAGTACGTAATTTGACACGATTATCGAGTTGAAAAGTATTCGATAAAAGGGGTAAAGAGCTTATTGTTCGCAAAGTTGGCAATTTTTCTTCTATTCTATTCGATAAGAATAGCCTTTGTTCGTTGAAACAAGGCCGAAGAGGTCCAACGAACATAATATTAATGTCATTCGAAACAATGCGCTGTCGTGGTATTGTGATATTAAAATATATGACATTATTACCGAAACTTTGGCAATTTGCACTGAAAAAAAAGGATAAATTTGGAAACGTAGCGCGCGATGGAATAACCACGAACTCTCGTTCGTACGGGGACTAGTTGTGGGAATTTTCGAGTAGAAAGTTTAAACAGATAAATCAAGTAATTTTTCGTCGAACCGAGGGAACTCGCAGTACGAAAGAGTGATTAAACTGGTCGGCAACAGCGTAAATTAAAACCGCGATATTTTAACGTTATCCAATGTTTTATCGTAATTGAAATTTCACTGTAAATTATCCGCTTTCATCGAAATGAAGTGTCGCCGGTAACTTGATGTTTCGTAAATATTTCAGATAAATTAGCTGCGTATAATATTCCCGCGATCTCCGTGGACATTGTCGTCTCTGGATTTCGTATTTTCCGTTTCTGTTCCGTTAACGTATTGTAATAATTTCTATATAATTCCATTATTTAAAATATAAAATTCATGTAAATAGGTTGTATAATTAAAGCGTGCAGAGTATTTGCGGATGAAATTTGTATGAAAGCTTTGAGAAATGTTTGAAATTGTAACACTGCAATGTTACCAATTTGTACTTATATTGTTTCTTTTACGATATTATAACAATATAATTATACCGTAGGATATAAAATAAATACAATAGTTAAAATATTATATGACAATATATATTTGTACGTAGATATTATATCGTACATGTAAAATCTGCTGTAAACTATTAAATAGAAATATTTGAATATCCTCTATTTTTCAGCCATTTAAAATTAAAACGTTTCCATCTCGAATTCGTCGACATTACGTTGCATCTATTCATAGCGATGTTTCGACGATTCGCTGAATCTTTTGCTAAATTGACGAAGAGGTTTTAATAAAGGATATAATTCGCAATCAAGTGAAGACAATTTACAATGCACATACGATGAAAGAAAGACGCGAAACAGTATTTCCGTACCTATGTTTCCCTCGCTTCTCATAATTCCAAGAGAATTAAAACTACAACGCCTTTACAACTACTCAAGTATTTACCACTTATCTTTATGCACGACGGTACATAAAAAGTTTCCGTAGGAGCGTTCGAATATTATCGCGAGCCGCTACATTTACGCGAAGCATACCGATCAAGAGGATTTGTATTCCAAAGGAGCGATCGTTACAAAGGGCTGTGACCCGTGAGCGATACAGAAATTCCTGTTCGCAGTTTAAAAATTCTGCGGAGCCGTGGCACGATTTATCATCGTGGTCCAGCGCGAAAAGGAAACAATGAGAAGAGCAAAAAGTGCGGACGACGACAGCGTGAAGAAGGCTGGTCCGCGTGTAGCTCTCGAAATTAATGGGAGTCGTTGCTCGAACGCGGAGGCGTTAAATTAAAATTTCAAAGCGCGACACTTCCTTCGGCTTCTCTCGGGCTCGGTCGGCGAACAGTCGCCAAATATTTGTTAAACCGAGAAGTCAGTAATTAACGGACGCAGCTCGGCCGAATATATTGAAATTCAGAAAACGAGCGAATCGAAAGAGAAGGGGGGCGACGGATGCGCCGGTAGAAGGTCGGCTTGCAGGGACCCTCTGGCTCGTTACAGTTGCTAGGGGTGAAACTCGTCTTCGAGTCCAGGCGAGAGAGAAACGCTTTATTGCAGGCTGATTTGCAAAGCTGTTCGCACCAGAGGCTTCTGTTTCAGCGGAAGGATCCCGTGACCCATTAAGAGCGCGGGCTTGGCAAAGGAAGCCTTTTAACGGAAATGAACGTCCTGTTGCCCTTTTTCGCCCGGCAGCCAGCAGGAATTCGCGAAATTTTCGGCGACGACCGGAATTTCCGCTCGAGATTTTCACGGTTTCGCGCGATACCGGCGGCACTTGTGCGATCATAACTGCCGCCCCAAATTATAATCGTTTTATCTTAGGAAACGAAGGTATTTCGTTCGTCGCTGGCAATGCGAATTCTACCCGCCGCTTCGTTTTCTCCTATTTTCTCAAATAGCCTGCTCGTTCAGCGGCGAATGTTTGCGCCGTTAGCTCAGTCGTTTCTTAATCAGAAACTTTCTTTGTACATAGTTTTAGTCTTCGGGGGTGATAACGAAGAGATTCCTTTGTAATACTTTGTTAATGATGCATTAAGCGAATCGACGATCCTTCTGTAAGTATATTATATCTGAGATAGCGACGCAGTGCGCCTTTATTAATTAGTATGTTTAAATAACCAAGGTGATTCCGTTTTGTTGATTACCAAGTTCTGGTGTTTTTTCTCTTCTCTCATTCGTATCGACTTCTCGATTATCAACGATGAAATTGCTACTCTACCATTGCAGTTCAATTTTCCAACACAGGTCAATGTTTTTGGAGAATTTAATTGCGTTTCTCATGTAGTTCAAATTGTTTTTTTGTTTCAATGAAACGTCCGATCAGCGCTTGCAGTAATTACAGAAATCACTTTAATTCTATTCTATCGTACTCAGAATTGAACAACATTCTTACCGATTACGAGGAAACACGTAACTTAGTTAATTCATTTAACGTAGATTTTCGTTTCCCTCTTCTTTCCTCGATAGTTGACATTACAAAGTTGCACGACTTAAAGATGGCGCACAATTTTACATCATCTTCTGTAGAAAGTTGAAGGGTCCTCTGTACCATTGTTCCATTCGTTCCCATCAAAACTATTCCAGCTTCCTCAGTGTCCTTTGTTCTTTATCAAACGAAGTCGACTCGCCTATTATTATTAATCTCAGCTCGTCGCTCGGACAGTCGGTATTTTTCAAAGATAGCGACGTTGTGAACTTTCGGCTTTACCTCCATTTTCGTGTCGTAAGGCTAGCTACCAGCGAGGTAGTGCGCAAAGTATTCGAACGCTTGTAAAAACCTTTTACGAATATATTATGAATATAGAAGGTATTCATACGAAACATTTTGAAATTCCATTGCCACTGTTATGAAACTCGACTATTGTGAATATATTGGCAACTTTCGAAACAGGTTTCAAAATGCACAGAATCTGCCAGATACTTGGTGCAACCATATACAGTAAGAGATAAAAGTAAGTGGACAGGTAATGGAGGCAGGTACCGATGCAATTTAAGTGTTCAATTTGATTCGAAACGTTTCCAAATTGAATATGGTTCAGGGTATTTCTGTTATCAATTTGAAGATGGTTCGGGATCGTCACTAGGAAAGCGAGAAGATAAAAATAAGAAAAGCAGATATTGATCAGATGTCACGAAAGCCAGATCGAGAAGAGTCATTGTGAACTGTTGCCTTAAAAGAGATTCATTGTTTATTATTAAAGAGTTGTTCCGTGAAGCGTTATATTAAAAAAGATCTGTATATACCGGAATGTATTTACGTTCTTTTCATTATACAGGGTGTTTCCCAGTAACATGTCAAGCGGATGAGAGGCGATTGCTTGTGAAAGAAATAAGAAAAATGTACAGAGTAAAATTGTTTCGTCCTTAGTTTTTATGAAAATCGAGTGTGAAGATTTATCAAGTAGCTGATCGTTCTATTCGTAAAAATAGGTCGAAAATATGGAATAACATTTTTTCAAAAGACTCTTCGTTTCCGAGTAAAAAAAGAATTTGAATTTCCTTAAAAATGAAGCCTTAAATGGAAAAATTTTATTTCACATTTTTTACTTTTTTCGCGTCCAAAATGTGATAATTAGCCAAGTCCAAGTTCACAAATTTTCAAACCTAAGTTTCTCGAAGACTAAGCCTCGGAGGAAAAATGTTCTTCTATATTTTCTCTTATTTTTTCACAAGCCACATTCTGTATAGCCCTCTAGCACGTAGTAAATAATTGAATTTAATATTTACAGCTTTTTGGAAACGAGCCATATTTGACGAAACTTCATCCGTACAAATTTCCATTATTTTTTATCGTCGATTACATTTCGCAGAAATGAGATATCTTAATTCGACGCGCAATGTCTAAAGTACAATTTTCTACTAATCGCTGGCCATTACTATTTGCATCGTCGGAATTTCTCTTTGAAGGAGAAAAAGGAAAAACGCAGGGTTGAAAAAAATAGTGGTCGAGCGTATCAGAAAATCGGTTGTGATGTCTGCGTATCGGTAGATTGCGAAATTTTTACTACTTGCTGACGAGTTGTATTCCCAACGTTGGCTTTTCTGTCGATCATAAAAGGTAACGACACGACCGGTCATTCTCGTTTCATGACTCTGGTCGGATTTTCCAGCGTACAGCCGGAGAAACACGCGTAGATGAGAAGAGAGCGAGAGTCGGTGCCCGATGCTTGCATAATTCATAAAAGCGACACATGACGTGTGAACCGTAGTTGTATGTCAATGTGATACAGTTCATATTGTTGAAAATTGGTTACTTTAACATCGTTGTGAACCAGATTCGTTGGGAAATACAATTACCTCTTTCTTTTCTTTTTTTTTTCTTTTGTAATAAAATGAGTAGTATATTTCATTTATATCTCAATCGAAAAGCGTCTGAAGCAAATTCAATTATACATGAATTTATCTGATTTGCAAAAAAATTGTAGTTGAACTGTGGGTTTTGTAACAAACCTCTTCCAAATACCTACGTATCAAACGAAATATAATAAAATAAGATATTCGAGCAATTTATTTCTCAAATACATTATTCTTGAAACAACATCGTTCGAGAGAAAGTAACGAAGCAAATAACAAATAAAATAAAAGTTTTATTCGAATAACTATTTGAAGTCAGTCGCAAGTTGGTCAATCTGTAATTTAACTTCCATCCATTACGAACCGAAGGATTTCTGAAAAGAATAGAAAACTTGTAAGAAGGCGGCATTCGTCTTTGCAGCTTTAACCAGCGATCCCTCAAACGTGGTTGTAGGGAACGAAGCACGTCTTAAAGAGGAGCCTCTCGTTCCCTGAAGCTTTCGCGATGGTTTCAAGAACGGTGAAAACAATGGAAACGATGGCCACTGCTGCTCGGATCCGAAAACGGACGTCCGTGGGCTTTGATTTTATTGATGTTCGTCGGAAGATAGCCTCGCGGATGTTTCACGGAGGTACAGTCAGGAATAAAAATAAGTTAGCAGATGGTGAAAATAGGTCTCAATGAAGCTCGATCGAACTAATATCAACGTTATATATCTAAATTTTATTTGTTATATATCCTCTTATGGTACATAGGTTATTTAATTAGTAACCTATATTAATATTTACATTTTTGCGTGAACAAGCCGTATTTAACGAAACTTCGTCGTTACTTATTTCCACTATCTGTCCAACTATTTTTGCCCCCGACTGTATCTGTTCTTGGAAGAAAAATAAAGACGTGCTCGATCGAAGAAATCGGGAAATCCTTATAAGATTTAGATGCCCCTAACTATAAGTAAGATCGCGACGAAAGATTTGGACACGCGACTAGTGGATACGTATAGCTATAACGCGTTACCTGAACGGTGAGATATGTTTTCTCGTCGTTTTCACGCACGTTCATCTGTTCTTTTCGTGGCGTGGCAACTTTCCTCCAAGTAAGTCGAGGGAAGCAGAATAAGCTTTGGAGACACGAAGTTTCCAACTTTCAGCCAGTGACCAGGGAGGAATTACTTCGGAGCCATGGGAGTAGCTTTTTTACCGCTGCTAAATATTTATGTACTCCGGCACTGGCTATGCAAAAGCTAGGATTTCGCTGAAATATTTCACGTACGCTGACTGATATATGCGGTGTTTGATTTGTTGGCTGCTTTCACGCAGATCAGATACGTTATTTCCGCGAACGAACCTAGTTAAACTATACCCTCGTTGCACGCGTTAATTCGCGTATCGTGCTCGTCAAAATTATACTTGTCCGATCACGTGGAAATTGTAGGAATTCGAGGAAAGATTAATACGTTGCTTCAAGGTATGCATTTAAATAAGGTGAATGAAGAAGTCTTACGTCGACAAAATTCGAGATAGAAATATAATACGTGGACGTGGAGACACTGCTGGAGACTATGTAGACCCGAACATGACCCGACTGTGTACATAGATGTAGGTAGACCGATGTATTGTGTCTGAAATATTCACATTCACAAGTATTCACATTTTGGAGAAAGTAGTTATCTCATGAAAACATTTTGTTGAATAATTTCTCGTATCTTATGAAATATTCATTCCTTCAAAGTAATATTCTATTGTTTTTATAGTATGGCAGGGCACCAAGAGTATCTTCGTTGTCTCTACGGTAAAATGTACATAAGAAAAGAAATTGTACTCTTTTCGAAGAAACAAATACCGTGACCAAGCGTTCTTTTCTTCTTTTTTAATAAATCAACGAATTAAATAGATAGTTGCGTACACTTTTTCGAGCTTCGATTACGATGTTTGCATTTGCTTTAAACGGTTTGTCCTCTGTTGTTTTAAATTCCAGCAAGCGAAGAGGAGGATTGGTAATCGAGTCGTAGAGGCGAATTCGGAAAAGGACCTAAAAGTTGGAGCATATCTTCGAGTACTTTGCCGACTCATAGACTAATAACGAAAATGTATTTGCATGCTAATTGCTCCACAACTATAGTCAAGGAAAATGATTTACTTGGCCCCATACTTCGGGAATCATGATTCAGACAAAATTTAAATTTACGTCCTGTGGCTAGGAAGTGTACAGTTAACCATACTGCAAGCGAAAGCTTGAGAATTTTAGAGAAATCTTCTCTAGCGTCTTTAATCACATTCAAACATTAGTTGTCAAAATTTTAGATTAACATTTATATCAAGAATGTTAATTTATGCCAAATTTGAATTACAGCGATTTAGAGTTTCTTTCATACAGAATCTATCTTATAAAAGTTATCTCACACAAAGAAAATTATTTCGTTAGCAAAGAAAATTTGATCACAAATCACCACAGTATATTCTTCTAATTATTTAAAACAGAGATCTTTCGTTAGTCGCAGCTAAACAGTTTGATCACGGTCGATATAATTACGAGGATCGTCCTGAAAGTAATACCCTCAACAATGAAATAACAACAATGCAAATGCATTTTAAAACATTTTCTTTATTTGTAATTTTAGTATATATACTAAATTGCCTGAATTTCTACGTACAGTTTCTCTTATCAATAATTCAGCCACAACTCTATTACCGTTAACTGCTGCAATTCGGTGGTGAATTGCTTTTGGAGGAATTTTTACGCTTCGAAAAGCGTAAAATCGTCATCGGCGGAATTTTCAATTCGCATCGTCATTTTAAACGCGTGATACAACGACGATATTAAATACTTAAACAGAAAATTTCAACTGATGTACTTGGTCCAACCTCTTTGCAGTTCGAAAAGCAACTTGGGATTGAAATCATCTATTCCTAAGCGTCTTCAGAAAAAAGCAAGATAATGAATCAAACAGTGACAGGCAATTCTCGTTACAAAAGAAGAATCGTTCTTACGCGTACGAAGAGAAAATCTCTCGCGATGTCAAAGGAAGAAAACGATATGCTACGGATGAATGAATCAGCAACAAGACTCGAAGACTTACGGTTATCGAATCAAGCGAATCTTTGTTAAACGAAGTACTCTTTTCTTCTTCTATTCTATCGCTCCTTTGCCTCTTTTATTTCGTTCAAGTACTACTTCCCTCTTTCACCGATTTCACCCTTTCACATTGATATCGTTGGAACTGATGTATGTACCTCTGAAATTACGTTTCAGCTGCTAGGGCTACATGTAAACAGAACGTTGATGGCCAGACCAGTGTACACATCGTAAATAACTGGTTCCTCAGATTCTATCCTAATATTGATAAATAAATATAACCGAAATTAGAGAAATGGAATTACAAGGATACGTTAAGTTTCCCATTTTTAGTTTTTCAATTATAATCTAATAAATAAATGGATATTTGTAGATTCTTTTTTATTAATTACTTCCTTTCATTTCATTCGCAGTCGTTGGTCAACAGATTTTTCAGTTCAGAATTTTCTAGCTGGCAAATTTGAAAACTCCTAACGATCAGAGATCCGATCTCGAATATTGCGAATTTTCTAATTTTCGGTTTTTTTAATGCTTAAATCCTAAATTTCCAATCTATTTATTCGCACCTAGGAAACCTAGGAATCTCACATTTTGTTTTCAACTTGCATAATTTTAACTTCAGAACATCGTAGATTTCTTGAAATGTTCAAGAATTCAAGAGGAGTAATTCAAGCTCCAGTTCTTCGAACTTATACTACAACTTATACTACTACTATTTACAAAAAATTGTGTGTTCAAATTTTTTACACACTGCGTGCAAGTACCAAACATAAAACGAAAACAGCAAAACGCACCGCTTCGATAATGCATCCACGCGTAAAACGGAAACGTCAAACTCAAATACACAAATTCGTAACAGAAAGTGCATCGCTAACTATAAAATAAATACGTCCAAAAGGTATTGGCAGACAAACGTCGGCGGGATCTCGTTTTTTTTTTCTATCCTTTTTTTCTCGTTGTTTCACCCTTACGCCCTGACCAGCGGTCGAACTCTCGTTGAACAACCATAAACTTGTCTGGAGGCTGAACGCGGAGTGAAGTTTGGAAACAAATCGTTTTAACAAAGTGAAACGTGATCCCGATTTACGACACCGGACACAAATGAATCAGTTTTATCGATCGTGAGCATAAAGGGAACCGGACTGAACGTTGTTACGTACGGGATATTTTATGATGTAATAAAATATTCATCGCTCCTGAAGACATCTACGGACAGGACAGTTTTAATATGTACAGACCACTTTACGATTTCACGAATTTTTCCGTATCGCGTTTGTCCATAGGACCCTGAATCGTCGATACTAACAATAAGACAGATAATAAAGTACCATTCTATTGAGTACCATTATTCGTTATGGTATCACTTTTTTTATCAATTGCAGGGTAAGAATATTTTTTGAGGTCACACGTTCGTATTTCTGTGAAAAAAACAAAGATAGAAGGAAAATACGCCTATTTTGTTGGTTTTCTGATTTTTACGTTATTTACAGAATGAAAGGTGGTTGCGTTGTCAGTGATGATATTGATTCGGTATAAGTGGCGATGGAATGCAAAATTATTCCTTCGTTATTTCCATTATTCCATGCAAATTACCGGTCTGCGTTACAGAAATCCGCAAACAAGAATTTTGCATTCATTTCGTAGTAATCCAATTTTATCGAGTTTCTCTTTGATTTCACGTACGTTTTTGCTAAACTTCGCCTGCACAAAACGCAAAAATTTAGCTCTTGTAGAAATATCGTAGCTTTTTATTCACCGCATGCTCGCTAGGAAGCTAAAGATCCAAGGAAAATTGCAAGTTCTGGCAATGCTAGGAGTTTCTCTTCTAAACAAAACATACAATTTCCTTCCTTTGCGGCTGAAAATGTTCGTTCATTTCCGTCTGGTGAGTCTACACAGATTACGCGTTGCAGTCAGAATGCTACTTGTCGCGAACTTTCGTTGTCTTCTGCTCTTAATGATTACTGCACCTCCTATTTCCGTGTATTTTCCACTTTTATCTAAATTAGCTGCCTAGTTGACAATTTTCCTGCTATTATTGTCTTTGTTATCTTGCGAATGCAAGTATAGAATAATTAATTATTCAATTATTTCTCTAATCCTTACGAGGTGTATGCTCCCAATAAATGTCTTATAATTTTTATACACAGATTTGTTTCAAACTTTACCAATATGGGTCGTGTCTCCTTACAATTTTAACACGAAACGATGACGACTGATGATCGCTGAACGTTCCAGATTAAAGGACTATCAACCTCACGCGTGCGTTTCCTGGCCAACTGATTCTTGGCGTGTGCTTCTGCAAAGTTTCTACGAGTGTCGGAATACTTTCGCGAGCCATGGACAAGCAGCGAACGTTGAGACAGTTAATCGAGCCGGTTGTTTTAAAAAGTGAATCCAGGGAGTCGCTAATAATTCACGACTCAGCTCGTGAGTGAAGAGCAGAAACTAGTTTAAGGGCAACAACGGAAGACAAACAACGAAGAAGACGGACTCCGGGCGAGTTGCTCGCCCTGCCTCGGCTCCCGAGCGGATCGTACCGAGGCCGCAGCCATAAACTCGTCTTTTCCTGGCAGGTCGGCGGAACTTTTAAGACGGACAGAAGATGGCGCACTTTTATTTCTTCTGGCGTCTCCCGAGGGATTCAGGACCGTGCAAGGAAATTGGAAAAAGAAGAGGGGAAAGAAGACCCTTAGGGCCTGCTAAGGCGTACCACGAGGGAACGCCACCTGTCAGTTACTATCTCGATATATGGACTTCCAAATTCCACTACCATGGACCATTCCGTCATGTGTGCCTTGCTCAAGGACGCGAGTCTGTCAGTCCCCATTTTAGGGAGGGAAATTGATACATAGGAAAATGATATTCCTATGAATGTGGTTTCACGGGTGCGGTCCCCTGCTCTCACGTTCGTCAACCTGTCTCTTAAGGGTTTGTAACCAGGATATGGTTATCATTCCGTAAAATCAACGAAAGACAAAAGGACTCCTCTCGGATTGTTCCGTTACGAAACACGTAGCCAATTTTCATAAAAGTAATAGAAGCATTCTGTATTTGTTAGTGTAAAACGATTCGATAAATTTCTTCGAGTCAGATTAAAGGGACGATTTTTTAAACAGTCGAAATACATGTGTAATTGAATAAAAATTACACCGCTGATTCTCTGTCCGTCATACACGCAATCACATTTCCCATTCGTTCGATAGTTTTAAACAGAGCGTAGGTGTTTTTATTCCTGTGAAAAATCCGAAGAGGATTAAACGTTAAATCGAGGATTCGATTCTGTTCTGTCTGTGCACGTAAGATATTGTGGCCGGATACGATTATTCAAGCGTTTCGGCGCGTGTCGAAATCAAAGAAATAGATGCCCGAGAGACAGCACCGTACACGTATAATGAGAAATCTCGGTTAGTAATGGAAGTTGTCGTACATCTATCTTTAATAATCGTGATTAATGGTTTCTTCCGAATTATATTGGTTTCTTTGTAAGAAATTCCATTGTGAATCGAAGTTATGATTAGTAGTGATCTGGAGATTTATCGTTAGGTCGTATACGCGGGGGATTTTGTTTTGTTGCAACGTCGGTGGATAGATTTGTTACCAGAACTGAAATTCCATGGTATTGTTAGTTTTATAGGAACAATGCGACGTTGTTAATTTCATTCGACCGGGTTTGATTTATTCGCTCCTCAAATAGTTCTTTTCCACAGAAAGCAATTATTTCCGCCTTTTCGCGACGCGTAATGTAATTTCGAATCGGAGAATGAGATTTCAATTACATATGTAGTTATGTGAAGTAAATTTCCAATAATCTGCAAGTATAAAATTGTATATTATTGTAAATATAGACGAAAGTGAGCTAGGGGATTTCCTTCGGGAAGAAAATTATTGATGGACCGTCTAAGCTCTGAAACAATTTCAGGTTTGCCCTGAAAAGATCAGCTACAATGTTTAATAAATGTCGAAACGAAGTGCAACCACAAATACGTCAAATTATATTGTATTTACATTTGCGATCTAATTAAATTATTAACTTACAGTTCCATGATTATACATGGAAGTTTCTGACCAAGAGAATAGTTCTTTAAAAACAGTTTAAATTGTATTTGCGATTTCAATTAAGTCGTCGCACGTTTTCCAAGGCTCACTATTCTTCAAACAGCCGCCGCGTGTTTTCGAATCTCGGGGAAGAAAACAGCCGAGCAAGAATGGGTACAGGTGTTAATCGGTCGAAGAAAGATTCAAAAACGGTTTGGTTTAACCAAAGTTAAACCAAAGGCAGTAGAACAGCAGCCGACGTCGGGAAGAGTTATAAAATGTTATTTTATTAGCGACAGGTGTGCTGGAGCACTGGAGTTTCCTCAAGCTACGTAATTACAGCCTCTTCGCGAATAGTAGCGAAATCCATTTAGTCGATTGGCAATTATTTCCGTGGAATTCTTTCATTAGAATGCAAACTGGCAGAAGGTACCCTCTGTCAAGTGTTACATACATATTTAAGCCTGAATTACACGAAATTCCTCTCTGACTCTCGTCCCGAAATGAAAGGGAACGTTTTTGTTGTTGCTAATTCTTATTGGTCGAAAGACCAATTTTAGACTATTTTATAGAAATGAGAGATTTCAAATTCGCTGAGCCTTCTTCGAGCTACATTTTAACATTACACAAAATAAATCTAATAAATGCATTTTTATAAGATTTTCTGATTTTAACACCATGCGATATCTAAATACACTTATTACAACGGTACAACAGTAATTAATATGGCATAACTAAAAGGGACGAAGCAACGTTGAATCCAAAAAAATAAGAAATTTAGAAATATAAAAATTTCTATTATTACAGTCGATTTTTTTTGAATATTCAGGAGATCAGGGAAAATAGAAGGTGTAAAAGCCACAAAGCAGAACGAACAAAGTTGTTTTATTGTACTTGAAATGATCGACGACAAGGAAAGGATGAAATATGACTGATATATCGTATTCGTATTAAAAATGTCGATATAGAAGAAGTTTAATTCATTAACCAAACTATAATTTCGCTTAACGTCGGCACAGAATGATTTATTCGGAACCGTCGGATACGCAAAATTTCGTATTACGCGACGTAAACACGTTTCACGTATTAGAAGCACGTTTTTGATGATTTAATTTCGTGAATCTAGAGAAAACTCAGTGTTTCGCTCTGTGTGGCACACAGTTTTGCTTCAGCACTACGTGTTACCGGGAAAAATTAATTCTGGTACGGGAAGGTTCTCTGTACATGAGAAACTGTTTTGCATTTCATGTATGCAATTTTATCGCATTCTCGTGAAACTTAATTTTATAACAATTTCCTGCAAGCATGTATAAAATTCGTAATTGGAAAACCGTTGATTACAGAGCGTGGCACATTGATTCGGCCCTTCTCCTCATTTCATATTTTACATTTTTGTAAATTCAATCTTCTTTCGTTTCCAAAAAAAAAGAACATATCATTTCATTCGATATTTAATAATATAAACATGCTAATCCGACCGTTTAGCTCTTCCAGTTTCATCTCGTGCCAGTCTTGTGGAAACGTAATCTAGGTGAACGGCTACCGAATTTCGAGCTGGAATTTTTTAAAATAGACAAAGTTTGGCATTCGTTCCACTCGTAATTGAGGAAGGATTTGAGGTTGAAATCGATTTCGACCGGAGTTATATGTGCCTGTTGTTTGCGATAGAGATACGCAGAAATGTCTGGCAAGTTTTTACGTTCGTCTCGAAAGTCTCTTAAACCGAAAGCTGATTGGATTCGTGGAAGAATGAATGTGTACGGGGTTTATGCTTTCCTGTGTTACAAATTCTGTGAACCTCTTTTACGAGAATTTACTAACATTCTCGATTATACACCGAGGTCGTGTCGTGTTTTAAGCTACACGGTATAAACACGCATATAGAGAAACTCGGTGATTCATTTATACGAAATATACTTTATATTTGCAGGCCATTAGACTAATTGCATTATAAATCATTCATTTATTTCTGGAATAATTTGAAGAATAAGTGAGATCGGAACAAAAGTTTGGACAATTTAATTGTCATAATTAAGACACGGTAGATACATCGTTTGACGCATAAATTGATACATCCAAGGTATATATCGCTTCGTTTGTTCCTCGAGTTATCAGAGTGGGCGAAAACTTTCGAAGTTTTAATTATGTGAAAAACTCATATGTTCAGTATCGTGACAAAACTCTCACGTCATAAATGGCAAATATCTAGTCAAAATTTTCTCAACTCTCTTCACAAATATCCCAAACAACCTAATGCAGTATCTTCTTTTAGTTACCAATTGATATGAAACTCAGAAATTCGTTGAAGATATAGACTTGCGTTTTTATAATCAGCGTGGTCGTTGATAAGACATAATCGTTGGTGAATTATTATATTCTCTGCAGCTAATCAGATTTTCATTGTGTTGTTAACCGTAACGGTATCGCGGGAGATAGGTATTTAAGTATTTCAATGAATTTCTGTGGATGGTGGAAGTGAATTACGCTGGAGCTTTCAAAGTTAGAAGCAGTTAATTCAATAACCCTCTTTGGCACGTATAGACACAGAGCATTATATCGAGGGTAGACGGAATTGCATTGCAATCGGACCTGTACTGAACGTCCCGGGGCATTTGACGCAAATAAGCAATTTGTCGATGGACCTGTTAGCAGTTCGACATCCGAAATTTCCTTGTTCCGGCCGAAATGTTATTAATCCGCGCGAGGAAGTGTCGTCCATTGATTGCTCGTCTGTGTAAACTATCGACGATTATTTCGCTGTACTTTTGGCGAGAGATGCATTTTCCACGTAGAAATAGAATTACATAGAAAACAGAGTAAGCGTAAATCGTTCACGATACTATCAACTTCTCTTTATACTACGTATTATATTATTAGGTCGACCGGAAAGTTTCTTTCATTTTATAAGGAAATAATGCACAACATTTTCCGTTTTATATTATTTTATCGAATTACGTATGATCCATTTTGTTCTATCAAAATAAAAATCACAACGTTCCATGTTTGTATAAAGATACGTTGTTGTCAAAGACGTGTCTGTAAAAGAAAAACACTTTTCGGACAACCAATATTGTACTATATAATATTGTACACATATACTACATAGGTACTACACTTTTATGTTAAATACGTACTATGATTGAACGTTAATCGTCATGCTAAATGCATAACACAAATACATACTTTAGTTTTATATCAAATAAGGTGATTAGATAACTTGTAATTCATAAAACTTGTAACATAGACACACGTTTTGTCATCAAAGCTGTCGTCTACTGGTTCGACTAAACTTCACTGATACCTATTTCCACCACTTGTACACTTGTTTTTCCCCCATTGTATACGATATAAACATGTCGGAAAACAGAACAAGTGTATGTTGCAACCCAATAGAATACTCGTAGATTAATTGCAAATGTATGTTTGTTTGCTGCAACGTACCTGCAACCACCTTCCCTTATCTAACTAGATTAGTAACTCGTATGTGTGCCTGGAGAAGATTCGACCGTAGAATGTACGCAACATGCCTGGTATAAGTTTGCGGTTAACAGTATAGAACTTGTAGAGATAATCTCAGAGAAGTTGATTGACTCACGAACGTGCACAGTCTTCCTAGTTAACTGGAGCCGGTGTACTACCACAAATGGATTCGAACGAACCACGAATGGATGCTGCCTTAAACAGAATTCGGATATAACGTCGATTCGAAAATAAATCTACTCGAGAATGCAAGAACTTCTCTCGGTTTGAAGTTATCAGGGTGGCTAGAGCGAGCCAGAGGTAAGACGTATGTTTAGCTTAGTGAACCGTCGTATAGTTGTTCCTGCATTCTATAGCAGCGAATTGATAATCGCGATTGGTACAGACTGCTAATGCATAAATACTATTCTATCGGTAACAAAGATTAACAACCACCCTGTCATCAGCCTTAGGTCAGATGCAGAAGATCGACATGTTACCGTGTGATATCGCTGCGACTATGTATCTTTCTTTGTTTTCCTACCAGAAACAACAAAGACGAACATACGATCGCAGCGGTATCACACGATAAAATGTGGGTTGACTCGCGTGCGTTCACGGTTAGGCTCGCTGCGGACAAGTGACATTTTACCGTACGACACGGCTGCGGTACGGTTGCAAGAACGATGAAATAAGGTTCTTCTGTCTCATAAAAGAAGGATACGTATGTTTCCTCGCTCTTCCAACCCGCTGCCACTGCGACAATTTACCACAAACCGTTCGTCCGCATCGGGCCTTAGCCGACTTATCGTACCGACAGTAAGTACGCGGTATTACCAGAAAGTTTCCAAAAAAGCCTCCTACGTAACGCATAAATCTCTTTTCGGTTTCTCAATGCGTGTTTTTCGCGCAGTATCGGGAACAGTTGTGCTCGCCTTAATACTCGCCCTAAACCTCTAACTGCAAGATTATGCTCGGTTGCCGGTTAATGGTTTCTTGCAAATGCACGAATAGTGACAAGGGAAAAGTTTCAAGAATCCATCAGCACGACATCTATTCCACTGGGGTTACGGATTTAGATAGTTGAGAGACAGGTTTTCTGTTTCTCGGTGGAATTTCGTGTATATTATATCGCGCTATGTATTTGACTTACTAGTGAGTTGCCATGACTTTTATTCAGTATCTCGCGCGTCAGTTCTTCTGCGTATGTCACGAGACCTGTCATTTCTGTTTCTTCGGCTACTTTTCTTGCGCCATAGTGTCCGCCAGTATCCAGGATTATTCTCAGAAATCTGTTTCCTGAATCCTTTGCACGTTGCGAATGTAGGTTCTGACCACCGTCCCTTGGGCTTGCACGCCACAGACTAGGACTGACCTTGCGCAAGCTTTGTACAGCAATGTTTTTTGTACTCGAAGAGCGAAGAAGCTGCCCTTTACGATTAGTAAGGTATAGGAATGCGTATAGTTTTTGCAATTTCGTTCAGACGATCGTAAATCGCTAGTCTCCGTGTGAATTTGTAAACTGGTACAGTGCCAAAATATTTGATGCGTGATCAGTTGATCGACTGGTTTTGGATGGTAAATGGTGGTTGGGTATTTTTTCTACAGAACATTATTGTCTCTGCTTTATGGATGTTTGTGTTTAGTTTCCAGTGAGTTAGAAAATCGGTAACCTGAGTTAAATATAATATACGCGTAACTGCCCTCTGCTGTGTCGCTTTTACACGCTTAAACCGAGTTAAAATTTAATCAACGAAAATTTACAGAATGTACATGACTTGAAGTGACATCAGTCAGTTAAAGTAAATACACAGGTTGGGGAGAAACACATTAAGCATCGCGTTAAGCTTGGTTTATAAATTTCTGCATCGATGCATGACAGATATTTTTAACTGGACGATAGGTCATCTTGAAGACAGCGTTCGAAATATCTGAACTCGAGAAGCAGACATTCTCAGGTAAGGGAGATATCACCTATTTAAGAAAACGTCCATTGTAAGATGGATTAACTCGAGAATAGGTTGTTTTCCCAATAAGTCCTTCACGAATTGACTGTAAAATTCACTAATTGGACGTTGGGTTAATTCGGACACTTGAATTGAACTAAAGTTATCCAGAAAAGCTGAACTTTCTTTTATACATATATAATTTACTAATAGTTTGTATTGGATTAGCATACAGTTCTTTCGAAAGTAATTTCTATATCAATAATCATCTAATACATTTTCTCTATTTTCTTTCATTATTTCAGACTTTTAAAAGAATCAGGTTTTCAATCATAATCTATTCATCTTTGTGTTTTTTACTAATCAAAGAACTTCTGATCATAAGTTCATGTACTCAATTACAGTGGCATATCAATATAAACATAGCACGTGTTAGTACATGTATTAGCACATGTATACTGTGATAACAATTAACAAACAACAATTCACAAATAATTGGTAAGATTATATGATATGATATATTGATAACAAATATAAAGTTACATTATCCTCGGCTATAATTATTTTAGATCAGTCTCGTCGTTACGTATTCGCACTTTAATGGTTCTATTTTGACGAGAGCTTGGCTTTTTGTCGTTCTTATCTTCACTCGTCTTATTACTAAGCTTGTCACCGTTAAATTTGATATTCATTGATTTATATCAACATCGATAACTTGCAACCCTTTGGCTTCCAAACTTTTGCTAACTAAATTTAGTTCAGTGGTACAAAGAGATTCCAGTATTTTCTGCTTTTCTTACAACAGACTTAGGGTCATGAATTCCTCTGTCAGTGTGCAATCGATCGCAATCTGGTACAGTAGACACTCGTAAAAATGCGGAAATGTTACTGGACGCTGGACAGTCTGTGCTGCAAGGTCGGCGACGACGTTTCTCACACGAAGTTCTTGAACCTGAGCGCTACCGTAAGGAACTACTGTCACTCGTTACCCACCGACACCGAGCCTCTTCGAATCCGTCGTAAAAAGAAGGAACGAGGATGGATCACTCGTGGACCAGGGGACATTGTTACGGTGTCGAGTTTTTTTTTACAAGTTTATGGCAGAGAAAGGAGCACGGATCTCATTATCCTGATGTATCTTCGCAGACATCTGTACGTGATAAATTTCTCTCTTCCTCTCTTGCCCTTTGCCTTCCGTCTCAAACCGCCTTTTCTTTGCTTCTCTTTGCACTTCTTATTTGTTTTTCATGCTCCTTAACCAGAGTCATGGTACGAGATTTTTTTACTTAAAAAATATATGTTTGCTACGCGAAGACGTATATATGTGCTCCTCGCATAAGAGCAATTTTAAAATACGCAAGTACCGTATCCTATCAACCAGTTGCGTATTACCAAAACTGCCTCTTCATTAAATCTGATTATGGACTTTTCTTGAAATTATTTACATCAAAGTTGATGTTGTAATTCAACGGTTTCCAATCTGGGAGGCGCCAAAATTTTTTAACAAAATATTAATTTCCATACCATAGTATCTACCAATAAAGAAAATTTCACATCGTAACGCACGTATATGTTACAGCCTTGTTATTATTCTGTTAATTGTAATTTCCAGTTTTTTTGTAATAAAGTTTTTATTATTTAAAACGTGTCTATATTATTATATTTATTAAACAAATAAAAGGTAGGGAGGTGCGAAAAAATATTTTTTTTCGTGGAAACGTAGTAGCATAAAGATTGGAAACCGCTGGTGTAATACCTAAAATAGCATAGACAATAATTCTAAAATCGATATTTTCCAAGAGAGCTGTCGTGGATTTCCAAATGAGATAAATGGTGAAACGAAAATTCTTCGCAACATCGAGGTATTAAAGAAATTTGAATTCCACGAAACATTTTGCAAATTTAATTAGGAGTTGTTAACTATGGAAATTTATTGATCGATACGTTATGTAACTTTATCAATTATCGACTTAATTCTGAGGTTCCCGTTTATGTCGAAAGTTTCTTGCAGTTTCTTTCAAACTGGATAGTTTGCGAAACAACGCGAAAAGAAACAGTAAATTTTAACCTTTTGTCGAGCTGGAAAGAAAGCCTCTAGCGATATACCATAAGTTTCTCCTCCGGTTTAAGTGTTGACCATGTACTTCTAAGCATCGTTAGTAATAGCAAATTTGAAAGAAAATATTCTCGTCTTCGTATTACGTTTCTTAGGTCGCGTCGTTCTACTTGTTTTTCCAAAAATAACTCAAGGAGGATTACATTTTTATTCCAAGCGAACTTTCATCTTGTATTCCGCGATACAGCAAGAAAGCATAATTACGTTTATCTTAAATTGTACTCGTTGTGAGCGTTCTTTAAACAAAACAAATCACAACGAGAAGAAGTTTCATTTGAAGAAGTGACATTTCGTACATTTTACGATTTAATGCGACACGGTCAACATAATTAATTAAATAATCTTTCTAGGTAATTAATGGGACGTTTGCCTTTTTGTCGTTAATAACTAAATTACGTAATTCTAGTTAAATTGTAATGCCTCGCAACGAACAAAAAGGGCACTCAAAGAAAATGCGGTGAACTACTCAACAGTATTGTTTGATCAAATATCAAATTTGTTTAACGTTAACTCCGAAAACATTGAAATTAAAGGTCAGCAAATTTATTCAACGAAGTGCAAGCGTGCCACGCAAGTTTGTGGATGATAACCGACTAGGAGCATTTCATCGTAGAAAATTTCGTTATTACATCGAAGCAATTTCAAGTCGAGTTACGAGTAATTAGTGCAATTAACTTATTACACGCGATCCTCGGCTACGGACTAGCGTCATTACCGCAAAGACACGTTGCTCTATTCCACGCGGCATTATTCATTGTCGTTCAATTACGAAGAATCGCCGTTTAATTACAACGGAACCGTTGCTATTGACGAAATGTATAAAACAACGTGTACGTTATATTCACTACGTTGCACAGAATCTACGGATTGTTTTCTGCTTTGAGAACCGTTGGACGTGGTTCCAGTTAAACGGTGCAAAATTTTCGATTGTCAGCTGTATTTTCATTTCATTTCTTCCATTCTTTCCACTCGTGTCTCCTATCTCTCCTCTTTTTTATTCGATTTGGAATATTTAATTATTAAGTATAAATTTTGTAACGAAAAATGTGTATTGATATAGTGTGAAACGTTATATGTAGATCGCGGACTTTCACGCACGTTCCTACTTTAAAGAGAGCGCAGTTGTAAAAGGCTAGAACCTTGGTAAAAAATTATTTCACCTAGAAAATATCATAGCAAGCACTGTACTCTGGATATTTTATACATTTTTCCGCGTTACGTGTGTTCTGCGCAATTTTGCAATTTCAAATTTTCTACAAACGCATAAAAATCCGCAGTCTAGTTACGTGTTATACAAAAGCAAAGAAACGTGTATGTTTAGTTTCGGGAATCTGAAAGGAGTCTATTTAAAAATTCATTGCACGTTTTAGGGGAGTGAGTCGCGATCTTCTTCGGAACACAGGAAGCGAGAAACTCGTTAAATAGTAATTAAAAACATAAACACGAAAAGAAGATTTAATACATATTAAGTAAGCAATTAATTCGCTCGAGAGAGTGAAATAAATACAGAATCACGGAAAATATAGTGTTTAAAAAATATTCATTCATTCATTTGCTTTCATAAAGACTTCTTTCAAATAAAACGAGAATTATTATTCGATAAAAACTGTGCCCTACCGTCCACTTCTCTTTCTTTTTTTAAATACATTTTTGATTTACATACGAAACAGGAAGTTCAAAGGGCAGGAAATTGAAAATCAGAATAAAACTTTTCAATAGAATTTTTTCCCTCACGGTTTCTCTGTAGAAAGGACTGTATGGTCGCATAAATGGAGCTAATATAAATTAAACCATCGAACGGAGAGAGAATAGACCTCTGTCGAGTTTTTGAAATTCGTATTTTCGCGTGTTTTAAATTTTCCAAAATTTCACGATCATATTTGACACCTTCCTCCTGCATGAATGGTATTTCTTCGCTGACGTTTTACTATCGCATCCACGAAATCTGGCTTCACGTTCCAACATTCCAGTTGACAATTAATATCCCGATTCCTTGAGTTTAACTTACAAAGCTGGACGAAATCTGTAAAGGATCGTTATTCCAGGGTTACATCGATTAAAGATAAAGTTTAATTGCAGACTTTGGAGACGCTCGAACAGTGGCCAGTAATTGCACTTGGAATGGAGGCGGCGATTACCTCCGTTCGATTATAAAGCGCTGTGAAATCCATTGTAACTCTGACGATCGTTTCGTTGTCAGCGTCCAGTTAGCGTGAAGGAAGATTGAACCAAACTGAGATTTGTAGATCCAGGCAAACGAATCTGCCCCCTGTTTCTCGGGCTCGCCTTTCTAGAGGTGCTTGCTCTTGATACAATTTCTTCTTTCGTTTTCCTTAGCCTCGGGCTTTCACTAACTACGTATCCACAGCGAGTGCAGCTTTGTTTTCACTTTAGTACGAATTAATTGCACGATACTTGGATAAAAGAAATAGTTAACTCTCGGTACGGTTTTCCTTATTTTTCTTTTTTTCCAAATATCTTCTCTGCGATATAATGTCACATGATTGCAAAAAATTGATACCGCGAAAATGGAACATACTGGCGAGCAAATGCTTGATTGGAAAATAATAGCAGATTGGCAAATACTTTTTGCAACTACTTTTTGTAGCTACTTTTTGCAATCCAAGTAGAAGGATCCTGTACGAAACGATGACAGCACGAAGTAATCCGAATAAATGTTTGTCGCATTGGAAAACATATTTTATTTAACAAAGCTGCTTTCATACACTGTGCGTTCCATTGAAAATGATACCTCGATGCTTCCCTTATCAGATTAATATTTCTCCTTTTCAAACGTAAATAATATTACCCTTTTGCATGCGATCGATATCACATATTTTTCAAGCGTAATAAGCAGTAAACTTTACGCCGTTAATATAAATATTTTTTTTACCAATTCCGTACCGGCGATAGCTTCAACGCTGCTATAAATTCCAGCACGAGCTTGAAACCTGTCGATGAAATAGATATGACTCCTGGGCGTTCTCTTGAATTTAGCATATCCGACTACGAAACTTTGCTGCAGCCGCGCGTAAATATGCATGGTTTTGTCCAGAATCTAATTAATTGAAAAAAATGTTAGCTACTGCTGTCTACTCGTGTTTTTCTAATATACAGTCCGTTATAAATTAATTATCATTTCTTCCAGCACAAGAATAATTTCCATAATTTAAGAAAGATGAATAATTTAGTACGTTGACGTACTTAAATTCTGCAGTTCCTTCAAACTTCGTAACATTGTAGAATTTAGATAGACAGAAGAAAGTGAGACGGAAAATATTAAACAAATCCTCGGCATTCTCCTTCATAAACGCGACGTTAAAAAATGGAATCCAATAACGTGTAGATGGACTGGAAAAGATCACGGATGAGTTATTAACGGAATGTTGATCCTCGATCGGTTAATATCCATTTATACCTTTTCCTCTCTTTCAGCTAGAGTTAAAAAAATATTAAACAGAAAGTTGCGAGTCTAGTCTGTATATCTTGCGAGTTACTCGAAGCTACAAAAATTCCTTCTGCTAGATATTTCAATCACACACAGCCAAGAGTAGAAAAGTTTTGCCATTATTGTATCGACGAAATAAATTCGATGGCTCAACGGAACACAGGTAATTTAGCAAGTTCTCATGATTGGCAGTCGAAGCCCACGGTGTAGGGACATTATTGGGGAGTGGTGGTCGAAGTAAATAATCCTCCAACTTTTGCTTCTTGGGGAGGGAAAAGCTTTTCTGCTTCTCAAGTGGCGTTTAATTAATGACAGGGAACCATCTTGATGGGAAAAATCTCGATGAAGCGGAAGACCAGGCGATGAAATTCGGCTTTAGCGTAACCTTGTTAAATAGAAATCCAATTTCAATCCATTTCAATATCAGAAGATTATAAAATTTGTACTCGTTAGTAACAGATCGATTTCACCTTATAACATTTCGCTAAAAACAGAAATACGTAAATTGCGATAAAGAAAAAATCGTTGACTCAATCTATTTCGATTGAAGTTTTTATATTTGTTAATGGTGTGTAACGTGTGAACTGTTTTTCTCAATTGCTACACCAGATTAAAGTTATTTGTACAAAAATCATTTCAATTTGATGTAAAACGCTTCCTGGTGCAAGAGTTTTTACGCATAATTTCGTAACAAATTCTCTGTGTAAATTACGAGTTGAATTCGAGTATTTTTCTCTAGAAACACAATTTGAGCGGTGAATTCGTATTTAATTTCTCCGATTTTATTGTTCTTTTGAATATTCCCAATCGATAGCAACAACGGCCACGGGATATAACTCTTTCTGTAAGCATACAGCCATTTAAAACTAAATAAATATTTTTTTCAAGTTGAGCGAAAAATCATGTACCGTTGTATCGATTTACTGGCTGTTTCGATTTTCGCGACGAGTTGACGATTTGGTGAACAGAATAGTTTAGAAAATCTATTATAGTATAGGGATGATTTTAACAAAATATATAAATAGCTGTATTTAACAATAAAATAGAAATAAAACAATCAATGCTGACATTTTACTACGGGACAGGAAACTCAAAATTCGCGATTTTCGCGACGAGTTGACGATTCGGTGATCAGAATAGTTTAGAAAATCTATTATAGTATAGGGATGATTTTAACAAAATATATAAATAGCTGTATTTAACAATAAAATAGAAATAAAAAAATCAATGCTGACATTTTACTACGAGACAGGAAACTCAAAATACTCGCGATTTGAAATTTTTGTAGGCGTTTAAAAAATAAAGGAATAACAAACGAGAATGAGTAATACAAAATGTACATTTAGGCGTATTTAGAGATATAACGTTTTTTATTGCAAGAAATTTCATAACGAAAGTTGCACTATAAGAATCGCTACTTGTTGACCGTTGTTTGAATACACGGTATTATAACGTCACGTTTAACAAAGAGCCACGTCCAAGCAAACAAGATTACACGAGATAAGATCTTTGCATAAGTAAACTTCAGACCTCAATTAGTTAGAACAATTACCGCTAAATGGTTTAAATAATTTTGAAAAAATATCTAGGCATATGTATACATGTCTATATATACATCCATTAGATATAATTGCTATTTTATATTTCTCGGAAATGCTGAAAATATAGTCAACAGGTCGTGGAAAACGGCAGTGAAGAGCGGGAAAGTGTTGAATTTCGAAATCGAGAGGCAAACTGGAAACTCGGTTACAAGGGCAGTTCAGCCAGTTGCTTCGTGGAAGCGGCACAATTTCAAAGAATTTCGCTGAGCAGAATCGCGCCAAAAGGAGGAATTCTTAGCGAAGAGACGGCGGTGAGGGAAACGGAGGTTAGAAGTTGCTCGTTCACGACTCTTCGTTAACCCGGATATCCGCTGGATATTCCTTTCTACCACCTGCGATAATTAGCCCGAACAGAGACGTTTTTCCGTCCGAAAGACGACGTGACTACATTGTTTGCACTAGGGGTTGCTTTAAGACATCCGGTGCAACCGCCGGCAAGAGGTTGCTCGTCTGGAGCGCGTACAAGTCGTCCGTTAAACTGCAAAACTTCTGAATATGCTAATTTCACGACTAATTCTAATGTTTCCGGGAAACGAGGCCACGGATGAAGAAGTGGCTGGCGCAGGAGACGAGACGGGAGGGATGAAGCGAAGTCAAGATCCAGGGGGGTTGCACTGCATGGCCAGCTAATTACCTTTCGTTCGAGTGTGTAACGAAGTATTAAAGAACGAGCGAGCAAATGCTCGCTAAATTCTCGAGAAACGCTTAACGATCCCTTTTCTATGCCTCAGGGATAGATGATTGCTTCTGCGTACCTAAACAGACTGAAAGCTTCGCTCCCTTTCTTCCAAGAGGTTTTCATTCCGGTTCAAAGGACCAGGAAGGAAGGGAGAAGTTTCAGAAGGCCAGATGTTCCGGTATTGGTTGATTTATTGAAAGGGAAGCTGCTGGGCCAGGTTTGATTTCAGTCCCGCAATCTGACGCTGCCGATTGACTACGATAAAAGAAGATAATACCAGATCTCGTGGAAAATTCTGCTCCGTTTCTTACATCGCTGATTTTCCAATACCACGTTTATCATTGATTTTGATTAACAAAATCCACGCACCCACATATATTTGACTACATTTGTTTAATTTTGTACTGTTCGATGAATTTATATGAAGCGCAACTGTGTAGCAATGGACGAAAACGAACGCGAATGCAAAAGTACAAAGAATATCAAAATCTTTGTAAAAATATCAATTTGCACAAATATAATTTGGTAAAAATGTTGATAAAAGAAGTATTTAGGTATTTTAAACAGATATTGGCATTTGCAAAATACGATAAACCCTTAAATTATTAAATTATTAAATTATTAAATTATTAAAATTAAATTATTAAATTGTTAAATTATTTCGCTCAAAAAACATACGAAAACATACGCAACTTTACGCAGGAACTAGTTAAATTTTATAGAAAATTGAGAAGTATTACGCTTTGAATTCCACAAATATCATTGAAAATCACGTAAGTTCCAGTTCGATTCATTCGTGGCTGCAACACGTTTCTACTTTCAACAAAATATTTAATCCGGGATTTGCTAGACTTTTAATTAAAGAGGATTTTATGGCAGATGGTTGGATCAACATTAATTCTATGCCTGTCAGTCTAATTGCAAAATTTTCAGTCGTTACGTTGATTTCACTTGATCTGTTTAAAAGTTTTACTCTCATACGCTTTAAAAGTATCACTTGCTTGTTTTTAATAGGATTCTACACGATACTTATACAAACATATATCAGATCATTCATTCGTGTTTTGTATCGGTCATTTTTTCTCAAGTTAGGTGTACAGAAGCATTGAACTTAATTTAACTTTCGTACGAATTAATTAAAGTTTCATGAAGAAGATTACGCAAACGAAAAGTTTCGGGTGTTATAAATTGTTTTGTTATGGACCAAGGAGCAGTGGGAGAATTTTATAGCTGAGTGATAAGTTCATTTCTTTGAAGTATTTCAGAAAATAGCATTAAGATCGAAAATAGAAAAGACGCGTATTGCTTAATAACAATTCGTTAGAGCAAAACGTTTCACTTATTGAATGCAAAATTATTCTCGTACTATCACTGATGTAAATTTACAACCGGAAAATACCCGAAGGTCACGTTTTAATTGTCGTGTATTTTATGAAAATTATCGTACACGTTTAATCAATATAATTTCAACACGACATTCTGTAAATGCACTTTTCCGATAACTACTATCGTTGCTCAGGCTTATAAGAATCATAAGAATCAGTGCTATGGAATAATTCATTCTGAATAATCCACGACTGACAGTATCGTTTAGCTTCCAATTTTAGACTGATGAAAATGGGCTAGGTTAAACGTGTCAATCATCGTGTTGCCAATAGTATATTCACTGTTAGTAGTGTCAGATACTGTGTGTTGTACCATTGATCTAACTACAGTAGGATGATACTAGATAAGCAGAATTCACCTCTGTATTCGTCTCTCCATATCTTGTCAAATCCTTTTAGCGGACTATACATCGCGTATCTCGAAGTGGTCAGCTTGCGACCTAATGCACGCGACGAAAACACAATATGGTTTCATTGATACATGCCTGTAGAAATATATCGATCGATATCGTCGACAAACGTATCATAAAGCACTTCCTGAATCATCGTGTTTCTCGCGTTTCCGTGATTGCTTCGAGTATACAGCTGTGCTCGTTTTATGTGATAATCGCGTGACATGGTGCATTATCAATTTTGCAATGAATCGCACGTAGAGCGAACGAAAAGAACGTGATAAAACCGAATGAGAAAAAGGCAGATTCTTTGAGTTGATGTTGTTAATGTAATTTTATTATTAACAGTATCTATTGTTAATCGCTATACTATTAATTTAAGTAATTAACAATTATATTAATTTAAGCATTACTATTAACGTTTTTTTAAATATTTCAAGGTGTTTGATTTATTTATAATATTTTTTGCACTGAAATTTCTTTTTCTCCGCTTATCAAATATTAAATGCGATAATATTTCTTATATATTTTATCAGTTAAGATACTATTGAAATGTGCGTAGTCTGTTCAACGTACTTTTAGATATCTCGGAACGTCGTCTTTTCAATATAACTTTCATTTACTTACGAACTGCTTACGGGGATTATGGTGGTACACTATCAAATAAAATCTTAAGCTTTAAAAGATTCGAAGCTATTGGACAAAATATCAATTTTCAGATAACGACAGAACTTTCAACAGAACAGACAAAATATTTTAATATTCACCACACTTCAATATTTTCATATTTGTGCTGATATGATTTGCGTTTCATTAATAGATCAGAATTAGATTTTCAGATCTGGTTCGCATTAATATTAGATGTATTTGCCTAGAAATATCATAATTTACTCGTACGCGTATTATCCGAGTTTAGTATTCAATTTCATAATATAGAGGAAGACTTACATTTCTATTATATTTCATAATATAGATTTTCATAATAAAGAAGTTTCCTGTTACGAATGGAAATTAATCAACGAAGATGTTGAGCTTTGCTATGATACGTTATAGTAATAGCACCCGTCAGTTTGAGTTGTATTTCAAAATTTTCTTCACGATCTATCTCGTCCAGTTCTGGAATTATTTTGCACTGTCTTTTTTCTCTTAAGCATAAGAACTTGAGTTACAATATTATATTTCACGGATGGATCATTTTTTCATCGATTCACAATTTAACGCTCTATTAATTCTTCTACTTGTGTTTCGATTCATCGTCGTAGATCTACAATCGTCGATCAGAACGTTTAAACAGCAGCTTCGTGGTCTCGCTACAGGTAAACGCATGGTTCCGCAAACTGCTTATCTTTCCCCGTGTGTTCTGTGATAGCTTCGTCGTGGTTTCGTAGTATAGTAATCGGTATCCCTCCACAATAATCGATTGCACGATGATCTCTCCGCCACTCTTGCAGATAGACCCAACTCATTAGTTGATCAAGCCAAACGATTCTCCATCAAGGTTCTAATTCTTTCAAGAATATCCTCGAAAATATATGTCGGAGATGAAAGGACATCGGGGCCGTCTTTTGGAATTTTTGGGAAGATCCCCAAACAATGTCGCCGCTACGCGCAAGTGCCTAGTTACGAGGATTAGAAGTTCCTCGAAATCCCCGACGTACAAGGGACACACGTCGTAATGGTAATAAAACTCCAGGCAAAAACAAAGTCGCCATTACGCCGAACTGCCTAGCTACGGGGATTAGAGGTTCCTCGAATTTCCCGACCAATGTACACAAACGAACGCGTACTTAAGGAAAGGAAAGCTTTCGTCAACCTCAGTCTTGCGATCTCCTTGGAGGGTTAAGCGTCGCCTTTACGAGCAGTACTTCTAGAGTCCTAGCGAACGTTAGTTTGTGCTTCGAAATATATTCTACTTTTAAGAGAGAATTATCCCGTTGGCCGTGGATTCGTTATCGAACCTAAGATCATTGTCTTTGGCCTCTCGAGTGTCTAATCAACACGGTTATTTGTCGTACTCTATTTATTACACGCCCCTAATCCTAATCATAATGTGGATCCGACATATAAATTTACATCAAAATCCGCAGTCTGGTTACCAGTCTCTCGATCAAACACTCGAGCGACAACGAAAGTTACACGCGTCCCAGAATGCAACAATCAATCGTGATTAACACCAGTGAGGCGACTTCGACACGTCGAGGCTCCCTACTATCTACCTGGTTGCGTTTCTCGAGAACGAGCAGGAGAACGATGTGTCACGGTGTTAGCCGAGTGATACGAGAGAGAGAAAGAGAGAGAGAGAGAGATGGAGAGACCAGTCGGTGTACGCGACAATACGCGACACTGTAGGCTCGATCGCGAGGCAGAATCGATACTCAGGCCATCGTCTAACGATCTCGTGTGCGTTGCTGCCGAGTTCAATCAAGCCATACGACTCGAAAGCCAACCAACCGGCTCAATAATTTGCGGATATATAGCCCTCCCTCTCTCCCCCCCTTCTCTCTCTCTCTCTCTCTCCTTCCGCGTCTCATCTCCATGATACTCGACGAGCTATCGGCGCATTCAGGCCGCAATGATATACGAGCTGCTACGAAGATCGTCGCTCCGCCAAGTACTACATCGGTTCAGCTATAAATATAGGAAACGCGATCCGCTAATTAGCTCCATCGAGAGAAGAAGTTTTCGACGAAGAAATTCGATGACGCGAACTTTCGTTAGGATGCTTTTAGATCGCGTTCGAAGTGCTTCTTTTTATCAGATGCCTTATTTTCTAAGTTTCCTCTTTCTGCTATATTTCGCTGAGCAGCGGTGAACTTGCAGCTTTAACTTTTCACATGGAAAAGAAGGCACGATCTCAACCCCAGGGAAGATTTAGCTATTGAGCCCATATGTCGTAAGGATACACTGGAAGATATAAATTGTTGAGATTCGTCGTTCTTACGACAACGTACGGGTAAATATGTATTTCCTGTTCTGAAGTCTACGATAGGAGAATAACTGCGATAGCTACAAAAAGTATCCGCGGGTTGTTGTATTTATTATAGCGTTTACGTATTAATTAGATGCAGGTTTATATCGATATTAAAATGTAGAAAATTGGGAAATCCTACAGAGTTAATAAGTACGATTTCTGATTACACGATCATTTTTATGAAATAAAAAATCACAGGCCTAGAAACTGAAATATATTGTTTTGTACGGATTTCCTGCATTTATTGATCATCTTCAAATCCGATCGATACGAAGCTATTTCCTTTAGAGGAATCAGCTGTATTTCATTAACTTAACATGCAGTACATCGAGAACATCGTCGCGTCACGCTATCGCTGCGGTATTACGAAGGATAATGCTTCATAATTTATTCAACGTCTTCGGGATGTCGTGCAATTCTGTAGAGAACGGACGTATTTAACAGCCGAACACATCGCTCTGTTTCCAGCCTGTGTTTCTACGTGTGTGTGATACCTTTGCTGGTAGCACCAAGCTTGCAGCAACGACGGTTGAGACTTTCGAAGTTTACTTGTCGAAGGTGCAAAGTTACGAGACGCCGTGTTTGATGTTGGTTTCTTTGAACGTGTTTAGATGCTTCGGTAGAAATTTATCTTGATTTCCTGTACCGTAAGAAAAGTTAAGTAGATAAATAAATTTAGTACGCGTTTTCATTTATATATTTAGTTTTCCACAAACTACCGATCATTCGAAATTTCAATAACCGTTTTTCAGTTTTTCCGTGCATACAAAATGCGTTCTCCTTTTATACGTAAAAATCCAAGTTCGACAATGAAAATTGAGCAATTCTGTATACAATGGGGGACAAAAGAAAATTTGAAAAACAAGCGATACAATGTATTTGTATAAAATTTAATTGTAAATCGTAAATTAGATAACTATTACCAAGATACAAAATGTCTAGGTAAAATCAAAAGTTACTCGCGTACAAAAATTTCAATTAAGAACTTTCTTTTGTCCGCTACCGTGGAGAAATTGCTCGAATTCCAACGAAATCGAATCAAAAGCAACTCGAACTAGAGCTAATATCAATTTATATAATTAGAAAATTTAATTTTTAAGAAGGTCGCCATTTCGTCATTGTAGAGAATCCTCGTGCAACATTTTGTAAGGGTATCTCGGAAAGAACACGTTTCTCAAGAACTGCGGTTTTGACCTTATCTGATATGAGCCCACATTGCTTTTTAAACGAGTCACTTCCACTTCTCCTTTGTTAGAAGATGTTACATAAGCTTTACCTTCTTTTGATGCATTTATAAAGTACCAAGAAAGTGCTTGGATAACCTTTAGTTTAAAGACTGTGTCCTCTCAGTTGCTCGATGTCATTATGTCTTTATAGAACTCCACTTTCAAAGACATCTGTAGATGTTATATCTACTGGCTAGTCGCAGTCCAACACTACTTCGGTACTATTGGCGTAGTATTAAATTATAACGAGAATCGTAAAATAACGCGCTTTTTCTGTAGAAGTTCCAGGTTAAATATCTTTAATGGATGAATATGAGAACATACGAAGTAAGATTTCTATGAATTGACACGTCAGTGGGTAAGATGACTATCGTTTTCTTGAGCATTTCAGATTACAATTTTCGAGTTTATTCTTTAATTTTGATAATATCTTTCCTTCGGGTTAGGATTTGGTTAAAGTTACGTATAAATCAATTTATTGTTGTGTATATTATTCGACCACAAATTTATAGTACATTTCAAATAATGATTTGATCATGATTGGTTTTTCGTTTTTTTATTGTTTTTTTTTTTTATTATTGTTTTACTCAAATTACTGAAAAGTGGGGTTGCCATCTTATTGCAGTAGACCCTGTACAATAAAAGAAAGTCGCAGTTAGTCGCAATTTTTACTTTGAAATTCATCGTAAATTAAATCCACGGCATCGGTGTTTCACGATGCGTTGTAGAGCCTCAAAGGATACACACAATGTTAGGAACGCGAGAGCTCGAAACTGAAAATTTATGCAGTCCGATTCGCGAGCACTGAATTCGTACAATCTTTTTAAATGATCGCTGTCGGGCAATCACGTTGAGTGCCGAGTCCCAGAAAAACGATAGCCCTGCTCTTTGAAAGGCTACGTTGCCTGGAAAGAGGAGGAAATTCGAAATGCATTAAAATCCCGAACGAGGCGTGCAACGAGAGCGATGTAAGGTCGCTTCAAAGGTGACCACGCAAGAGGGGAATAAAAGGAAGAATTTCCCAGCTGAATCGTGACGTCTTAAGCACATCCTTCTTTCTGTTAAGTGTAACAGCTGCGGACCTAGACGTATGTGGCGAGGCGGACACGTCCATGTAAATTGTTTTCTGATCGATCGCACGAATTCTATTCGGTTTCTTGTGCTTCAAGTATCCCGCAGGAAGAGAATAATCTCACCAGCTTTTGTTCCATTCGCGACCAACTGAACTGAATTCACTCTAAATGTTGGATTATTTCTGCGCAAACATTGTTTGCGAGAATCTTACGGCCAGAGTACCGTGGACGATCCTCTTTAAATGAATTTTCAATATATTTAGTATTTGATGAAAAGTAGATTAGGCAACTATTTTATTTATTAGTATTTGTGTGAGTAGAATTTTAGGAAAGAGAATTTATGTTATAAATTATTGTGTTATAATAAAGTTATCATTAATTTATAATTTTTTCACATTAAATCTAAATTTTCTAACAATAAATTTTCTACTTTTTCGATGATAACATTCATGTAGAAAGACAGATTTCTATAGAAACGTAGAATTATAAACATAGGAATTACGTATCGTTTACAGCGCAATATATCTTCGCTATTATTGTTCCGTTCGACGAACAAATGAATGGCGGAATGTTCTGCTTGTCTGGCATATTTCATTTACAGTAGTAACAGTTAGTGATGTCTCCCAGGGTACTATAGAATGGCACGCTACTTGTCACGATAACATCTATCATCCCGAACGTTTTTGGAGTTAATGGGCGTTAGACAATTCTCCTTCGTTTGGAATTAGTTTGATGATGGAAACACGCAAAATGGATATTTCAATGGATATAGATATTTATAGAAGCTAAGGCGATAATAAGAGATTCGTTTAATTTACAATATTTATCGGCGCTATTTTTGAAGCGTTATAATTATGCGAACGATTTAATTGCACAGTTATCGCACCAATATTACGTGAAATAAATTATTTAAGCTTTAGAAAATACTTCGATACGGCAATAAGGCTCTTTGATGTTTTAGAACTTATTTATTGTGACATGTGTAACATGATCGCACCTCAAGGGGTTGGTGCTGCATTTCCCTTATCTCTCTGCGACGTCAAACAAGAATTTCCTCGTTATCTCCGATATTTCCCAAGAAAATAATTCACGAGGCTTATTTCTAACGCTTTACACAAAATTCGCTATCTACATATTATTCATCGTTGCGTAATTATTATTTAACGGTAACATAACGTTCTGTAACCAATGCTGATAACTATCACGTTCCATAATCAACGGCGATAATTATCTGAGGTTTAACGAATCTTATCATTAGTCGAGTTAGACGAGAATTTTTCTGAAATTGAAATATTCATTACCGAATTTCCTACAATCAGTAATGAATATTTTAATCAGTATCGGTGACTTCATTTTTTAGTAATTTTCTCTGGTCACATTTAAAATATTCTTGACAAAAAATAATCGCGATTTTCGGATATATCCGAGCGTGAACTCGTCGGCACACGCGAAACTATTATAGATGATGGCTGCAGGATATTTCGCGCTGATCTTATGGCGACTGAGCTCCATTAATGATACCATTTATTATAGATACGTATAGCTTTTACCCTTTGATCTTCTTGCGTTATCGTCCCGAGATCCACGTATTAAATCAGCGAATGCAGACAAAATTCTATGGCAACAGAATTATCAAGCACACCATTAATTCTGAACAGCGACTTTCATTAACGAACCAGTTTTCGATTTCTCGTAGCCACTTTATTTCTTCGATTGCGTTCACAAAAATATGAATTTACACGTACGTCCACGATTTATTGGATATTATATTTATCATAGACGATAACCTGAAACTTGAAACAAAATTTATTCTCGCAAGTATAATGACTTGGCGGGCGTTTCCTTGAAAACCATGAGTCGCACAAAAGACATTGAGTTAAATCATGGTATTAGCCAACTCTTAATGGCCCAGTTGAATGGAAGGGTACCAAACTTTGATGAAGAACAGTCGTGAAAGCAGGAGCAAAATCTATTCAACTGTGAGTGACTCGTCGAAAACAACTACCACCTTGGTCGAACGAAAATCAAGCATTCAGACGTCGCTGCAATTTCCACGCTTATCGGGCATACAAATTAACACCGATAGCACGATGAAACGGTTGCCGTGCCAGAATTATCGCGTCCGGTTTTATCGAATGACTCGTGAAAGTGATGTCGAATGAATGACATGCATCACAGCTCGCTATGAACATTAACGCAAACGGGAAGTTACAAGCTCATGATGCTCGATCGCTTGAATAGAAACAGTTCATAACTACCCAATACGAGTTAGTGAACAGTGTGTTTTAACTGTGCCGCGTCCTCTGGGTACGTTTCGATCGGGAATGAATCGTTAAAAAGTTTCTCAAATTCTAGGGAAACACGAAATAATTGTTACGAAGTTCTCTTGTCAATTATAGGCTGAAGATGTTCTTAAATTATTTGTTTGAGTTAAAGCTACCATTGAATCGTTATATACTAATTAGTAATAATAATAATAATTACCAACGATACTAACATTGTAAATTTGCTTGCAGGTTGAAATACTTTCGTCAGCCACTGTACTCGTACGTTTTATCAGTCCGACTTGAAAAGCTAAAGGTATACGAAAAACCTGAAATAAACTCCTTTGTGTTAGCTCCTCTGCGGAAATTTAGATCGACCGAGACATTCTTACTCGGCTCATCCAGCGTTTACAAGCCTAAAAATTGCAGAACTGGATATTTTTTTCAACGTGGCACGAATGTAAGTCGTATGGTCACTGTTCGTGAAAAGAATACGGGGCCAATTGTCCACGGAAGCGTTCACGGAAATAGGGATAGGAAGCAAAGGATGAAAGGGAATAGAAAGAAGTCAGTCCCTCGAAAAGTTACAAAAGGAACGTACAAGTTCTAGTTCCTTTTTTTCAGCCGGAAAAGTGGAGAGAATCCAGAGTCACAGAATACGTGAAGTTATCAACCACGACAACTGCAGCTGACCTTCCCCTATGTGCGTCCAAATACTCTTGCTGTAGTATACTTCAGAGAATCGTATCGAATCAAGTATCTTTCCATATCGTCGAATAATACGTACGAGTTCTATCGATGCTTTTTAAACGCGCGCGGATTGTTGTTGAACAATACAACATGTAAACTGAATGGGAGGATTTGGAATTGGAGATGTACGGTATCTCACAAAGTCTGTCCACCTAAAATATTAGAGAAAATATTAGAAACGTTAATAAAAATTATCTCGTTACAGCGATATTGAAATTTCGAAGCACTTCCTGTAACATAGGGAACATGTGAAAGTAAAAGTTACGTATGGTAAATATTTAAATACTTTCGAAACACAGCGTACAACTGTCTGATTGTCAATCTTGGTAGTAAAACTGTCTGTCTGTTTTTGTTATCAATAATCCAACATTCTGCGTATCGATACACATTTTTCAAACGTTGAAACCGATCGTCAGCTTTTGCTTTTCACCGATGTTTTATCAGCTTCACATCTGGGCCATTTGCAAGGGATTTCTTCGCAACGATCATCGCGTACCTGTATTTCTCGTTAACAAAAAGTCATAGTTCAACTTTTTTTTTAGATTCATGACACTGCAAAAAAAGAAGAAAAAAGGAATAGGGTGAGGAGAAAAAAAGAGAGAAAAGAGGTAAAAAAGGAGAGGGATCGTCGAGTGGATCTGCCGAACATGGCACAGAACTGAATACTGCTCGCTCGTTTTATCTCAAAACTCGTTTCGTTATTATCAGCACCAGTTTTTCAAGTCGGTCGAAGCGCGGTTTGACGCGTACATATCGGCAGGAAAAAATCCGGAGAACCTTCTATCTTCGTAGCGGTATTTCAAGTATATTGTCTGGTATGTGTAAGTTGGCAGAAAAAGTGAGAGAAAATGATACAATTGATTTTTCACGTTGAATTTCGCGTTCGCTGAAACGTGGATTTAAATGAAACGTTATTTGTCTTCCTGCGATTCTGCAACACAAAATGAGAAGGTAAACTAATATGATAATGTAAATAATACTTATACAATAATACACGCGATTACCATCATTATTAATAAGGAACATATTAAATACAAAACAACAAGATGCGTCAAATTATCGCTCGTAAATTATTTACGTAGAAAAACCAATTAAAATACGAATGGCTGGCTACGTCAGTTCAGTATATGTCTATATGCTTCCAATTTTCATCGGCCACCGAAACACGACATCAGAATTGCATTAAAACGGGGGTAATCATCGAGCTTCAATTAAAAACCAATTGCTCGGTGTCACGCGGCGCGGTAATTACGCAAATTAATAATTAGAAACCAACATCCCGATCGTTCGAACAGATGTGCGTGCACGTCGATCTCGCCTGAAGAAACCCTGAAGTGTCAAGAGCAAAAACGAGCGTAATTGACTCGTCTACATAACGAGAACCTCGCTTCAGGAAGCGGATGTTTCTCTTTCGATTGCGTAGAGCGCGCGATATTTTCGTGAACACGGAGACACTTACGATACGAGTAGAAATTTGGAAAAATTATGTCGCTCATTTTCCGCTGCGATTATATATTTATGAAAGAGTATTATGTCCTCTTGCTTATTACGTTTGGCGTGGCAGTGTCTAATTACGTTTTCGAGTTGACTGTGCTCAGCTTTTTTACATGTTACAATCCGCAAGCTTGTTTCTGAGAAATACGTGAAATTTCTGTAACGTCATCCTGAAACAACCTGTTCTACATTCGGGGATGAGCGTAGGATGTAGATGGAAACATCGCAGTCCAGCAGAATATTCCAGAGTAAGCAAACGTAAGAATCACAAACTCGGTCTGCAAGAAGAAACTTTGGAAAATGGAATTTTTTGCCTATGAGCTACTTAAATAGTATATGTATTTGCGCCTTAATAGTGAACTTATTATACTTGCATGATATTTAACGAAGACATAATGTGCATTCTTCGAGGTAGAATTAAAAGATTGAAATATCCTGAATATCGTTATTTCATTTAATATCGTCAATTAAGACAGAAAGGTAATCGAAGATGATTTATTTGATTTCAACGCAAAATAAAGTTAAATACCTATATTCTCTATGTTGAATTTCATCAAGTTAATTCTCGATGAAAGTCGATCATTCAGATCTGAAAGTCATTATTTCAAATTGTTAGTTTTTATCTTTACTTCAAATAAGGTTTACCCTGGTCGGAGATACGATTTTCATTCCTCGAAAAGAATATCTTTTCTAACTAAAATACGAAGTGTGCAAAAATAAAGTATTAAATATTCGGTGTTCTGTCAGTTTTCTTACAAACAGAATCTAACTTTTAAGCTTATGTTCCAGAACTTCAGTATCCTACGACATGCAATACGAGTATAATGCACGCTCTGAAAACGTAACGTAACGTTACCTGTGTATGCAGATGGTGCACATTTCCCGAGGAAATGATGGAAAGCTTGTGAGCGAGAATTCCACGCAATACTCGGACATACATCCTCGTTGTATCAACAAAGATGCACCGAATATTCGTTTATATAGGATTAATCTTTGCTACCGGCGAAGCAGCCGAAGCATCCAGCAAACATCGATACCAGTCTTGGGTTTTCTGCAATTTCTATAATATCCTCTACGTCGGAATACATGTTCTGTATTGCGCAGATAATAGCTGGCATCGTGTCTTTGCGTCATCCGCGTTTAATCTTCCTCATTCACGATGACGAACTATTATGAATTCCATATTCGTCTGATATATTCAGAAATACAGCGACTCACGAAAATATTCGAACTATTCTTTTGCGAATATATTATGTATGTGTTCTCTACGGAATATTTTGAAATCTCATTAGCATTGTATAATGAGATTCGCTTCGAATTTTACCAATATGATAATGATAGTTGTGTCTCATTATTGTGCTAATGAAATTTCAAAATGTTTTATATAATATGTATGTGTACTATAGAGTATATACTCGTGCATAGACGTTCTCTGTAGTAAGTGTTCAAATATTCTCGTGAGCCATTGTAAACAAAATTGAGCCTGGATTATCCGAACCAATCGTGGAACATGCTATTCGAATAATCGAATTTCTCAGATTCAAGAATCTCAGAAGAATCGAATAATTTCGTTTTCATAAATATGAATATTAAACAAAAACTTTTGAATAAAAATATAATAATTCTGCTCTTGCTTCGATGCTGAAGGCATCGTTAGTCTAAAACATAAAAAGAATGTAATTCTATAGACTTAATTAGATTAAAATATTTACGTAATCGAGCAACCACAATCATCTGAGATTTCTCAGTATTAAAACAAACGAACAACTTTCTTGATCCCTATTTCAATATGTTGAATTTATGACACTAAATACAGAATAAATACAGAAAAGCAATTGTTCTACCATCGAAAATTCCAACATTTGAATATCTTTAGCCATCTATTTTTTCGAATATGGGAGTAGGCGAGAAATTTGTAATCACAACGGAGGAGCTCCCTTTACATTATCACGTTTAATTAGAGAAAAGTAGCTGAATTTCAGATATCTTAATCTTTGCATAAGAAAGTTTTACTTTTACCAAGAATCGTGAATCATTGATGTCCCACGAGATGCGGATTCTATTAATAATTTTTATACGGCGTGTAACTTGTCAAGCTGATCGTTACACCACTAAATTCATAATATCACTTTTCTTTGTTATCTGACCAGGAAATTAAAAAGCGATGCTACGTGCGAATAAATTGAGGTCGAGTTGATATTAAAAAATTGTTCCGATACGATAACGAAAATCTTGTGGGAAGAATCAAAGTTGCGGCTGCTGAAAATCCTGCTATTTTCGAGTGTTTCTCTTTTCTTTTTTTTTTTTTTTTTGACGGGTTATGCTTTTGTCTTCTTTCAAGATATGTGGAGCGTGTTACGTACGAGAGTATACGAAGAGTAATTCGGCTGTTGTATTCGACTATAATTGGAGTGGCCTTCGAGCGAACGTTGCGAGTTGTTGTTTGTTAATAATGATGCAATAGAAAAAAAAACTTTCTGACCCGAGAACAATCCTTTGTCCGACCTTATATCCATGCAAGCACATCAATTACATGGTGATATCTGCGAAATAAATCTTTCTCTCTCTTGCGTACACGTAATTTATGGGGTTCCTTTTTATCGTTAAAACGAAGATTATGACCGAGCGAATACATTGTAGGAAGTTACATAATACGAAAAGCTATAGAAAGAAAATTAGCAAATTGATAAAACGAGATTTTAGCCCCGACAGTTGCATTGTTTTCGTGCATCCTCGGTATCGAATCGAAGTAAAGCAGCGAAATAAATGAAATAATTACTGTAAAATAGACTCACTTTGTTCGTCGAACAGTTACTTCGTCAACAATTGAACAATGGACGCTCCTCCTCACGAGAGACTTCACAGATCCAATAACTGTTACGTACCAATAATCGTGATCGAATACCGCCGGTCCAACGTAATCATTTAAACTGGAAAATATGACGATCACGAAACGCTACGTCAACGATATGGACTGTCAGGAACTTTTCTTATCGCGGTCTTTCCCAAACCTCTTTGGCGCAATTTCCATGTTTTTATAAATAATATGCGACGATGTGTGCTCACGCCTTCGCGAATGGAGCAGTGCAGAGAGGTACCAAGCTAACGAGGCTTCTAAAAGCTCGTCTCGATCGTGTCGATATCTCAAGCTGTACGTGATTCCCTATGACGCGACGCTTCACTGCGATAGAGATGATTGAAAGGCGGTAAACTGCATTAAAATAACACAAACTTTAATGAAGGTAAGTTTAATGAAGAAGTAAGGTAACAACAGAAACTGAATACGACTGACCTGTTTAACTTGGTTTGTTTGAGTATGTTTCTAAGAATGTTCGATCGATTTGAGTGCCGCAGCGACTCTAAAGTGTGTCTGTGTACTGGAACTGTCCGAGGTGTTCTTGAAAAACGTTCAGCATATACGTCGATTGGTCGATTAATCTTTCTATCAACGCCATCCTAAGCATTGCTCTTCCAAATGCCGTTTACGCGCTTTCTCTTGGTGAAGCTGGCACGATACCTGAACTGACGTAAGTTGCTAGGTTTTTAAGAAGGTTTACGATGTTCCTCTAGGTCAGGAACTTCGGCAATTGCTATCGTTACATGTATTTCTAATTAACCTTTCAAACATCTCCGGTTCACAACAGGCTATTCAGAGCGGAAATGATAAAAATCCTAAAAAACATGCTATTTACTATTCTTTGATATTATATATAATTCTTATTTCTTATATATAATTCTTTGATATTATATATAGCTTCGTCCAGGACTTTGTTCGCGTAGATTATTAATAGTTTGAAGCAGATCAATTTCTGTGAATGTCATATCTACATATTTTTTATTAGTTAGGTTATTTTCCGTTATTTTTCGTAGAAAACCTCTATCAAACATAGGAGCGCATACAACTCGAATGCCAGGCTATTTCTCAGCTTCTACAAAACGGATCGAGATGAAATATATCCTATTTTCTTTGCCGGACTCAAAGCTATGGGTACAACAGTGAGAGCCCCATCAAAATCTGTTCAGTAGCTTTTACGTGACGCGAACAAAAAACAAGCAGATAGACAGAAATTTCAAAAATTAGTTTTTTGGTCTGCATAGATTACGGGTAGTAACAATACTTTCACTGTTTTATTGTACGTATTATGTGTGGAGGATGATTAAACGTGTTGGTGTATATAATGACGAGACAAGTTGTTACTTGGTATAGTCAATTTATTTAAAATTCTTTGCAGTACAGGGTTAATCTTTGTTCGCCCAGTGTTGCTCGTATACAAGGTAATGCTTACTAATTCGCTATAAGAATGCTCGATACTCATTTATTGTCCCAACGATCGTGTTCGTTTATTTATACTAGTTAGGGGAAAGTTTAAATTCAACTTTGGTTGACAGTTGCACGTAGCGGCGACATTGTTTTACCTGGAGTTTGTTTATCGCTACGTTTGGTACGTCAAGGCGGTGTCAATGTCCCAAGACAAAACAACAACATGAGTCGCTCTGAGTGTCGCTACATATGTTACATTATAGATAGATTGCAGCTCAAAAATAACTTCCCTTTACGATCATTCTACGAGCCTTACCGACGAACATGTCGCGTGTTTCTTCTGTAAACTCCAAATAGAATTAGCAATCTGTAGTTCTGCATCAAATTTGCGTACAAGACATAATACGACATATCTGTAGTTCTTCGACTTTCTATCGTATCTTTGATAGTACGTTTTATTGCTACATGGCTATTATAAAATTTAGTAATAACGTATCATACAACTGGTAGAATCGGAAAGACGAAATCAACGTATCTTCCATAATTAGAATGTGGATCAGAAGTCTGAGAAAGAAAATTACAAAATAAATCGAAGATTAATTACGAATGAACGAAACTTAAAAGATTCGTTGCAGCAGGAAAGACTATTGTGTGTTTCAAACAATAGGATAGGAGTCGCGTAGCAGTCGAGAGGGTCAGTGGGTTGAGTTTCACGCAAAATTCCACCGAAAATACCGGATTCCCGCGAAATTGTGTTGAACTTGCCTCGATACGCGATTGCTCTCGCACGTGTATAGACGCGAAATTACTTGGCATTTGCTGGTAACGAAGTCGGGGCGCATTTATTAGTTCCATTGGAATACTTAGGCAACCGGAACATGCGCGGATATTTTCTGTCTAATTGAATCGCTTTTCGCGCGTATCACGATCGATCCCAGAGGGTGAAAATTCCCCGGCATGTATATAACACGCGCCTAACTGCTGCAACAAGTTCATAAAGACGACGCTTAACGCACACGCGGAACCACAGACTGCTGCATGGATTGACCGGGGATTAGGCAGATGATCGTGCAAGATCAGGCTGATGCGATTCTGGATGTCTAACAAATTGCGTAATCTTTGCATCAGGAAAGATAACGGCTTGGTCCTTTTTTCTTCCATATACAACGCACTGTTACATCGAAGACTACTGCACTTAACACTGTTCGAGGCTTCCGTTATCGTGTGCAATAGAGACATCACCAATTTCACTAATTAATCTTGATATGTTCTTTAACACGTTGACTGCCACGCGTGTTTTCACTGAAGTTTCCGTCAGGCCACGCGTGCCGCAGTACCAAGCGTAATGCGAGTAAATCATTTTTTTTAATAAACCATTTTCGTATTACTTTTATAACAATTCAATAGTTTTATTATTTCCTCTGAAATATCTTTTCAAATAATTACGACGATCCTTCGCAAGTAGTCAAATAAGCGACACCCGAATATGGGTTTCGCGGTCCCACCGGAAACTTTGCTGACACCCGAATATGGGTTTCATGGCAGTCAACGTGTCGAGATGTTTTCAATTAATATTAATGTCAGTTTAATATTGATAACAACGTACTATAAAATCTCACATAAGTTATACAGTTATTTTTTTATTTATTATCTAACATAAACCTAATTTGAACCTACCCCAAGCCCTGAAAAATATTTTCGTATATCTCGGAAACTAAAGTCGAACGGCGATTGCACGTATAAGAGAAATTGAATAGAAAATGTGCTTTTCTAGAAGAAGTATGAAATATTAAAAGTATGAAATTTCTATTTTATTTGTATTTTATTTATTTAGCGCTCGATCAGACTGCTACTTCGTATGCAGCACACGCAGAAGGAGTATGGGGGATTGCTGCGTTCGATAACGTTAGTTGAGCGATCACGAGTTATCTTTCTTTGTGTCATTTATTTAAAGTCACATCAACTAGGAAGTCATTAGCAACTACTTTGGCTTGTACACTACGACACGCGTATTATTGCGGCACTCGCGTTACACGGGCTCTAGTACTCTAAGGCACATGCCTTGAAGCGTACTGGTGAGGTTCGCAACTATAGCTTTTGGTATAGTTGGACAACATGTAGGACCTGCAGTTTAACTTGGGCTCCGAACCATCGGAGACTGCGCTGAAATAAGCAGACGCAACTACGACTAAGTTGCGCCGGCTGAAAAATCGACCAGGCCTTTCGGGATTCGAACCGAGTACTCTTCGATTGATCACGAGTTATATCGCAAACGAAACATATCAACTTCTGATGGTTTGACATACAGAGCAATGGGAGTCGTAAAGAAATTTACATGGCCAGCACTTCGAAGAAATCAACCGGTAGATGGGGAGTTTCCAGACTGGATGCTTATAAAATTTGACAACGAATCTATCGAAAGTAGATTCAAAGATATCGATGGCTACGATCCGATATCTTCAGCAGTAGCAACACTTCAGATGACCAAAGATTCTGGAGACGTTGAACAAAGAATGTCAACCCCTATCTGTAGGTTGGACAGTAACTGTATGTAAACTGCAAGGGACTATAATAAATAGGGCTGTGACTGACCCTGGCGAAAAGAATTTTGAAGGTTTACGTCGTTCTTAGTTGCGTGAACAATTTAGACGCTGTAGACGTATCTGCTGTAGCACCAACAAAGTTCCGAATAAACCGCATGACGTAAGAGCACTTGCAGAAATTCAAAGATTACGATGAGGACTTCTTCAGTGTGCAAAGATACGACTCAAGTATACTCGAAACGAGGAGTCAGTAATAAAAGACACGGGTTAAATCAGCTTTGAGCGATGAACCTACGTAGAAAAACGGAGTACGCTTTCAGAGACAATTTTGTAAAGAAACTGTCCAATTCCATCGCTTGCAGCGACGAGTTTTCCGGTAGAACGATCAGACGCGATGAAATGAAATCGATGAATAACGAGTTATTTGCAAAGACTGTAGTTAAGAACGAAGAAATTGACGACATTTTGTAAACGGGCCCAGTCGATGGACTATCCCTACAAGATGTAAAAGTTTTCATCCCGACAACTTAGTCCAGCGCAGAGCAATAGATGAACATACGTAAGAATTAGATTTTTGCAATAAACAATAGTTTACGAAAAAACACAAAGATGTCCTGTAAGATGCAAAAACAATCATTGCGATTGGTGAAACCGTTTCGGAAAAATCAATGAATATACATACAAAAATATATATATACATCTAATTGAGATATTTATGGAGGACGATTATACGTGTTGGTGTATATAGTGATGAGACGAGTTGATACTTAGTGTAGTCAATGTATTTAAAACTGTTTGCAGTATAGAGTTAGTCGTCGTTCACTACCAGGTATGTAAGTATGAAACCGGAATTTTTGCAAAGAAATTACACATTTATTGTATGAAAATGATAAAAAGTGTTTTATTCGAAGTATTGCCCATCGCTAGTTATACATTTTTGCCATCTTTCTGGCAATTTGTGAATGCCACGCCAAAAGAACTGTTCCTCTTTTGAGGCAAACCAGTCGTCAAGCCATTTTCNCGATGCGATTCGGCAGCAGTTTTCTTCAAATGGAAGCAGAAAATCAGTGCTGTCCGCAAATCGTAGTTTGTAGGCACAAAATTCGACATTTTCAAATTCTACTAAAACCTATGTTGTTGCACTAAACTTGTATCGCAAACAGTTGAAAATCTTTAGCAGATGTCAAAACAAAGAAATGGCGTCAATGACGCGTATTGAAATTAGCTACATTAAAAGTTATCGCCACATATGGGCAAATTCCGGTTTCATATTTACAGACCTGGTAAGTGTTGCTCGATATGCATATGCGTACGTTTGCTCGATATTAATCGCTATAAGATTGTTCGATACTAACTCGCTATAAGAACACTCGATTATAACTAACTGATAACTAATTACTGATTCGTGATTGACTACTGACTAACTCCTTGTCTTAACGATCGTGTTCGTTTATTTATACTGGTCGGGGGAGTACCGGAAAGTTTAAATTCGACTTCGATTGACGGTTGCGTGTAGCGGCTATATTGTTTTGTCCGGAGTTTGTTTATTACTACGTTTTGTACGTCAAGACGGTGTCAATGTCCCAAGGCAAAGCAACAACATGAGCCACTCTCGATTCGCATCGTCTTCTGACTTATGTGCCGCTACATATCTTCCTTAATTTCCAAACTTGATATAACTGACATATTTACTGTTGCTACGTTTAAGAAATCTTCCTAGCGTGCAAACTTAATTAAAATATTGAGCTGTTGCACGATCATTGATGATCCAGACTACATGAATGCGAAAGCCATCATGATAAAAAATCGCCGAAGCAAGCGGAATTGGTTAAGAGAGGAAGGCACCGCACAGTCAGCGAAATCTGGATTGATTCTTTTTTCACGTAGTATTCTAGCTTGGAAAGTTTCGAACTCGTGCACTCTGCCTGCAGATATTAAAGGAATTGGACTGCGCTGCTTAAAAACAGCAGGGGAATACTGTTAAAACAAAATACTGTTGGCAACGATGGATTCTACACAAAAGGAGTTCCGACTAAAGAAGTCGAAAGGACAAGGGATAATTGCGTGAGTCGCGGAGGACAAAGCAGATGTATCTACTTTTAGATATAATTAATATATAAGATTTCTTTAAGATGTTACATAGCATTTACTGATTATCTTTTGTTTGCGTAAATTTATTGTTACGAGTACATACAGTTATGTATAATATAACTGTAACATTGTAAAATTATGTAAAGTACTGTGTGATATATGCAATAAATAAGTTTCGATATATTTTGTCAGTAAATAACATTTTGTTAAACGGAAAATTGTTCTTCTCGAAAGATTAATCTTTTGGAACTTGCAACCTTATTTATTTCCACTATTCAATTGTATTCGTTTGGACAGAGAACTGAGGAATTTTTATTACACGGATATCGTATCGATGATCAATGGAAATTAAAGCGCTAGTTAGGGGAGATTATTTGTGGAGTACCTATCAAACGAAATTCTCAGCGAAAAAATTCTGCTTACCTGGGTGATATAGGCTGGAAAAGGAGGACGTGAAGCCATTTGCCACGATGCACCAAACACTGAATCCAGATGCAAGTATTGACTACGTGACTCAGCACGTTATGAGCGTATTTTCATGCTACGACACGGCCGCAGGAACTTTAATTAGGTTACGTGTGTGTAACAAACTCATAAATTCGGTGATAAGTGTCTCGTTATGCAACGATCATTTACAAATAATCTTCAATACAAATACGAATCTCGATAAAATATCAAATTTCGAAATTCCACGCGCGTGGTCGAGTAAAGTAACAATATCAGTCGGTTTCATTATCGATCTACACTTGATCCGATATTTGTTTAAGTCGACAAACGAATTGCCATTATAGGCAGACATTAGTAACGAGAATGACGAATAATATAGAACGTGCAAACGTTTTCGCTGCAAGTAATCTTGTAGAGCCGATCTCGTATTTCGAGTCGACTATCATCTAAAGGAACAACGACTGGCACGTGAAATGAGTGGAAGTACTTATCCTTGTTTGCGGGCAAAAAGTTTCCACGATACAGGACCCCAAAATCGCATCGTACGAAGCTGTGAATGGGGTTAGACGAGAGAAGCACGCCGAGAGGAATAAAATTCTTTTTCTCCTTGCTTTTCCATCCCCTCCCCTTCTCACGCCGCAATAACTCCTCTTTACACAGCTCCTTTGCGTTAGATAATTTTTTACCATCGTTACTGTGCATTCTGCTCGAAAGCAGCATCGAACGTTATCGAAATGAACGTTTATTGAAATAATCGTTCAAATAGAAGTTCTTTTAGTCAATGAAACAAAATATCATTTATCGTATCTATGTAATTTTTCGAAATATTTCCGTCATCTATCTATATTCATAGATTATATAAACCTCGATAGAAAAAGGCTTCTTAATTTCTGCAATTTTCAATAACTTTTCTCTAAACTAAAATCGCGAGTAGTTACAGATATACGATATTTACTGAGAGTTTAGTACTTTTGATCTTGTATCTCAGTTTCATATCAATAAAAATAGTATACGCAGTGAGCAAGAACAAAGTTTGCAGACGCGAATTATTATCGCACTTATTCCCCATTTGGTACTTCAAATCTCAAACTTACAATACCAATACCAATACAGTAAATATGCTCTTAACCTCCGCTTTCTTTCCTCTTTCGTCTTCTTGCGGTAAAATACAGTTTTTACGTGTGACTGAACTCGACGCCTTATGATTCTCAATCGCTACTCGATTCGATGTACTTTCAAAAGAACAAAACTTGTTAGGAGAAAGGTAGCTGGTTATTTGAATAAAATATCGAGGATATTTTGAGTAGGAAAGACTAATTTATATGTCTCATTTCAAACACTTTCTATGCCCTAAACCATTTAATAGCGAGCGAGTACTCGGCCCTCGACTAAATCATTAAGCGTGTCTGAACCATCTTTTACAGAAGAAACATATCCAACATCCGCTCTCATAAAATCGCTGAATATATTGCTTTATCTTTTATTTACTTTTTGTTTCCGCCATTCGGACTGCTGCTAGCCGGTGAACCTATTTTCTATCGCTGTCAGGCAGCGACCAACTGCGCAAAGCAGTCGGCGGTGTGAACTCGTGATTGCCTGACTACTCGTTAATTTTCAGCCGGACAAAAGGAGAAAGCCAAGCGGAAAGAAACGGCTAGTTTCACCGGATGCCGTAGCCGGCAACCTTCCAGAATGCAATCCGGCCCGGGACTACGGTTACATTTAGCCGCTCTACGGACGAAGGAGCCGGGCTGTTTGAGTTAATGAAAGGCCGAAAGGTTGGAGACGCTGACGAGGCGTGCGCGGCCTCTACTCTCCACCCTTTTCTCTGCAGTTATCCCTCGTGAGGATCCGCTTGCGCCCAGACACGTTTCGCCGTCACCCCTTGCACAACTCTGCACCCTTCGTGCGTTCCAGATCCAGGTGTTAATGCGTCTAGACGTCGCACCACAATTCTTTCCCGCACTACTTTCATTCGATGTTTCGATTAGTCAATTAACTAAGATCTCAGACGACACTTCGATTCATTTGTGTATTTTTTAGTCTTTGAGTATTTTATAATCTGTAGTGTATTAGTGTATTTTCTTATCTTCAGTGCATTTTAAGCAAGTTATTAAAAATAAAAGCGATCGAAACCCAAAGAACCACGACTGTGTCGTCTAATAGACATCGTGACAGTTCAAAATCTAAAAGTAACAAAGTATTTCTTCCGGAGGGACAAAGACGCGAGCGTTTTCGGTTGAGTAATTTTATGACGCACGTATTCGCAGTCAATAGGCTACGTTTGAGTCAAGATTTAAGCGCTTAGAACCATTCCTTTCAGCGATTCTAACTGTAATTTAATTTTCCACATCCGTTGTGTTCTCAATGGCCGGGTGTGTCATTAACGCGGTGACTTCCATAGGGTAATGTGGGTAATTCCAACAGTCCGATCGGTCGAGGACCACCCGAAAGAATTTCCGTGATCCTTGTCTAATTAAATTCAAAGTATTCTCTTCCAAGATCTCTTCCCATCAGGGGTCTCCACGTTTCGAGCGCACCTACTCATTGGCCATTTGCTTATGTTCGGCGAAAACCGATCAACATGCATATTTTTTCGGCACTTTCGTTTTGGGCCTTGCTGGATCGAGTCTAAGAAGGTCAGTCTCGTGCGAGCTTTTGAGTGGCGAACTTCTTCTCCGAGCAGTCGTGGAGTGAGAATCGTTTAACCTCTCAGCAGTCGGAAAGAACAGTCTCGTGCGGAAATGGCGTGCTTCATTTTCTGCGTTATACCTCTTCAACATCACCAGCAGGATAATAGACATCAATTCAATCGACGTCGGAGCCACCACAGATGGCATCTTGATAGAATCTTGTTTCTTTGTAAAATAATTCAAATTCATCTAATAACAACAATTTTTCATTTTCCAATCTTTTTATTTGCTCTTGCATATTTTGTACTTTGTTCTCATAATACAACGTAGCTTCTTCTCGATTTTCTAATTCTTCTAGTATATTAACTGCTTTAGTTTCTTCTGTTAAATGCATGATGCCGTTAATAAGTCGTCTATTGTTTCTTGTTTTTCAAATAACTTTTCTTCTTGTTTTTTAATTATACGTTCTCCTTTTTCTTTCTCTTGTGTAGTAGCATAAATATATTCTTGTTTTGCTTAACTTAAAAACGTTTTCAGTTTCTTAGCTTGTTCCTCCTTGGCAAACAAGTGAGATTTTAATTCGTCTACACAACGTATTGTATCTGCATCAGAACAGACACCTTTTGTACCGCACTTAACAAATCACGTTTACGTAATTTCAGCCCCTTTTAATTCAATCAGCACTTACGCGTGAACAAATGACTTTTGTATTTGATAGTGTTCTATTGAAGTGAAATTACAAATTAGTGGAATTACAAATGCACTGAGAAAATCGGCAATTTGTAAATCTCATGAATCAGTGAAAGTGAACGATCAGAAAATGATTATAATCCCGATTCCTGCAACTACATGGGGCAATAAGGAAATAAATAAATATAATGAATGTCTACAAAATAGAGACACATCAAGATAGTGTGATAAAGATTCAATAATGACGATGAATTTAATGTGATTTTCTTGAAAAGTGTATTATTATTATACAGTAATAGACTGAGTGAAACGTGCGCTAGATCTGAGCCGAAACGTGTGGCCGGCAAAATGTTAAAAAGATAATTGATATTACAAAGAGAATGAAAGCGAGATTCATAGTATAAGGATGAAATGATTTCCAACAAATATTTCAATCTTTGTAGATTATTTTATGTATCACTTTAAAACTGAGAATTCTCTTTCTCGCACACAATTTGAATTTTCTACTTTTTACGTATAAACAGCTTTTTAGGACAATGTGAAGTATACAAAAATCGGACATTACATATGTTGCAAACCTAACATTCACGAACAATATGTACATAACATATGTCTAGTGAACTACATAATTAGTTAAAAATATTAAATTATTGCTTAGGTATGAATCTTGCGATTTTCAGTTGTACGCAACGTCTATGAAGCTAACAAACTGAAACAAGAAACTTCTCGGGTGAATTGGTATCAAGCAACCATACGCAGCTGCATCTTGACTAATAACTTGTATGCTTTGGAAAGTTTTACTGCTGTTTGTTAACATTCATAATATTAAGTTCTACGAAACTCGATAATAGCATTTAGTAACCATCAACATGTCATGATTTTAAAATATCATATCGGTAAGAAATATAGCGGCATATGAGCTAGAGGACAATTCAAATCATGTTGTTGAAACACGTAATGTGATAATAAATAAACTCCGAGCAAAACAACGTCGCCGCTACGTGCAACTGTCCAACAAAGACGAATTTGAATTTTCCGACTCTTCCCCGACCAGTATAAATAAACGGACGCGATCGTAAGGATATCAGTTATCGACCAGTATTTACGAGCATTTATCGAGTATTTATCAGCGATCTTATTTTGCGACTTATACACTGTATATTGCGTCTCAGCGAATATCGTCTGTATATTAATTTATTTAATTATTTTTAAATATACGGTTTCAACAACGAGCAATCTCGTCTAATAAATCTCACGATCAAACATCCTCTACACAAGTCCTCTACAGAAACTACAATAATATCGGTTGAATATAACAAAGTTTTCACTTACATTGTTATTCTTTTACTTAACGAATTATCTCGTGTCCGTGGAAGGTTACGTTCATCACGTCACTTTGGAGACATTCCCAATTGGAATTTTATTACTACCGACATTATTTTCCAAAAAAAAGAGGAAAAACAAAAGATACGTACTAATTTCATCACTAAAGATTAGCAAATACAAATACTTCAAATTCGTCTGTTTAGAATTCTGAAATTATGCGAGAACCAACGCAAGCGAGCCAGCAAATTTTTTCTATAAAAATGCCTGAAATTTATAACCATACAAAATATGAACGGGCTATTTGTATCTCGTATTACGTTCTCTGTTCTATTTTCGTTTTTTCTAGAAATCCATCAGTTTTTAAATGTTTTCTCGTCGGCGGTTTTTCCGAGAGAAAAATATCATTTGTGTAAACCTACACGGGACGATTTATATATTTTTTATCGATAAAAACCGACGTTTCATCCGCAAATGGCTCAAAGACCATTCGATCTGTACTTGATGGAAAAATTCGAGATTCGGGGACAAAGGAAGAAGAGAGTCGATTCGTAAACCGCGACATTTTCCAAACATTCCCGCAGTAGAGAGAACGCGTATGTAATCAAATATATAGGTAAAGGAAGTAGCTGTGAGACGAGTGCACCAACACACAGAGACATAGTGTGCGCGTACAAACCAGTGATGAGCTAAAATAGGTTCGAACGTTTATGGACCGAATGTTTCGGAAAAATCTCCGCAAATATCCCGGAGAGAAGAAGCAACGTTTTCAAGTAGACTCGAACCTAAACGCGACTGATTCAAACTCTTTATGAGTACTTTGGAAAATACTATAAAAAAAAGCGTTCCCAGTGAATATCAAACACTGATCGAATACATGTAAAACTTTATGAAATTCTTGCTACAAATACTCCGTTCGCCTAAAATCATTTTTCTCGGCTATCATCTATCTATATATACGGGGTAGCCTATTTAACTTCATAAGTATAGAATACAGCTTCGCATTTTTCCTTGTTTTTCATACATTAAGTTTTGCAAAATTAAAGTTGACTTATCTGCTAAAATGTCTGCTAATAGCTTTTAATTAATTTTAATTAAGCATATATAGGTTAACATTTTTTTGTGTACAATATCCAGTTGAATCAAATTAAAAAACACATGATTCCATTAAGAATAACATCAATGACCTTTATACGCCTTCTGTGCTTTTACCTACGGAAAAAATAATCATATCACGTTATGTCTCTCGAACTCACTCAATTTGTACCTGAAATACTTTTTAACCCTTATCGGTCGCTAGCTTTATGTACATGATTTTCGCCAGGTTGCAGTTAATTTTAGCGAAAAATAGTATATTGCACGTAAAGTCTTTAGAAAAATAATCATTTATGTCAGTCAAATAGATTGTACCCATATTCAAAATCACTCCAAAAAGGAAGCATTTCCTCATACGAAATGTTTTTCTAATTTCGCCAAAGTGATCTGGGGGATAATTCTTTATTTGCAATTTGTTCATCCGCATATAAGTTTGTTTGAGTTATAATTTCATTTATGAGTTTGTTACGTCGATTGACTCTCTACCTAACCCAGGACACACACCGCGGGCAACATGGCAGCCAGATGTCTAAACATCCTCACTACATACCCTCAATAGCCTCCAGGACCCACCATAAATCTCATCATTTTCATAAATAAGGTTCTTCAGATCAAACAAGCGTCTTTGTTCTTTACGTTTACTGTCCACTACGGGAAGATACGGGAAAGTATCCTCATTTCTCACGTTTGATATCTCTCATTCATTCCTCACGTTTGATATCTTCCGTTAGCAACTTTCTCTCGAGGGCGGTTAATACCCTTCCTAGTCCATCAACCTTCTTATTAACCAATCAGAAGCAATGTCTATTACTCACTTTCCTAGCAAAAGTATCCTTAACAAATCAACTCATCTCGTGCGCTAGTCACACCCATCGCTAGCTTTCCTCCGCCACAGCATCGTCACTGAACGTCACTTATTCTACATCTCTAGAATAGTCAACATCTCGCGACTTATTCTACATCTCTAAAATAGTCAACATCACTTATTCCACATCTCTAAAATAGTCAACATTTCCTTCCGGGTTTCTACCCTTAGATCATTCTACTTAACTTGTACATACGCACCAGCGTATCTATCATCTTGTGTATAAATTTGTTGGAAATATATATATTATAATCTGTTAACCACAGTGTTATCTCAACTAAACCACCCCTATTATCTTAACGGAAATCAGGGGATCGATCTGCTCGTGGTGTCGATTATTCGTCGATAATCGTAACAGGAATTTACGACTCCCGTTGATGCGCTTTCTCGCGATCGCGTCTCCCCGCGACTGGCCGAAAAAACAGAGTTCGTCGGTCATAAATTTTTTAAAATAATTTGTAAGATCCAGAAAATTTCCAAAATATTGGCGATTGGTATTTGTAAAAGGAAGAATATCATCATTATCATTCTCGATTTCAATCCAATCATTTTTTATTTCTACATCACTTACTTCTTCACTTGAAGATTTTATAGTTATAACCTTTCTTTTCTTGGGATGTAATAAGATGTCACTGCTAGTCTCATCACTAGACTCAAAATCACTTTGAAAATAGTTTTCAAAATATTCACTGCCACTATCATCACTATTGAAATTTGTAAATTTTTCTTTATTCATTTCTGGACTCAATATATCAAAAATTAAGTACAAAAAGCAGAGAGATATCACTGGAGGTGTTAACTGATTCGTTGTTGATGTCAAACTAAAAAGGCATCGAGCTCGCATTCCACATAGAGCAAGTTGCGTCTTGTCACCTCCCACGTGACGTACGACCGTAGCGACAAAGTGCTGCTGTCACGTGAAAGGGTTAATAGAAAGAGGGTGATAAGGGTTAATATTATCGGAAACAAACGAGATATTCCAGGTGATAAAATTAAGCAAACCATCAATGATAATATAATGCAAAAGTAATTGATCTACTCGTCAATGCCAAACCCAAGCCGCTGTAACTAGAAACGTCAAATTTGGACAGTATGCTTCTTTTATGACGTGAGCGTGGAATAAGAAAGGATTTTTGGAAATAAAGAACCGAACAGTAAAAGGGTAAAAAGGGGGTAAAACATTTTTATAGAATAACCGCATCTCTATGTCCACTAAAGCTATTCGAAACTCCTCATATAAACTTCTCATTAAAAATAAACAAACACGCGTTTCGTGTTTGTCGACATTCAACTCCTAAAGAAAGTGTTCAAACAGAAGGTAATAAACATGAATGAAAATACTGTGCGGATGAAATTGCCGGCGGGCAGCTAGTTTTTAAACAATTACAAATACAAACGTTGCAATAGAATTTGTAGGAAGTCTTGTTCGTCCCGCATAATTTTCCTAAATTTGTTAGAAGAAATTCAACAGAGACGTTAGTGTGCTTCTTCCTGACCCTTGTGATTCGATTGTTACTTGTAAGGGGTTCGATCCGTTCGAGTATCAAAGTAGTTATAAGCAGATTATCGAAACTTGCAAGTACTCGTCCTGAGGTTCGAAACCGGCTTGTGAAGATCGAATACTTGGCGAGTATGGCGAACAAACTATTGCACTGTAAGATGAAACATATTCAGCCGATCGGGTCTTGCTGGGCCGGGGATTCGAAGCCAGGATTTTCCGCTTGTCGGGCAGGTGCTTTCCAAATTAAGCTACCTAAGCTGTCGGCGAATACTTTCTCCCAAATTTTTACAAGTCGCTAGGTAGCCGCCTACAGTATCTTGCATTAGTAGCATCCAAATTCTGAGAAATGAATATTGGGGATCGTATTTGAATCGGATTTATAAATACATATTGAACTTAGTCCCATCGCCGATACAAGCCATATTGAACACCATAAATGCACGTTGAAGGTGGGTTTGTAAAGGACAGTAACCAGAGTGGATACAGATGTGTACATAAACCCGTACACGACCAAAGCGTGTACAAAGCTCGCGCGTGCATGCAAATACAAGTGAATGCAAAGCGCGTGGTGCATCTACGAAAGCATGTTTTTGTAGCATAAAGCATCGGTTTGTAGATAAACGTATATGCTTACATACGTTTGAGCCACAGCCTGCAATACACACGCGTTCGATTTCGGGTAAGTTCATATATCGGGCCGTTTCAAGTCGGAAAATAGAGAGAGAAACACATACGAACGTGTAAACCCCATCGGCTGAAAGATCCTTGTGCTCCTTGCTTGCGGTCGCGCTCCATGAGCAAATAAAATAGCGCTCGATGCAGTATCGATAACACCGGCGTCGTCGTAAATTCACGATGAATCCTATTCGAAGAATTGGAAAGTGATTTGTAATTCCCTTTTGGGGTATCGCTTCGAACAGAGAACGCATCGTTAGCCAGTCTGCTTTAGGAAATCTGAGTCGATGCATGTACCGCTTAATTGCTAGTTACAGTTGAGCCATCGCTTGTGCAAAAAGGAATTAATGAATTTTACGGCCGTTAGTTTTAGTTTATTTTTAGTTTAATTTTAGGTCTTCTTTTTTATTTTTCAGAGAATTTATTCGAATGGTATAGAAAACTTATAGTACGTGTAAGAGAGAAAGAGACTCATATTGTTGTGCCTTGGAATGCCAACGTTGTTTTGGTTTGCTAAATTTAAAAGTGAAAGAACTCCGGACAAAACATTATCGCCATTATTTGTAATCGTCAACCGGAGTTACATTTGAACTTTTTGTAATACCACCGGTCGATACAAATAGACGAACATGCTCTCTAGGACAATCATTATAGCGAGTCATAGAGTCGAATAGCGAGCGTAGAGTTGAACAGTAGCATTGAGCGAGCGACGATTACGACCGGCATACACTATCTCTGTACTTGTATTTAAAGTGATTTTAATATACTCTGACTATTACAATTTTATCACTCGTCTCTTTACTAAATCAAAAAGTATAATAATCCACGACATACATAAACCGAAGGAAAATTTCAAGGCAATGTATTTTTATCGCGTTATTATGCAATTATATGTTTGAATTTAGGATTTTATGCAGTGGCTTGTTGATTTGTCAAGTAACTTCGTGATGCTTTTCCAAAATAATAATGAATGGAACCAAAATAAGAACACGTTCCACCTACTTTGCACATTTTACATGGATATTAAGCGTTTCGTAAACACTTAATTAAATCGTTAAAAAGCGACACTAGGTATTTGCCCATCTATCCAATATACACTGTACATGTTCTTATATTTCATTGATGTTACGATATCTTATCCTTCCATAATGTGGAAATATTTCCATGGAAAAGAAAAACACAATCCTGAAAATATGAAGAGACATTGCTGGTTTTCTAAAGAAACATTTCATTCAAAAAAAAATTTTCTCCGTCAAGAGAGGAAGTCTTGTAGAAACTTCCTACTGTCCTGTACAACTATCTTTGGCGACAAAAAAAAATTATTACGTCTAATAAAACATTGTATGAAGAAAAAAAGTAATATAAAGAAACACAGTACTCTTGTCAGTATTGTAATATTCTACTATACGTGCTATCACGTTTTCTCACATTTTATACAAAAAAAGGACAAAATATAAAAACCTTTTTGAGAAATTAAAATAAACATTACCTGTCCTTTTCTATACAAATGATAACTATCACAGAAAAAGTACACAAATATAATGTAATATTTGTAAAAATTGAATGATACGGTGTAGTGTATCTCCGTCTATTGCAGCTCGCGAGGCAAAATATATAAAAGTCAGTCGGCAGTCAGTACGTTAACGTGTCATGTATGTACAGTATGCGATGTAGAATCGGAAACAGCAGGATTTGCCTTTTTCAGAATTGTTCAATTTTCTTCGCAACCATAAACGAGAGAACGAAATCGTTCGCGATAAAGATTCAACAGCGTCAACCAGCAAACATCAGCCTGCCTCTATGATTTACGACTCGGTGACGCTCTTATCGGGACAGCCTGCTGTTTACAGCGCGATTCCGTAAGCGACGGTACAAACGGCGGCGTTACGCTCCGTCGAAAACTCATAAAATCACAATATAAATTACGGGACAATAGGCCAGCAGATACCATGAGGAAACCATTGTATCGCCAGCAGCCAGGTAACAATGGTCCACTGGGACAATAATATGCCAGAGAGGGATGTAATTATCTTTGGTGCACGAGATACTCGGCATTGTCACGTGAATGTCTATCCGACCGCTATTCCAGGCGTCGGAGATCCGTCAAACGATGAAAGATCCGCGCCGGTTTCAAAGTTTCTCCATGGAAGTTTCATCGATCGTGGTTACCTACGTACAGGCAAATTAATCCTCGTATTAATCGTCAAGTAACAATCGATCCTCTTCACACGATTCCTTTTCGCATTTGATTCTTATTCTACCTTTTTATAGAAATTGATTATATCACCATACGTTACTGCTTACGTGCAATACTAATGCGACAGAGTTTTTTATTTCGGAACTAATTCATATAGATGTTTCTAAAGTAGAAAACGACAAGGTTAAATGACATCGTTGTGATGTATTTTTCTTTAGCGATAGGGAAAAACGAGAGTATCGATGTCTTGTACTATCGCGTTTCGCGTTTCCGTTCGATGAAGAAGCTTTAACTCCGGTGTATACCGTCAAGTTCTAGGGTTTTCAGAGGAAATTGTTTTATCGGTGATCGCGATTACCCTGTTGCCGACGACAAGAGAGAACTGTTCGTATAAGTGGATGACATGCATATATAATGGACGACCGAGTTGGAACGAATACCAAGTTGTTTTAAAGTGGTTTTATTGTTTGCACAATTCACCGGAACTTTCCTCTCTATACCATATGTATAAAAAATGAAGTTGTTGGATTCAGTTGACGCGAGTTTGCTTATAATTACGAAGGTGATACAAGATATTGATATACTCTGAGAAAAGAATATTTTTTGAACAGGCTTTTAAGATCACGTTTCAAGGATGTACATATGTCTCTGCACAAGAATTCAAGTGGACGAGTGAAAGAGACAGGGAAAACAGAGAAAAGTGAAATGTGTGCGTGCTACAATAAATGCTTGTGGAAAATGTGTGCACGACTAGATAAAAGTTGGCGGTTGAGTTCCGAATTCAAAGTTGAGAAGCAGAGAGTTTCTGGGAGAATCGAGAGCAAGAGCTTTTGAGTGTGAATTCAGCGGAGAGTTTAACAGAACGAGAATGATAACGTAACCAAATTACCATTTATAAAATACCATTATTGTTCTTTTATTTAACATTTGTGTTATACGTATATTAATATTTTAAAATCCAGTCAAAGTTACAACAAACTGCGAACTTTTATGCAGCTGAACTATATTCAAATATTCAACTTATACGTAGGAAATATGCCATATCATGCAAGATATATGTCAATTAATGTAATAAAAAATACATATTACATTTACGCAATGTGAATCATGTTCCTTTGTACCTATATTTATTACTATAACTTGCGTTACAATAAATAACGATAGTTCTTTGGAGCTTTTCTACCACAAATTGGTATCACTTATCTGAAAAAATGAGTTCATAGACTATAGAGAAATAAATACACGTATTTACAGAAATATACATATTTAAATTTGCTTCAGTATCGTGCCAAGATCCCAAAATTTTGGAAATTTTCTGTATTGTATCGTAACCAATATTTGCTTTCGAATATTAATTCATTTCTATTTCATTCTTTCTTACGTTTCTTAAAGAATACGAATTAATGAACTAATTGTACGATGTATTATTTTAGGAAAGTATCATGAATCATAATAAATGTGAATCAAAGAAAAATATGTAACTATGTCATTCGTATAAACTATGCAAAACACATGCAATATGAAAGATACGCATCCGCGTAAAAGTTCACAATCTAGTTATAAAACTTACAGTTAGCACATCGATTTTTTAAAAATCCTTCTTCAATCAAATGGAACTGTTTCCGATTTATAACGATTACCATTCTAGAATTCCAAAATTCTTAGAATCGAGCTGTTACAGTTTTTCTTCGTTTATCCTTTCTTTTAAAATAATTTATCTTTAAGGCGTTGTCACTAAAAATTTATCAAAATCCACAGCGTGGGCTGAAAAAAGTTGCACATCAAAAAGTTAAATTTTTAAGCGAGTAAGAAAAGAACGAACGTCTCGTCGTACGTGTACCTGTTCACGGAGAAAATTTATCGTCGATACACAACGCGCCAAGCGCTTAAACTGAATCATACGATTTCTCCGCAGCTGGCTGTAACCGCGATAGAAAGGGAAGGCTGCAACGCGAAGGATTTTCGTGTGCCGAGAAAACACGCGGCGGCAGCGCCGCGTGAAATTCACCCAGGCTTCGGCTCCGACCGAATTGTTTGAATTTTTGATCCGTGAAATTAAATCTCTCGTCAGTTTTGCTGCCGGGTTGCAACGACGTCGCATCTTCCACGACGAACAAGATCGCGTCACAACGCAAATGCGATATGCTGCGACAAATTAACTTTCCCTCGTTCACCCCTTTTCGTTCTATGCTGCCATGCTGCGTTGAATTCCCTGCGTTTTCAGCTAAAAAATGCCGAAAACGATACAAAGCCCCTATGGCCCGAACGAACGATAACAGTCGCACGTTCAAAGGAAGACGACGTATAGAGCGAAAATGACGCTTATTAAGGCGAAGTATTTGCACCTGACAATTCGCGGAAATGAACCGTTCCCGTACACTTTCCAATCTTTCGATAATGAAGATTAATTTTCGAGATCAAAGTGGATAAGATTTTTTTACTGAGAACTGGAACACGAAAATTGGATTTTCTCAATAAAGCTGTTTTATGGAATTTTTTATTCTTTGATTATTCTTTATCAAACTAAATAGATCGCGTCTGTAAATGAGAAACTAGGGAGCGAGATTTAAATTCGTGAGATCGTTTGATTGTAAGTACGTACAGTTCTATTTTTTAAGAAGCTTATAAACAGAAATAAGATTGTCGAAAAGGGGCGAATTACAAAGAAAATCCAGCGCATGAAATATTTCGCAAACTGAATTAAAAATAGCGTACCTTGCATCAAGATGAATTCAAACCAATTACAAATTAGCCGACAAGTTGCAATAAACTCAACAATTTCGTTCAAAGGATGTAAATCGGAAAACACGACTGAAAGCCAGCAGATCGTGATGGAATTAATTCAAGTTAAAAGTACAAAGTCAAAAGTATCAAGAAATTTGTCCAATTTACCAAGTCGCATTCACCGTGCTCAATTGCGGACGACACGAAGAGCGGTAATAAAGGAAAACCAATTAAATTTCGCGAGACAGGAAAAATAAGGGAAGTACGTCTTTCTCGAGGCTTGTGAAATTTCATGAATATTTCTTAGTGTTTCCTGGATATTCCACGTTCTACAATTACGCACGACACCCTGTATACGCATATACGTGTTATAACAGGATATGCGTTGGTACTACGTGAAGAAGTAAGTCAATAATATACATAGAATGTATATAGAATAAAATTATAGAAAACATACAGAATAAAATTTGTTTATACAACTTTCTTTTTGCTTGCAAACTTTATAGAACGCGTGTGAAACGATTCGAAGCGACTCAAACAGCGCCTCTGTCTGTAACGTAACAATTTGGAATCTTTCTTGCCTGCGAAATTCCGCTTGTTCCGTGATCTTTTCAAGTTTCTTCCGCAAACTTCCAAAACGACTCATATAACGGCGTTCGGCCGACAAGGTTTCATTAAAAAATCTCGAAGGGAGGAAGGCCCGGCGAGATAGAGTAGGAAGAAGCACTCCTTTATTCTCGTTTTATCCATATTTCGCGGTGCTCTTGTTGCTAGTATTGCTAAGCATCTTTAAAGTTACAGTAAGATTCAAAGCATTGCGTATTCCGTCCATAAACCTTCGCCAAGGCTGCAGGCAAGTGGAATTGGTCCGCTTTTAATGGAGCTATTTGATTTCTAAAGTGCAGGACGATCCTTTGTCGATGACCATCGGCTAAATGAGACAAAGCTTCATTGTGCCCGTATACGTTCACGTACACGTGAATTTCTGTTTAAAATGTCGCCATATTTCGTTGGGATCAAACAAGAAGGTTCACGGACTTCTCAGCTCAATTTGTAGCTAACGAACGGACCCCCGTGTTATCCAAGGTAACCACGTAACTAGAGATACGCGACACGGTAGAAAAATAATTAAGCACGCGGCGACTGTATGGGAGAAAACAAGGCAAAAGTATACGGTAACATTTTCTCATACGTATCTTCGTTTCTGAAAAAATCCTGTTTGTAAACTTGCCAGGCACACCACCGCTTAGAAGCGTTAAGATATTCACGAGAAGTAAAACAAATCTAAAATTATGAATAGATTTGTAAATATTTAAACAAATTCGTAATTTAAGAGACTAATTTAAAAAGATGGATTCTAAGTTATGTATTAAATTTTATTAAAAATAATACTTCGGATATTTTACACGTTTTAAATTTCCGAGAAATCTGCGGTTTAATAGACCGAAGGAATTTTATAATGACGACATAATGTTTTTGCTAAGAGGATAAGAAAATATAGGACAGGGGTTGATTACATTTTTGCGTAGCATCCAAAGGTATATTTCAAATATTGATTTGAATAGCAGAGTTAAATAACAAACGGCGCGAACTAATTGGACGATCTAATAGTTTTAATTAATTAATCATTAATTTATATATTACAGTACGTGTAAAAGTTTAGTATATATTAATTAATATAGAAAATACGTCAATGCAAATTGTCCCTATTATGTACATATGAATTAGGTGAAATAGAATGACGAAATCGATGAAAAAGTCAAAGAGAAATTTCTGAAAAGGAAGTAATTCACTGGTTATACGGTTTAATCATCCTTCATGAAAATACTTATTTATTCTATCGAAATATATTTTTATTTACTCAACACAAAAAGGAATCAGAAAGTGAAATCGTATGAAAAGTCTCGAAACAACCAGACGTTGCGTAATGAGTACTTTTGGAGATAAAAAGAAAAAAAATGATGTAAGTCAATTTTGAGAAAGCGAATGAGCCCGAAGTGTGCAATCTGGTTTTGGAACAACAAGACCACGTTTTCCTCATTTTTGTGGGCTCGTTTCGGAGCATCAAGGAAAACCACACTCATCATCCTTCTTTAGAACAAGTAAATAACAAGAAAAAGAAATGAACCGAGAGAGAAACACAACCGTTCGTAACCTGGACCTTCTCATTCTCCGCATAGCTTATTTGCCGAGTGAAATTAAAATTTTTATTAAATCTCAACAGACTTGAAATACGCATATCTGACTACTTTTTGATAAAACCACTACTAGTAGAGATACTCTACCTTGAAGATAATTACAAAATTAAAAGTGATATTAGTAACAAGAAAAATGTGTACTATGTATTCAGAAGCTATCATATTTTAGGAAGCAGCTAATAGCGTTTTAAATTGAACTTTTTTACAATTTTAATGCTAAAATTCTCGTCGAAATTTCAGATTCTTGGTTTCTGCAGGTACTAAAAATATTTGTAATTAGTTGTAATTATAATTACTGATGATTATACCATATTAATGTTGCCAATATTAATTTCAACATTAAGATATATTTATCATTAGCAAATGAAGGTATAGTTGTATATAAATTACCACACGTGATTCACAGGACAATTAGAATTAATATATTTAAGGCAAGAACAAATGGACGTTGTAATTACAACATGAAGTTAATACTTACTAACAGCATTGGAACAACTAATTTATAGAGTAGAATTCCGATAATTTGGCATGCTCGAGATTTCAATAGTTCCAGATTTGTTGACCATACCTGTAATACCTGTAAAAAAGAGAACAATAACTTTTAAAAAACGATAAACAGACGACATATTTTGTGATAATTGAATGATAAATAGAAATTCTGTTACTATGTAGAAATAATAGTGTCTCCAAGAAATTTCATTACCAAGGTACACACAAATGATTGTGGTTCTCTGATCGAGTAACCAGAGGTTCAGTTACACATCATCCTACGCGAGACATAAATAAATATTTCCTTTGTATCGTTCAGTCCCGATATGCGTTCAATATCTTATTGTAAACGCGTGTGTATTCTGCTGATATATGAAACACAAAGCTCTGACATTATTTTTTCCTTCAGTGTTTCCTCGCAGGATCCATAAACTAGCATAAGCGAAACACGAAGGGAGGAAAACCATTACCCCTAATGTAAAAACTGGGTCAGAAGATGAAGGAACGTGATATCTTTAGCGAGATCGAAAATTAAATTACTGAAATCTCGGAGATAAATGACAACCTACAATGATATAATTCCTTACAAAAAAGATAGTAATGCTTTGTAACTATAGACTACGAACGTTGCGTTCATGAGAAATTTAAAGCTGCAAAAACGTACAGAGTGTTATATTTCACGAATAGACTGCGGATTTTTGCGCGTCTGTGAATATTTAAAAAATGCAGATAAAAATGGAATTCGCACAATATCTATGCAAGAATATATAAAAGATGGAAAGTTATAATGTTTGTTAAAAATACTTGTTATAATATCTAGTGGCTGCGATAAATCTCTCAAGTTGTATTTCTTTGGTTTGTACTTATAGAAATATGAATTCGCATAAAAATCCGCGGTCTATTCATGAGTATTCAAACACTGTCGTGAGTCAGTATACGGTTGCTGTAAATTGACCAAAGTATCTGACCGTATGCCCTATTTTATGGTACTTGATTTGAACTGCTGAAAGGAAAATCCCAGGACACGTAATTAATCCTGTTACGGTCTTTTCTATGTCGCGATTTTACTCCTTTTAACAAGCTACAAGGTTTGTAACAAGGTTTCAAGAAAAACGTTAACATACACTTAAGACCGGAACTCGTGCATACCAACGACGATTCTTTTATACTTTCTTCAAACATAACTTGTTAACGATATAAAAAATGCGATTAAATCTAGAATGTTTCAAAGAACGCAACAATTTATTATAGCATTGAACTAACAAGATTAAATAATTGTCAGAATAAAACGCGACTACAAGTTCAGAGATTGCAAATATGTACGCATAAAATACAAAGTTCTATGGGTATATCACACTGAAGCCTCCAGACAACTAATTATACATTCTGAATACCTTCTTCCGCAACTCTAAGTCCTATTCATTCTCATTCATCGACGCTATCCGATCCGAAACTTCTGCCGATGGAAACTGCAGTATTTTCTGAACAGCGCTCGAACGTCACGCCTATCGAAATTGTAGCTACGTTAAATTTTACGGAAAAATTGGGGAAAATGTTTGAATACTAGCTATCGTATAAACAAAACAAAGTGTAATCGGATAGAATTTGCTTTGTAGTTCCAAAACGTGATGAAGCTCGCATCAACGAACGCGTGTTCCAATTACGATGCCTATTCGAGAATCGGTAAAAGTCTACACGAGATGAATGTAACTTGATTTTTCATGGATAAAAAGAAGAAAGGGGGCAGATTAAAGCAAAGAAAAACTTCGATGGTTTTCTGTTTAATGAAATACTGGGTTAGTTGCAATCAGCGTATTCGATAAGACAACACGAGAATGCTACTTAGACCATAGAAAACGTGTAACCAACTGCGAAAATCGAGTCTCTGCCGGCAAAAGCCCAATAAATATTGCACGATTCCATGACCTACCGCAATGTGGTTGAGCATGCCAGCCACGCAATCGGTAAAGCCAGCATTTTTATTAACTTTTCGAACAGCGAGCACGAACGAACTTCGATACACGAATATATACGCTTGTTCTTTTTTTTTTTTCATCAAATTTATTAGATGTGAACCTTTTTTATTCATTTCTGCTTCAAAACCCGAATGATTCTAAAATCTTTACCAAATTTTTTCTCTGCGGATTTAAGATATTTTTGAATGCTATTTATTTGAGTGGTTTAGATTACAACAATAGTTAAAGTATAATCTGCAGCATGCTATTGTACTATGTACTAAGCGTGTTTCGCGATTGAGGCAAATCATAAAAAAGAAAATTTCAGTATTCTCCATTCTTTTAAATTTAACAATCATATATTTTTCCGTACACCAATCAACACAGATTTTTATCCTCTAATAGTTCTTAAACATTTTAATAACCTGCCAACGATTTCTCAAATTTACTACTTAAGTTTCTTTAAATGTTCCAATACTTACGAACAGAGTTACATAGCATTCGATAGTAATAGCTAGCAAGTTGACTGAGACATTTCTAAAAGAGCTAAGGAAGTTGGCTAAGAATTTCAATAACGAAGGAACTGAAAATTGACATTCAGCCGTTTCTCAAAGTAACATGGTTGATGACGCTTTCGCGAAAATCCCCTGTCGACCTTCGGTCCAGCAAATACTCCCGATATCGAAAGGTTTCCAGCGGATTTACCACGATTTCTCGAATCGTAAATCATTCTCAATTCACCGATGCTTTCCATACCGTGGGATTCGTAACTCTCTGCTACTGGCAAACATTCTCTTTTGATTAGAACACGCGGCATGAATCGAAATGACTCGAGTCGGATATAACATCGTTTGTGACGCAGCGCGTCCGCGAAATGAGTTTGGAAGTTACCATGGTTTCTCTTTCGAGGCGGTGATTCCCGAGACCTGTCGGCTTTTCTACCTTTTCATCGATTCTGCTCGAATTTACATTAGCTACAAGAAATATTGACATGACATTTACATGCCAGTTAGTTACGTCCAAGTGTATTAATTTTCGTATCATCTAGCGGTAATCTCGTATCGTTAAAAAATTTGATACGATAAAGACGGATGGTAGACTCTGATAAAAAGATACTTCACTGGAAAATAAGAGTGTGTGAATGATGTTGGACGATTAATTCGTAGAGAAATATTCTTTGCTCTTTCTTATTCGAAGGTGATAATTGGAGGAGAAATTTTGATCATAGGATTAGGTCGAAGAGAAGCTCTTTTCGAGTTATACCTCTTAGGAAATACTTTGTTAATTTGAAAATGCAATTTCAAACTTGGTACCATATATAGGTTTTCTCCAAGATAAAATAAAAATATATAACCTTTGTTATATCTCCTTTGACTTTTATTTAGGAGAATTTATGCTGCTGAATACATCACTTTAACGTTTAGAAGGAAGAAAAGGAGAAGAAATTTAGTGGGAAGAAATTATAATATATGGAGGTGTGAAAATTACTAGACTGAAGCTATAGAAAGGGCAGGTTCTTTATAAAGAAAAGGTTTGAAATTTATGGCCATTTGAAGTTTGGTGTTTTAGAACGTTGAGGTTATTTTTCTAGGTAATAAATTGTTCGCTCCCTTAGAATAGAATCTGTAATCGTAGGAAACTTCTTCGATTAAAACGATTACTGCACTACTCGTGAAACTTTGAAACTGGGTTAGAAAGCGACGACACTGTTTACGTTGTAACAAAAAGCAAGTACGCTTAATGGATATAGAAAAAAAGATTACAAATAATTACTTTAAATGTTCGAGATAACAATGGTAGATGAGTCGTTTAAAATTCTTCCAATATAATTATGATAGTCGAATGTCATTACAATACTAACGAAATTTCAAATTGTTTCGAATGACGAAAGTACTCGCGTAGTATGTTCGTAAAAGATGTGGACAAGTGTGCCAATACTTTCGCGAAATCAAGTAAGATTCGAGACTGTCGTATTCTTCTCGTTATTCGTATCTTGCACTTGACGACCGTCTTTTTTAAGAGTCGCTCGAAAGAGCAACGATAAGACAAGCTGAATACACTCCTTTGGAGGTGCGCTAAAGAAAATGCAAAAGAGAAAAATTTATAGAGAAGAGCATCCTCGCCATAGACGAGAATACAAATCTCGAAACTTCTTTCCACTCTTGACGGTGCACCTCTCAAGTTATTATAATCTCTCGGCACAATATTCATTCGAGTCGTTTCTTCTTTTCATTCTTCCGACTAACCTCGTTACGCGGCCAAGGCCTCGGTCTCTTGTCGTCGCAACAAAACGCCCCGCCACGCTGTACCGATTATAATGGTCTTCCTGTCCTTCCTTGTACTTCAAGGAAAAGAGCAAGAAGGAACTGTTATCGCATTTACAATTCAACGTCTTAAGCGGTGGATCATAATGTATCAGGTCGATCGACTTGTTTTAACCGGGCGCGAAACTTTTAAAACACGATTACTTGAAGTAATAAGTATTACACTTCAAGTAAATGCTACATGCTGTATACTATTATATTTTTATTATGCTTTTACAACTACCCATACACTTTGCGCAATTTTTAGCAATAATATATGCCATAGGAAGATTCCACCGTAATACAAAATCTCAAACAGAGCGATACATTGTTCGTCGAAAATGGGTGTTCCAAAACAACCTGTAGAATTCTTCTAAACCCATCTGATCCGCTAAATTACACGTGATTGTAAGTATAAATCAAGCGGACCACTAAATTAGAGCGGCCAGGAGTCCATCGATCATGGGGACGAATTAATCTTGCCATTACTGGCATTGGCCGCAGGCACAATGCCGTTCACAAATTCGTTCGTCGGTTGCTATAGAGGAGCATCACTCGAAACGTCATCGAGCGTCGCGCGATGGTGGGACAGATTTTTTACGACGAGTGGTCGCGAAGCACGCTCGTAACCAGAAGCTCGGTGGCGCGCGCGCCCGTTCGTCTGATTGAAAATCCAACATGCCATTGTACCGTTCCCGGGGACATTACGCGACGATTTCAATGTTCCGCCGGTGATTTTCGCGGCGACATTAACCGGCGGAAAATGCGTTACGCTGTTAACACGGCCACGGGATGAATCAACCGGCGTCAAACGCAGATCGTACAAGTATGCCAAACACGATGGAACGTGCAACGGGCCGGCGAACGAGCGACTATAATTGAATCACCGAACAAGCCACTGTAGTCCATATGTCGAATAATGATCCCACGTCGCGTTGATCAATGCGTCGGAATGCGTTCACACCGAGCCCCGAAGTACACCCAACTTCTGTCAGATATTTCTCGCGTGATCGATTAATTACAGCCGGCTCATTGTTCGATTATATCCAGCGATGGGGCACGTCGATGAATATCGTGATGTATCCCCTTCCCCCCGCGAGGGTGGCAACCCTCGCCGACGCATTACGTTATCGAGTTTTACCCTGGCTTCTATTCTCTTGCATATTGACAACCGAGCTTCGTCAAGAACGAACAAGAAGCGGAAATCAGAGAATATCGATGTAATGACACGTGACGGTAATAATGGCTTCCTTTTCTAATGGTTTTTTAGGATCTGCTTTCCAGCCTTCCTCTGAATGTAATGGACACGCCGGTGCGCTGATTGATTGATCGAAGAGGATGTTCGTTTGATTCTAGTGAAAGAGATATCGTTTGTTTTTTATGATTTTTTAAAGTCTAGGTGGTTCGCGAAATACTGGCTAAACAATTAGAGAACTCTCGTTCGTGTCGCTTTTATATTTAATGACCATTGCTTGTGTCTGCACGCTTTTTCCTCTTTTAATTCTTGTTAAATGTTCATTTTTCTGAACGTATTGAGATGTAAGCGATGGTTTTTTTTAAGTTTCATAAAATCATTAAATTTAAGTGGAAGAAATGATGACAAAAATGTATTTCAACATGACATATGTTTTGTAAAATATACAGTTCAATATTAGGATATCGTAACGTAAATTAAATTTGCATATTGTGCAGGTGGTTTAGTTTTCTTTGACTCCCCCTCTTTCGCTACAGTGGTAAAAGAAAACAGAATACGGTAACATTAATTGATTAATAAACATTGCAAGTGAAATATCGCGTTGACTCAACGTTGCCCCTTAAAGGGTTGCTACAAGATACAATTTTTAATTTGTAAATTCACTAATATTATTAATTGTTAGTTTATTATACTATGCGTATATCGCAATGTTTTATAATTGAATATGTAGAACTTTTATTTAGTCCAAAGTATCGACTTCTATAAGCACAGCTAAAACACCCTATATATGTATAGCCCACCGACTTTTGCGTTTTATCTGGAAGAAACTTTTCAAATGCATGTTGAATAGTTTTGATCAAACGATCGTTTATAATCTACGGCATCTTGTTGCATTAGTATAACGTTCAGCTGTTTGTACAATCGTAACCGTACTGTTAACAAACACGAAAACTTAGAATGCAATAGCTTAGCAAACATCCGCTACAAATTTGTACAACGCAGAGTAAATATATTCGATTTAAGGTAGGATACAATTTTTACCGAGAAGCAAAAAAAGAAAAAGAAAAGAAAGGGAACTGTCCTGTAAACATCAAAACCATTGTCGTGTGAACTCGTATTTTTCTTCAAACCCTCTGTGTTTGTCGATGGCGTACAAAAACCAAACTATGTAAAATAAATATCCATCTTCGGTCGGTGGATACTAGCAAATAGCATACAGAAAAAATATACATAACCGATAGGTTAGAAAATAATTTTTATTCGTATATTGACTTCGATAGTACTAGGAAACGTATCTGTATACTTCTTTTCCCAAGTTAACGAATGATCGCGAACGATATCAAGTGAGCATTTGAAATTTCATCGTTAATTAATATTACGCAGTCCCTTCTTAATAAAAATAAAAAGGTACGTTTCTTTCACTAGCTATCTCGTTTGAAATTTCTTCCTTTGGTAGTAGTAATAAAATTGAATAGTAAATATTGGAAAATGTCACTAAACTGCATAATTAGCAAAACCAATAACGCTGAAAAGTCTATTTGCGGTGCATTGTTCGCTGAGTAACGTCGGCTATATCTCAGATAGAAGGTGAAAGAAAATGAAATTCCGCGATGATCATCAACCAACGCCGATCAGTTTTCACTAGCCGTGGTAGATGGCTGCAACGTGGAAATACCGAAGGGAACATTTATAAACCGTTATCGAAGCGTACACGGTACCGGTCGTTATTCTTCCACGCGTGTTCCCCAAAAATTTTCTAATTTCGCCGCGCAGCATGGTGGAAGACGAGCGCCACAGACGACCACGAACAACAGGATTCCAATACATCGTGAGCCCGGGTTTAATCCTACTTTTCTCTACATCCCCGGTGGTACCGGCGCTCTACGTCCGGCCCCTTCTGTCATCTACCCCGCTGCGTCTGAAAGCATTGTTGCAGTATCTATAGGTCCCATAATATTGGCTGTATATCACGATTATATCCCGGAAGGTGGTTCGATACATCGACTCCAGCGTACAACCAATGTACGTATCGGCCACGACGGTTTTATGCACACCGTTAGCAAAGCAATGGTCCATTCTACTCTTTTTCTCTGCAAGCCAGGCTGTCTCTGAGTAACCTTCCTTATCTTCTTGATGCACTACCAACGCATCCCTAGCGTGCTATTTTCCACTTCTCGATTCGGCTCCGCCCCATCGCAAGACTAATCTTCGTAAAATGTTTCAAGAAACAGAGACGAAACATCGTGTACGTTGTAAAAAATATACGGCAATGCCATGTCTATCGAACTAGCGATTTTGCTTTATTTACTGACCATCGCTGTACCCACTGATTCTGCAAAACGACTTTGTAAAGTAAGCTACTACACCTTTTTATATGCGCAGTTAATTACATGGGTAATATAAAACTATTTCGAGTCGTGACACTTTTTATGCGACATTCACTTGGCAGAAGCTGCGAATTTTGTAGAAAGTTCGAGTCATGTCACGGTGCCAATGAATGAGCGATATGCGCGTCGTGATTTGGATTTATGCGTTCGATTGTTTCCCAGTGAAATTATTGTCTTCCATATCGGGTAGAGGCATCGGTTTTCCACGCTTTCATACTGAATTAGCGCATACCGAGAAACAAGCAACATCGATGACTGCGGGAGATTCGGGCAAGCGGTGCGATTAAAACGAAAGTCTCGTTGCGTTCGATTAACCGTGGCTCGATTCTATTATCGTGTAATTCGCGTTTCTGATGTTTCCGGCAACTGTACGTTATAACAGCAACGGTTTCGTTAACCGGATCGCGTGTGCTCTTTAGTCCTGCGTTACGTTCCCTGTATTTCCAGGTATCGTTGGATTGGGTATTATTAAACAAACAGTGTCTCATGAAAACGTTTGAACATTCGCCATTACCATTATCACCAATATTCATTTAAAAACACGAATATATATATATATTAATATACAAATAAAATCGAGTAGTTTGGAACAATGTTTAAGGCGACATTGGGTGAACTTTCATATTGCCATTAGATGTCTTGAAGCAGTTTAAACCTCTCTTACAAGGTAAGTTTCCTAGATGAGTAATTAATTTACAAAAAATTAACTATTGGAAATTATAATACTCTACCTCCTAATAACTGAAACGAGTACCATTCGCTTGGAAAATTTAATATCGGCTAGAAAATTCGTGTGGAAGTTTGTCATAAACAGCTCCGAAAATGGGTGTAAATGACAATTTTTGTTTACCTTTCAAACTTTTCTGTATACATACAAACGCAATAAATAGAATAAAAAGAAGACTTGGTTTTCAATTCCGACGGTGGGTGTTAAACATTCTTTTTTATTTATTTCACTCCAAGTTCGAATTGCGTTCGAGTACGGTATACGTTATGAGTATGTACGTGTATGTACAAATATTCTAAAGTATAATTAAAGAATAAATCTTTACAATTGTCATGCAGATCGAGAAAGTACGTTCTGAATCGAAATTTGGGATATTGAAGAATATTCTGTTGTCTGTTTCATTGATTAGTAGAAAAATTGAAAGAACGTTAGCGCGTACGGATAAATAAATCACTTATGGTGTAGAAAAATTGATATAAGATAAGAGCGGATAAAAACAATAAAGATAAATTATATTTATACGTGTGGATTCATAGTGAACCAAATCCAAACACAATCTGAACTTCAGGTGGAATGGATAAGAAAAATGTTTAAGACCCACCATCTCAATTAATAACAAAATACTTGTACGTATTTAGGAAAAAGTTACAGTAATTACGAAGAAATATCATTTATTTCCATTTTCGGAGCTGCTTATGGAGCAGACTTGGACGTCATTTTTCTAGTCGGTATCGAATTTTCCGAGCGAATGGGACTCATTTCGGTTATTAAAAGGTAAAGCACTATAACTTCCAACAATTATTTCTTTTCAACTAATTACTCGTCTGACAAACTTCCCTCGTTATTCCCTTTCTTCTCATTTAACAGCGCTAGAAATAACGTAGATGTTCGATTTCAGTGAGAACGAGAAAATATCAAAAGCCATTCCTAGCGTGAGAATAGCAACTTTTCATACAGCATAGGCAGCCAACATATTAATCGATAGTAAGATGTTGAAAGTTTGAAAAATAACAATCGCTGTCCACGGGTGACGTAAACTTTCAGCAATCCGTTGTTCTTAATACATACCGTGTTGGAAATGTAAGCGTATTGCAATAACCTGCTTTACAAACTTTCATCTCGTTCCATTCTGTGATTCATTCGCCTTCCATTGTGTTCGAATTTCTGTATAACGACGAAGCGTTACAGCAAATCGTCGGCCATAAGTCAACGGGAGCCCGGCTCTCAAGTATTTTTCATAACGAGACGCCATTATCTTGTATCTTGAAAGTTACTAAACGCGCGCTCAGTCGAACGTATTGTTCTCGAAGAAGCTTACGTCGGTCTCAAAAGAAGCGCATAATAACGGCGAGCGCGCGCACTTCAACTATGCAATTCTTGACTCGTAACAAATCCTTGAAAAATGACTACGGACCACGCCACGATCTGCATCGAGGCAAGAAGACAATTTTGAAACAATACTGCGCTTCAAGAGCGCTTCAACTCTAGCGTAACGATCTCACCGAATTCAACAATTTCATATGCTTCGAAAAACACTCGCCGTCATGTGATATTCGACTAGTCGCGTATAATAGAAGCGATGCATGTTTCATTGTTGCTGCACGAAGGATTCGATTTTGAAGGTTTCAAAATTTGCAGCTTTTAGTAACTGTTCAAGTAATTACTTCTAGGAAAACTCTACATCTTTTCCTTTTGTATACCCGTGACCTGAACACCGCCGTCACGAAAAAAATAGAATTTAGCGAAGTAAAAAAAAAATTAAAAGAGGTGAAATCCATATTATTGTGTCCTTGAATATAAATGTTGTTTTTGGGTTATAAGGTCTAGAAACAAAAGAACTATAAGTAGATTTTTGTTGCTGTTTCTTGTAACCTTTAGCTAAAGTTACACACCAAGGTTAATTTTTTAGTAATGTCCTTTGCTTACTTGTGTTTACTTCAATACGTATTTCTATTACAAGATCATTCACGCGTTCCTTTATCAAATAACGAAGCGTTGCTTATCAATGATTTAACACTTCACGATGGTTGCCTGTTACGTTATTAACATATAGCATTATTAAGATATGAGAGTGCGTTTAACCTAAAACCAGCTTTTTGCTTAACACACCACTCGTCATAAAATCTTTTATAAAGCAACTGAATTTTATAGTATGAAAACTGTACGAGCTTCTGCGATTGACTTTATGATTTTTTTCTATTTCGGCTATGAAATATAACTTCCAATGGGACACGCAATCTCAAAAAAGCAATTTTATACTATAGGAAACTGGACAACGGGTTCTGTCAAGTTGATCGGAAAAATGTATTTCGGAAAGAACGGGAGGACGTTGTCGATTAAGCACCTCCAGAATACCGTTCGAATCGATGAAATAATTTGATCCAACCCCGGCTTCCCTTCAGATAAATCTCTCCCTTGCAATGATGGACAGAAAGAGCACGTTAATGGGCTTTCGTTCGTGAAACGAGTGGTTTCGGTGATTTAACAAGATAATATGCTCGGTGGATGTGGGTCACGGCGCGGAATCGTCACGGCCCAGTTAACACGGCCAGACACAAACGATTTTGTCATTAAATTTAATACAGCCCGACTTTAAGATCCTACGACTCTCCTAGATTATGTCATTCCGAGGACATTTGTTATCCAATTACGCAGTATTCCAGTTCCATCGTTCGATGTGTCCGCGAATTACACCAAACTGCGTCAAACGCGTCAAAAAAAAAAAGAAAGAAAATAAACAGACACATACAATTGTGTCGAAAACAAATGAAAGAACGAATTAAAGCGCTTGAAACATCAAAACAATCACTTTGACGTATTTCGAAGAGCAGCGATAGGATGGCCCATTTCCATTCAAATCTAGTGATTGCAATTTGCAGGTAAATCACGAGGCAAGAGGGCGAATATCCTTTCACGTTAACCGAGTGGAAAATCCATTGAGATAAGCGGACAAGTATAAAAGGTCGATACGTAAGGTATTTACCACGTCACAGACGGAAACGATGAAGAATCTCAATATGGCGCGATACAGACGGGTGGTACGTGTGTAACACGCTGAATACGTACGCGTTTCCATGCGATAAGAAAGCCACATTTCAATAGTGATTGAATGCAACCGCTGCTGCCGCGGCTTAAGGTTAACACGGACGAGTTGTTTTCATTCCTCGTTCAGCAGTTTTAATCCCGTAAAAGTTCAGGGTACGTTGCGCCTCTATTTACATCCTTCGCTAAGATTTCATACGCTTTAGAGAGGTCTGCTTGAAAATCGGATGCGACCTGTGAATTCGTATGGTCTGGTAAGTTATTCGTAAACGACAAAGTGTCCGATACTCGTATGTACGTCCCATCGATATACGAATCGAGGTTTTCCCTATGTGCACCGTATGGTGGTCCAACAACGATAATTCCGCCAAAGCTCCGTCTAATTTACGATCGCGTAATGCTTCAAGGGCTACTAAGGAAGTTTCTATCTATCGTTCGTGGATGGATAGGTTCATTTAGTTGATACTTTGATTAAACGATACGTTGTTTTGGAATGAGCGATCATTTTAACGCTAGAACTATTAAACCGGTTAAAATGACCGATGGGAGATTTTGTAGTTTAAAATTTCTTATTATATATAACCAATATGTTCCTTTGATATTTGACTTTGATGGAAATAAAATAAAGTGAAATTTTTCTTACCAATATATTATTACATACTTGTCAAAACTGTTAGCAAGTATGTTCTTTCAATTAATGTTCATTAGGATTTAAGTATATCGTAATAATCTTCTCTTTGACTCTTTAACTAAATAAAGAGTGAACAGCAGGAGTGATCGATATCGCACGAGCATAGTGTGAAATAAAATATTACAGGATTTTTTAAATATTTTACAGCTGGGAAATTATTCCGGCAAAATGGTAATTGAATTTAATTTTTCACTTAGAGAGAAAATAGAAGTCAGTTGTAATTTAAGTTTTCACGTTAAAGTTACGATATCGTATATCCAAAATTCATAGATATAGTCAACATCCTAATAATTGGCAACGGATGCTCTTTTCCAGAGAGAATTTCCACGAATTTCGCTTTGGTCGTGTTGTTCTACAAATAATTTATATCCGGATTTTTATGCAGGTCATTATGTTACTCGTATTTTTTCGTAATTGAAAAAGTTACAAACTTCATAATATTTTTGTAGCTTCACAAATATTAAAACACGTATAAGAAAATGAGAAATTATTGAAATTATTCAAGAATTCGTGTATTCAATATTGTAACAATAATCGCATTTAAGTATGTGATACTTGGCCAAATATTAGGTTGTCCGAAAAGTTTCTTTCGTTTCATAAGGTGATAATAGATAAACAGCAATTTCTGTTTTATATTATTTCATTGAATTAGGTGTGATCCATTTCGTTCTGTTTCCATTATTATGTTCGTGCATAATTCAATAAACTAATATAAAACAAAAAACATTGTGCAGCTATTATTTTCTTATAAAACGAAAGAAACATTTATAATAATAATTGAATTTACATTTATACTAATATATTGAATCTTGTGCAAATTACTTTGTTTAAATATGTATACGATATTTTGGAAAAATTACATGTGGTCAGAGTGTTATTTGAGAAAAGCGAAATTTCATATGATCAACGTAATACCGCGAATATCGTCGAAATCCAATGATCATACACTGAGATTCGAACAGCGTATTTGTGGACAAAATTTTTCTTGGTTGCTTTCAAGGAAATTCGAAAAATTGATTTACCGACAGCATTTCAGGCACAGTGCATTGTGCCGATGGAACAATGGCCCCCCTTACACGTTCGCCGATATACATATATCGTGGCGATTTGTCCGATAATAATCTCTCTCAATTCCAGTAATTTCAATGAATTCTTCGGGTTAATAAATTAGTAATCAATTAAACCGACCATGTTAACGGATTATCAAATAATTGCAAATTGTGCGAAACGAGGTTATTTAGGCCAACTGAAAACCCGAACGTATCATTGGCCGGCTGCTCCGGCGCTAAAACGTGACAACAGAAGTAGATATTTAATTATCGCTATCATACCATAAGCTAAATAGGTTTGACTGTTTGCCATCGTTATCGTGTTCGTTGAAAGCACTAGTTGTTCGCGCTAATTTTCTCTGTTTACCTTCGTGAAAATTTTCGTGAAACTATTTTCGCGAAATTCCATTGATCTCGTTCTAACTATATTATTACTACTTATATTACCTATTACTTATATCATCATATTGCTATATTATTAATATTAAATAGTATATTTGCATTATTTATATTACCCATATTGCCATGAATATTATCTACGTATATAAAACTGCCTGTAAATATTAGTTAAACTTCTTTCACGATACTTCTTTCTTTGTCTCCAGCGGCTTATTTTCTTTTTCAATTATGTCACGTTAAGATCTCCCTGTTCAATCATCAAGTGATATCAAAGTAAAAGAATCGACGAAAATGTATAGTGGTTACAACAGGTACTGGCACATCGTTATATTTATTATAGCATTTACATACTAACTACAGTAGAGCTTTACTTATCCAAATTAATAAGAAGATAAAAGTTGTTCTGATAATGGAATTTTCGAATAATAGAATTACTTTTCCCATGTGAAATTTCATTCATTCAGATACAGATTAAGATTAATCGACAAATTCTTTAAATATTTGTTATGAATTCCGTATCCTTTTCGCTACGAAGTCACATTATTTTTCCAACATAAGTAACTGCATAGAGTTATATTCTTTTTGTACTTCGAACCATCGGAACCCTTTTTCGAATATAACAAACGCTTCGGCATGAAAACCATTACCACTTTCGTTTGCTGTTTCCTCTGGAATAAGGTCGTCATTATCATCGTCTTTGTCGCGATAAAACCATTTTATTACGTCCGTATATTTAAAGTTTCTTTACTGTTGCGGTATCCAAGGCATCTGCGTGCTTTAGATAATTTTCGATATAGTGTTTTTGTTTTTAATGTTAGTTATTGTGGCTTTTCCAATATCATATATTTTTCATCATTCTATCGCAGTAACACCACTTTCGAGTTTTGTAATTACGTCGTATTTTGTTATTAGTTCCATATTAAATTCTTACAATCAGAATTCATTCAATCGAATAAAGGAAAGAATACATTGTATATAAACGCTAATAATATATGTACATGTACAGGAAGGAAAAGTATCAAAGAGCAACTGCAACAAAGTAATAAGTAACATTAAATAAGAAAATTGACGCAAGGTAAGTTGAGTAAGTAAACGATATGAGAAGTATAAGAGGTAGATAAGATGTAGGATAAGTTAATGCGATATAAACCGGAAATCATCGAAAGCCGGAAGGCAAGTATTACAATAAATAAGTGAAAAAAGATAGATATATTTTCCTTATATGGCTGTAAAAATTTCACGCTACGAAAATGAAATGTAAAAACTGATAAAAAAGTGCTTTCATAGGAAAATAATTGTATATATAAACAAATATCTTTTGCACTCACTATTGTACTTACATCCTCTCGTGATCTTCAATTATTACATACCTCACGGTACTATGCAAGTTTAGCGCAAAAGCTTTATTTCGTTGAAATTATATTTCTGAAATAACTGAGTTGGCCACGTTACATAACTCGCATAGTGTTTTGTTATACGATAGAGAAAACCATACCAACATCGTTTGAATATATCGCGCGGACACTCCAATTCGCCGTAAATACAATCGCTGGACGTATTAGATGCGAATAGCCCTTTCCTCTCTCTCGTATATTTGCTCGCTAATATGAACGTCGCGTTGCTGCGAAATGTTCAGGAAACAAGGTTGTAAACACAGTGTTGGTAAAAGAAAATATCGCTCGTGTTCGGTACTGTTCTCGCCGAAAGCAGCACATGCGGATAATTTACGACACTGAAGTTTTCATGCCTCACATTGTTGCGAGTTAGTACCTTAAACGCGCTACATCATCCTTTCAGCATTACCCGCGAATTTGAATAATACAAACATCCGCGGTGTCTTAACAATTTCGAGGAATTTTCGATGAGGAAATTAAAATTTACGCGTGAAAGGTTACACGTACTACTTACACTTTCTCGCAGAATTAGCGTGCTTTTAAAACGTTGCGGACTTTTTATTGCTAACGAAATCTATCAGACGACGTAACTACGGTTTTGCGTTAAATATTTTTAATTACGTACTTCTTATCGACGATGAGTGATAATTATTCTTAAACGCTACCACTTAAAACTATTCCAACATTTGTTTACCTTTAACAAGACGTATTTTAATTGCAAGATTACGGCGAAAAGGAACTGCAATGATTTCGTTCTTCCAGTATATTATAATAAGTAGAAACAATTTGAAACGATTCATTAAGGAGAAACACTAACAGTTTTTCAAGGAAAGACTGTAAAACTGTAAATGGAAAAGGATTTAATTTCTTTTTCAATGTTTCTCAACTTGCGATGCGAGTTTTTAACATGCCGGTACGTTTATTAAGTGTAAAATCGGTTAATGAACGTAATCTTGTACGTTTATTTCCAGATTCGTGTAAAACAGTATTTTTCTTACAAAAGCCGAAGAAAGTTATTTGTTAACAGAATTCATCGATGAGAACATGGTTTAACATACAATATCGAATGTCAAAACTTTGCAACACCGATAAATCTGTGAAACATCAAACTATAGTCGGTGTTCCAAGAAATTGAACAACCCTCGTTACTCCGCTGTAAATTATACCGCTTCATCAGCTTGACTAACATCGTAAATGCTGCAATCTTATTTACATGTTATCTCGTACGAAATCACGATACTTCTCCGTTGACGTGCTTCCTGCTAAATAATGTCAACGTTCCCGAATAATAATAAGGAGGAAGAATCGTGATACATGCAGGACAGGATCACTTCACGAGAACAGTCGCCTATGTTTTCACATCCCTCGACGAAAACCACTTAGCTCGGCGTGCGTGTAGCATGTTTAAGCTGAAAGGAAAGCTGTGGAGGACGCTTCGCGAGCACAATACGCAAGATAAATAGAAAGAATACATTTCGGTGGTTAGTGCGACGAAAAGGAAGTCCGACGAAGAAATTCTTTGATGTTCCTGTACATTGGAGAAACGAAGTGAATGAATCGTTCGTGTACAAAGGCCACCGACGTTGAATTCGCCGACCAGGTATTTCGATTCCGACCAGAAACGAGAATTTCTCCAGTTTCCGCTCGTCGCGTCGTTCGAGTCAAGTTACTCCTAATAGAGTTGTTATTTTACAAAGAATTCAGTTCCGAAGAATTCTCAAATTTTCTTAAGGATAAGCTGGAAATTAACTGATTTAAGATCTGTGATAAGCGATTTACGAATATTCTACCGTGTTAACTTAAATAGGCGTATCTGATAAAAAAAAGAGGATTTTGAGAAAAATTTTACAAGATAAATTTTTTTATGATGGAATTTTTCGCGAAGATTCAATTTTTATTTTTCTTTTTTTAACTAAATTAATTTGACTAGATATAAAACTAAAATTGAACTAAATACCTATAAGATATGAATGTGCACGAATATCTATTATTACTATTTCTACGCTGAAAATCTATTGAAACGAACGGAATTCAAATACTGGAAAGTAGCGAAGAATATCATCTGTGCCATTTATCTGCAAATTAAGCCAACCAGATCCGCTTGCTACTTGTTGAACTAATTCCAATCGAACTTCCTTGCGTTCGTTTCGGGGAAACGTGCAAGCTCGGATCGACCGATTCCCGCATTAATACAGACGCGCGTTTAATTCATCTGATGAAAATGGATTACCGTTTAAACGCATCTGCATGTTGTAATGCACCTCCGGGCATACAGTTATTTTTCACCTTAACCAGTATCGCAACAATAAACTTCCTCTCGAGACAGAAGGATAACAGAAAAATAAATGACAGGATGGAAATCGCCTGAATTAATATTCAAAGCGGATCGACGTACTTACGATTGTGTTTTCAGATCATTAGGTAAAAGTTAACTCGGCGGGACGGTCAGCCACGCTCGTTAAGGCTAAGGGATGTCAACGAGGCGTTCGTGAGTTCGATCCTCGCTCTTGCAGATCTATTTGCAAAGGACGAAAATACAGCAGACAAGCAGCAATTCTTTCGCTGCGTGTCTGTGGTGTGGTGTTTTCTGAGATGCTTACAGAGAAGGGGTGCTTGGGAAGTACCTCAGAGGGCTTGAAGAAGATCACTTGCACTAGGTCCACTGTCCCCCACAAAAAAAATCCGGATCGGGGATCCGGACTGCCCCTTGCGGCGTACAACGGGTGTGACATGACCGCACACCGCGTCACCAGGAGGCTCAGTGTTTGCTGCTTACCTGCAGTTCCTCGGCCTCCCTCACCGCTACAGGGAAAGGTCATCGTGGAGGTTTTAGTCGGTTGGAGTCCGACACTACCGGGCCGCTTCTCTCTCCTCGAAGCGACACGGCGTCCGTGCGGATTTCCTCCACGTAAAAAAAAAAAAAAAAAAAAAGAGATAAAAGTTAACTACTTATCTCTTTTACTTTACTTCACTTGCTTTATTTTTCAAGACTGTAAACTTATTCGTAGATTTTCAATAAATTGATTATTCGGCTACGCAGCTTATCACGAGTCTTATTAATTTCTATGAACAGAGAGTCACAAATGCGTTTGTTATTATCGAATTCAGATGATTAAAATCCTTTAACAACATACACTCTGCGATGTTTGTCAATGAATGCGATGAAATGATGTGCACGATTTTTAAATTGACAACATTTACAACGCTACAAAATCAAAAATACATGATGTCATTCGACAAAGTCAAGGTGACCGTGATTTTTTATAGAAAGGAGCATTTTTTAGCGATTTTAGGTATTGCTATTTGTAACATTTTTTTGTTGCATTATCGAAAGTGCTTCAAACAGTTTATCATAACGTAATTAAACTTTTAATCGACATATAATTTATCGAAAAATAACGATTCGTTCGTCTAAGACAATTGACGGATTAAGTGCATCAAAACGCAAATACTAATCTTTAAACTAATATTTAAATGAGTTATATTTATATGTGTAAACTCCCTAAGAGTTCAAACGCGGATCAACAAAGGGACTTTCTCTGTTTAACGGACAGTGTGACCTTATTTGTTGTTACGGACAACCAATTTGCCAAACCGTCATTTCACAGACGGACGGTTAGAGAAGAAGAAGGATTTCGAGCGTTAGAAATACACAAGATCATAAGAGAGAATTTATTATTTAGAGTATCGAAGATTGACAGAGGAAGAGTGGTAGTTTAGGACGTGGAAAATCGATTCTCGATTTTCAGGTAGACCTTGTACAAAGCTCTGTTATTTATTATTATCTATTGTTATTAATTATTATTAATTGTTATTTACCTCTGTATTTTATTTAAGTATTGTTACAATAAACTCGATTTTCAGACTTCAGAATCGATCTCTGAATTATCCGAGAATTGATCATTATATATATGTTTCTTATTAGCATCGCGCCACTTCGTTAATGTATTTCGCTGTTGTATAATATAATATCGCATAACATGTGGGAAGCTGCGTTCGATTATTGGCCCCCAGATAGTCACTGTTTTTCCTCTTCGAGCTTTTGTTTCTCTTCTTTCCGTTTCCGATCCGGCACGCGTGTGTTCCGCATGGCTAATTTCTTGTATATCTAATTTTGTTTCTCAATTTATCCCTCGGCTTCCTTTTTTTGTCGCTATTTCTTTCCCTATTATCGAGAATGGCCGGATCGAAAAGGAATTCGCGTGGAATACGTGTCTATTTGCATATAATTCCCGTGTGACAAGAATAATGACATGCGAATTGGAAACATTGGCGGATTTCGAGCGAGCGCTTGATTATTTATAGGATCGTATCGTATCCGCGTAAAATACCGCATAAAATTAACGGATATAGTTTTATCTGTTTCGTAATGGTAAACGGTGACAGTAATTAGTGGAAAGTGGTGGATATTAACGACGATCGTTTTGTTATATTTGTTTCGATGCTAGTATTGAGAGTAATTTGGTACACAAAGGTAGAAGTTACTATAAATTGCCTGGTTATGTTTATTAATGGCATTGATCGAATCAATCGAATTTCTTCTAAAATGCATCGTTAACTTTCATGTGAATCACGAGTGAGATAATGGTATACACGGTGTCTTAGAAAAGTAAACGAACTTAAACTTCTCTAAAAATATTCACGATGCTTCACGGAAATAATTGAACATTTACCACGGAAAACTGTTGTGCACAGTGGCTACAAAAGGTATTTGTACCCTTATTTCATAATTAAGAGCTCTTTGAACATTCTACATTTTCTGCATTTCATTTTCATACATTTCATTTTCATAATATAACATTTCGCATATGAGAATACTACTACGTGATACGAAAGTTCGCGTGTAGTACTTGGACCTAATTAATTAGTATGTAAATGCTACAGTAATGGTGTTCAAATGCATTTTGTAGCCACTGTATATATTGTATGTATTAGGAAAACATTTTGAAATTTCATTAGCATTATAATGATACGTATCTATCGCGATTATACTGATAAAGTTCGAAAGGAAAAATTTCGCCGTTTTAATTTATAGCTTGTTATGCAGAAGCCTATACGCAGAAAATAAATAAAATTTATATTCTATCAACCGCGATAAGAATTTTAATATACTAAAAAATAATTAATTCAATAACGCTATTATAAACGAATATATAGAGTAATTATCTTTCCAACACTATGGTGTCCGAATATTAATAAGAGCCACTGTATCCTAAGGAATTTTTCGGAGGCAAATGAAATCAATTTCGAATTATTGCCTCTTTTTACGTTTTATCTCAAATATTTTCGTATTATAAAATCAGTTATCACACACGTGTATTAAACCATTCATTACTCACGCTGATTTGCAAAACATTCGGGGCCACAGTTTCGCGCAAGGGTTAATTTTAATTCGCCTCGCATCATGCAGATGCAATTGCATCGATTGATTCGAAAATCGTTTAATTGCTACATGGAAGCTTAACGCGACACATCCATCGTTCGAAAATTCGTCGCCTCGGTCTCCGAGCCTGTGACAGCCACCGGAATATGGAATTTCAGATGTCGATTTTATACGCGACCGGATTCAGTCGAAGCGTCAAAATCCATTGATGCAGCCGCGCAAAAAGCGAACGATCATTCTTCGAAAAGATTTCGCTCGGGGAAATCAGATCGAGTTGCCGTGCGGCGTGACCGTGTTTGTGGACGTCGTTTTGGCTCGAAAATATATTTCTCACGCGAAAGCCTAGTGTGGGAGAAATTTGCGGCGAGCTGCAATAAGTTTCGAAAGTAATCGTGACAGGAAGCTTACCAGCAGTTGACACGTAACATTCTAACACGGCAAGTATAATCCGAAAATTCAGTCGAGAATATGGTTTGCTTGGACAAACGATCAGTGGATTGATTCTGAATAAATATTCACTTATTTTTGTTGTCTTTTTTATTTTATGCATTTGTGAAAATTAATTATAGCGCAGCGATTTGAAATTACGTTCGTACAACACACATAGTTACATTTGGGATCTGGACATTCGTATCCGAATAGATCTGTAGCCGCACATGAGTCAATGGAAGATTCGAATCGAAAGAGACTCTATTATTGGCACTATTATTGTGCCTTGGAGTACCAACGTTGTTTTGGTTTGCTAGGTTCAAAGGTGAACGAACTCCGGACAAAATATTATCGCTGTTATTTGTAATCGTCAACCGGAATTACATTTGAACTTTTTGTAATACTACAGGTCAATACAAATAGACGAACGTGCTCTCTAGGACAATCATTATAGCGAATCATAGAGTCGAATAGCGAGCGACGATTACGACCAGCATACACTATTTCTGTACTTGTACTTAAAATGATTTTAATATAACTGACAATTAGGAATTCCTCGTATATTAATAAATACGTATAATAATCCACTCCAGATCAATATAAAAGATAAAAATGAGAACATCGTAACGTAATATTACGAGATTTTGAAGCTACAACGAGAACACAAAATATTCTTTTCTTATATCAATAATTCATATAGAATCCCAAAAGATATTGCAACCATACAATATTCATTCCCACGAAAGTTCGTACATCGATTAATCTTCGCTTTCAAGGACAGATTAAGTCGCCGATACCAATTAAACCAGCCATACGCACAAAATTACGTCCACTAAATCCGTCGTTTGTAGCCGAAAAGATTTTCCACCCACCTACGTAAGAAACAGGAACCTTCCTCTCCGAAATGTTTCCGCCAATTAAACTACCCTCGGATCCACCCCTCTATCCATGTATTCTCGACCCTTGACTATGGAACTCCACTTTCTTCACGCAGCTTATTCCCATTAATGAAAAATGCTCGAGTCCGAGTTCCCCCGTCTGGCAATTCCCCGATGTGCCGTTTGAGGGGCTCGATAAATAAAAGAACGTTATAATCTGGACTGGTTTGACCTTGTCTTAAGCCAACTGCACGAGTAGTAGAATCGTGAAGTATTCCTGCACAGGTATGCCTCTTCGGATCTAGCGAATCGTATTTATTATAATTAGACTGCGGATTTTTGTGCATTCACGGGAAATTTAAAACTTCAAAGACACACAGAGTGCGTATAATATAAAAATAAAATATATCCAGTTTTATGTATCGTCATTTGTGAAGGGAAATGTAGATTTTTTATCAGGTTCAAAGAGAGGCAACAACAAAATATATATAATATCCAAAGTATACGTGTTAGAATGTTCGGTGAGTGAAACAAATCTCGGTTTGCATTCTATTTCTTCATCTGTGTTTACAAAAATTTTAATGTGTACAAACATCGGCATTCTAATAATCATCTTCAACCCAAAAATATATAAAATATGAATATATGTGTATTCAAAATATATAGCAGGAAATGAGTAAAAGATTCTGACCGATTAGCTGCGTCTCTAACAATCCGGATTAATTATCACGTTCTGGGCAAGACCACCCAGGTGTTCTAATACTTATGAGCGAAGATATACGATCGTCCAGTTTGGCAGAACGTGGTCAGACATGGGCGTAGGCCGTCTACGACTTGATATAGAGCCTCGAGAGACGATCAGTGGCGGTTGTCGAGGTTGGCCCTCGGGCTAAATCGGGAACTTGTTATCCCAGGTTATGACAGTGTAAAAATGCCCATCGTTAAGCCATCGCCGACTAGAGTGACGGGTTATGATGGAGGGTTGTAAGCCAGGAAGAAGGTCAATTGACGTTTTTCGTTACTGCGTTCATCGGCCGGCTTTGTTACAAGGGTTTCTCTCTCGAAATGCAGTCCCTTTTTTTCGTCCTCTTTTTTGTTTCTGAAGAGGGTTTAAAAAAGTTCTGCTCTACCATTTCTCGTGAATGAATATTGTGCTAGGTAGAAAAAAAGAGCGCAAGAGTGTAAGAACAGAGTGTGGAATATCACATGCTAATAAAGCGACAAGTATACATAGACATGATATAATGCTTTAGGTGTGATTCAAGAGCTTCTTGCACCTTAGTACATAATGGAATATTGGAGAAAAAATAGAATGATAATTCTGCGGCGAGTTTTTGTAACTTGGTAATCTCATAACCGTCAGGAAATATGAAAAGTAATAGAAAAATTATGGTAATATGGTATGGAAAAACAATATTCATGCTGAATATCTACTACAGTCTTTCAAATCTTATTATAATTAAGCTGCAAATTTTTATGCTTTTGTGGACAATTTAAATATGCAAAAATGTATAGAATGCATATTACGTTTGAAAATGTGTGAAATAGTCAATGTAAAATATTTCTTATAACGTTTAAAAGATGAGACAATTTTCACGGGAAGATTGCGACAATCTGTATAAATCTTACACAAAATTTTGTTTTATGAGTATATCTAAATGTAGAACATTTCTTTCAATAAATGATTTTTTTCAAGTATCGTACACGCATGTATTGTATTTATAAAAATTTTCTACCACAAGTATTCAAATATTTTCGAGAACCACCGTATTTTAACATTATATTCATATTCACATTTCTGCCAGTAGATATATGTCAGTGCCTTCGGTTAGCAAACAACACTGGTTCGACCCTCCGATTACAGAAGTTGGACACGGGGAATCCTTAGACAAATGACTGTCTAAAATCTCTATACGCTGTTGGCAGTGCCAAAATAATATCTTACGATAATAAATCGCGGGTACAAATCGAGATAGCAATTTGAAATAGCATCGTGACAACCTGCACAAAATTCAACTCTAGAATCCGCTTTAAATATCCCATCTGTGCACGTCCTACTTCTTTCATCTTAATCCGCCCCCATAATTTCACTCTGCTACAGAGAACGTGTCCATGTTACTGTACCAAATGCATCGAGGAAAAATGAAAAGCGTGTGCTTATTGAGAAGCAAGCACGAAATCGATCGAAGCTCGATATATCCTATTCGTATTTCTCAAAGCGGCGCGTTTTCACAGCAGTCCAGTTTTCAAGTTTTGCGTATTAATGAAAAAGGCCCGCACGTGAGGAAAAATTGCCTTCGGTTGGAGGAGCGGCGTGTTTATTTGCAAGGTTGAGAGAATGATTTTTAATTAAACCGGTAACCTCTCGATTAGAAATGGAACGTTGTTGAAAAACGTACGCTAATATTAAATAATAATGTACGTACGCTATTGTTTATAATATTATATTCACTTTAATTAATTTGCGACAGATCTGAGAGAAACGTACTTCAAATACATAATTCCTAAATAAATGTTTCAAATATATATTTATCAAATATTATATGATAAATATTGTATTAAGATCGATGTGATATTTTTATTTGATCAATTAAAGAAATTTAAAGCTAAGCAAATAATTGCCAGAGTAATAAATTGAGAAACAGATGTGTTTATTCGATTGATAGAACATTTCTTTTTAAATAATATCTTTAAGAAGCGATGAACATTAATCGAAAGAAACATAGTAATAGTTGTAAGCGTACAATAATTTAGTAAGAAACACGTATGCTTTATTCATAATATGCATAAAAGTGCTCTGTGACAAGTGTTCAAATATTTTTATGATCAACGATATATACATACGTACAGCGGGCGTAGAAAGTTTTCGTACACTGTTTAAAACAAAATAACTTTTATAAAATTAGACCAAACGACTTGTATTTTTTAAATCGTAGATACGTTTCGATGAAATTCTCAGCGTGTACGTACCTGACATAATTGTTCAAATTATGACGTTTAAATTTTCATTAAAAGTCCAGATAAAAAAGTCGTAAAAGGCGACCATTAACTTTTTCTTCGCAATCACTTGTAACTTTTCCAGAGATTTTTTTACACGCCACATAAACTAATTCTTCTAACTTCTCAAAAAAAATCAAGTCGCTTGGCCCAATTTTGAAAAAGTTATTCTGTTTTAAAAAGGTGTACGAATACTTTCTAATTTCGCTGCATGTATTTGCCGTAGACATATAGACATTTTTTCAAATAGTTGTTCAATCGTTAAGTTTCCAGTTGCAAATGTTTACTAATTGCGCGTCCCAGTTCTGCTTCCAAATATAAAAACTAAAACCACCGATTTTATCGGCATGTTACGGCTTTCTTGTCGACAAAAGCACCATTTAACGTATGAATTTCACGTTTCGCGCTCGAATACAAAACAATTATTTTTTTTTTATTGTGCAGAATGTCTGCTGGCAGATTAAACAGTTTGGAATTTTATATCCCGCGGGCGGTGAAAATCGTGCGAATAAAGCGCACAATTACGAAATTCCCTGTTCGTTTGCCGGAACACTTTACACCTTAACAATTGTTTTCGAGTAGTAATGTATACCTCTATTCAAATGTTTCGCGTGCATTGATTCCACCAACAATTAAACATTATCGTAAAATACGGAAGAACTGTCGAACATCGTACGTATCGTTTTTAATATTTTATCATAGTATTTCCTGGTCAATGTTAATTTATGAAAATTGAAACATCACGTAATTAAGTATTCACTTTGTTTAAAAGTTACGTTTTAGTAGGTGAGGACAAGTCTCCTCATACACAGATATGACGTTTTGTATTAAGATGTCCTCTTCTAGTCATAAAGTGATATCAAAATATACATCAAAATAAAGAAATGAATAAAAATGTCCGTATCGCGTTATTTTCCCTGCAATCTTCATATTTATATATTATATTCGTGATAAAAGTTTTATTCTGCATTTTCGAGGTTCTATACAAATAATAAACTACGTCGCTTCGAGATGGAACTTCAGCTTTAAAAACGAGAATTACAGGAACTGTTACATTATTTTATCCTGCAATTTCTTTCAATTTACGTACCTTGTTAGCCCAATGTGAATGTACTGAAACCTGTGAAAACGGAACGTTTGCCACTGTTATTGCACATAATGAAACGTGATCCGAGGTACGTGTAAACGGCTGGAAAATAAATTCGATAGTTCGTTTGGCGAAATAATTCGATGGCGAGCGAATTTTCGCGTGGCTACTATCAAAGGGGTTCTCGAAGCGTCGTTGGGTCGCGATAAACCGAATAAACGATAGCTGCACGTGCACGAAACAGAACGAAACGACGACGGAGCTCTTAACAATCGAAACGCGTGCTTAAGAGCTGTTCTCAAGTAGATTGGAACATCGCGCAACGAGCGCAAGGGAGACAACTCATCGGATAATTGGACTTGTCACGCGGTCACACGAATGTCGTTACACGATCCCCGTTGTCAATTATGAGATTGCAGCTTCATATTTCTCGCCGGTGATGTTATTAGCTCGTGGTTAGATTGGGTGAATGCCATCCACGGAAACGAGATATTCGATTCATTTCGTAGGAATCATCTTCTCCGAGAAAATAGAGTAGCAGATTAATAAAGCTCGATGTACGGGAAAAATATGAGATGAAAAACGAGATTTATAAAAATTATAGATATGTGTTATTAATAACGAGAAATAATTTTTCGAAATATTCGAAGATCACGTCGGGACAATACGAGAAATTCATTTTTTCTTTATTTTCTGAATTTTATCTTATTCACTGAACGGAATAATCTGATAAATTCGAATAATATTAGTTTGGTTATTGTAGGTATGAGTTTACCTTAATTAATATTAGTCTGTATAATTAATGTTATTATTATTCTCGAAATGTTCAAGAGAGGCACGGAAACCCGCACTTAATTCGAAAATCCGATTCAGCGAGGTAATTCGGTATATCATACCTCTTTCCGAAACCAATTATTAAAGTTGATCGTTATGTTTAATCTGCTTTCATGAATCATTCATTTTCTCGGTTGAAATATCGAGTAATCTTAACCCTCGAAAAACAGGAACACGAAGATACGAACCCAGTCGATTTCTCAGGGTCCTCCTGGCCCGTGTTGGATGACGTTGAAATGTGATCGGACTTATCTTCGCGAAGTACGCCATGCAAACACTTATTACATCGCTTAAGCTTGAAAATGCGAGACGCCGTACCGTAAACAGGCGTATATTAAGGTCTTTCAGCAAGAAAGATGGATATGTTACTAGTTTTGGAAATTTTAGCTTAAATGTACAATGCACCGATAATATTAGAATCGCGCCAGAAGTAGCGTGAGCTGCTCTTACCACTCGTCGTTGTTAGCTCTATGATCGTCTCTGTGTAAGAATTCTAGGTTTCGTAATGTCTCGCTTGTAACTATTCGCGAATCACATTGCTATTTTGTGTCATGAAATTGCCGAGACGTAAGATCGTAAACTTCGGTAGTAAACTATAATTCACGAGCAAGAACGTTGCACCGCTTCAAAAGTTTACAATTAGACTGTAGTATCTTCCTGCGGATCTGCGACAAGTTCGATGCACGAAAGCTTTTTAGAAAATTGCCAAGAATCTCTCGCGAACCGGCAAGATTCTCGATCACACAAAGCAGAAGTGTAGTAACCGTTGAGATAATAGCTGAAGGATTTGTCAGAGTTAAGGATTGCAAATCTCCGGCGCAGCTAGACAATTTTTGCAAAGAACAATCTTTACACGTCCATTGGAGATATTACATGCAATGCAAGGTATTTCGAAACTTTTTCCAACAGCTTGCTTTCAAATAAAGATCATCAGAATTGTTTCTACGATCTACGGACTTGTTCCATAGTGTGGTACGTACGACTATCACGCATTTAATTAAGTAATAAACGTTTAAAACAGGCCCTTGCACTCGATTAGTATAATAATTAGTAACAAAGTATTTCATTTATTTCGAATTTATTAAATCTTCTCTCCTTGCTGGGTCCAGACCAAAGAACGATGTGATTCACGATTTTCTGTTCTTTTTTTTTTTTTGTCACCTTTAAACAGCGTCAGCATTATTTTTAAAACGGAATTTCTTCATTCAAGCTGTATGCACGAAACGAAATTTACTCGTTAGAATAATGTATGAATGAACATTGCTGCTATTCTCCATAATGAATAATTTATTGTCATCTCACTAGCCAACCTACTGTTCGCACGTGACACGTATGGACTGTGTACATTATAGTGATCGTTTGTACGCAGCAGTAGCTTCGACGGACGGCTACCATAATAGCTGTTTGAACATAGAGACAAGTCTGCGGAAGACCACTGTATGCAGCCGTCGATAGCAAAGAGATTTCAAATTGCTTCAATTCAGATAACTGTGATACTACAAACACGAAATGAATAGAACCTGCTAGAAAAACGCTTCGTTGGGAAATAAGAATGTGTACTGATACTTCTCATAGACACTATATTAAATGATCTAATTCAAATTTAACCCAACGTATCGTAGTCGTCCATAACCCAATGACATCCAATTAGGCTTAAATATTACATTACTCCGTGCGCAATATATGGAAAAGGAACAACTGCCAGCAATCTCGAACTTCACGACGCTCAACTTCCTAATGGAAAAAGCTGAAAAAAGGAGAGAGACGATAGGAATCTACGTAACGAAGATAGAAACTCGCGACAAGAGAATTGGAACACGCTGTGCTCCTCGATGCATCTCGCGTCACATGAGCCGCAATGCAAATTGGCAATTGCCGCAGCGCACAATGATTTTCGCGGACAAGCCCGGAAACAGGGTCGAAGTGAATGAACGCGAAACTAATTCTCGTCGTAGCTTTTTTCTAACCGTTCTATGGCCATTCTCTCACCCCGAAAAAGTTACGATAATTATTTTACAGCCGTCTACCTGGCACAACATTCATAGCCGCGACGAGGGCAGATAAAGATTATTCGCCGCGAACCAAATCGTTCGAAAGTATCATCGATGCTCATGGATACACCGAAAATATCCCACGAGACAATAATCCCCGCCAGTTGCAAATTAACCGCAACTACGAGCGTGCCGCATAAACGGAGCGCGAACGTGGCTGATTTTCGTTTGCGGCTCGTAAACGTTTCTCCGCGAGCGGACGTACACGATTCGACCGGATAAAAGGGTAAAAGGGGTCAAATAATAAAACGAGAACACGAGAATCAAAGTGTCGACGATGTTGCTTTTCGCAATTCTTGAATATCCGTGGAATAGGTCGGCGGGCGAATGGCTGATTGCAATTAACTTAAGCGAAGATTGTTGCACATCGGTTACTCGCGTGCGCTCGTTGCAATCATTTTTGGCTTGCGTAAATTTGAGGAGAGTGTTGATTATTTGGAGTGGCGGCAAGATAGTATGGATTATCGGTCGGATAATGGAAGGCTTTAACGAGAACTGAATAATCTGTGAGTTGTTTTATAGTCCTTTTGTGACTTCTGCGAAATATGTATTTACGTGCAGTAAATATCTTGTGACTTCTGTGTACATTTCCACATCTGCTTCATACTTTACCAATACAATGGCAATAGTAAATTCCAGTTGCCTAAGGGAAAAGGAGATACTGGATGACCGTTATAATTATAACGTAAACATAATTATAAATAGCATTAATTGAACGATATAAATGCTACTAAAAATCGTTGAATAAATATACAAATTACTTTGCAATTATTTCTCTAAAACGATAATAAATACATTTCCATTGGACTTAATTGTAAATAATTAATTTCTCTATTTTCAGAGAGAAGCAATTTCGGCCCAAAATTTTAATCTTGGAGTGAGACGTACTTTCGGAGTACGCAGCACGTGAAACAATTCGATAAAAAGGTAAGATAATCAATTTTGCGCAAAGAGAAATCGAGGAAACGGAGATATATAAAAAGAATATAGCAATTAGTCAATTGAATTCATGAACTTCTCTGATTCATTCATCTCGTTAGTATTCTATTCAGTCAATTTGCTTGACCTATTCGTATGCTCGATTCTTGGAACTTCAAATTTCAAAGTTTCTGTGATTCGCTTACTAAATAAGTAAAAATAGGATATATAAATCACCTTTAATTCCCATTGCTAACTTATGTATACTTGATTAAAATTTTTCTCCCTCCACCATAATCATATTACGATTTTCAAAATAAAAGCGCTTCAAAGTTTATCTCTTCTTGTCGTCTTTATGTAAAATTTTGATAAAAAAATCTAGTAACCAAACACCTAGTAATCCTCGCAACGTTTATCCCTGCTTTTTGCAATTAATAATTCTATTTTAAACAACATTCAATCTCGGTTTAAATAAATGCATGTGTTTCTTTCCTGATTGTTATAACATAAAATAATATCCAATATTTTTTTAACGGGGAATTACGTATATTTGCATTTATTTTGTGTTCTGTTTCAATCAATGTCATCGAATTTCACACTTTATTCAACTGGCATAGCCGGCATCCATATTTGCAGCCATGAAACAGCACGTATAGATTTTAGTTTCTCCACAAGGTCTATACGCGTCCCAACACTCGCGGTTTGTGAGCGGCATGACGGAGGAAAGGAGTTACAGGCTAGACAGTTGATTACAAAGTGGACTGCATGGTTTTATGCATGCGTGACTATTAAGGCACTGTCTCCTCTACATATTTTTTTTTTTATTACTTAATTTGTACTTTACAATTTGTCCAGCTGGACATTTGGTAAATTTTTCTAACTTAATTGCTAAATAACATATGGATAACTACTCCCAGCGGGATATCATCTTCCAGTTTGACTCTTTTATTTCTATAATTCCTCTACATATGATACAAATTATCGACTGTTATGTCGTGTCCGACGGTTGGACCACGACCTGAGGGTGTCGTAAAACAGAGAACAACCCTGTTCTTGATGACTGCATCTTCGCGCCTCTACCACTCGTGTGTGGCGGCCAGACCACGACCTTTGGTTTTTCTCAGATGGAAGACAACAACTCTTGACCTGATTCGTCGCATCTACCCCGCTGTTGACCTCTCAAGATGGGAATAAAGGATAAAAATTTGCTTTTTTTAGTGGTTTATTGTTGGCCTTTCAAGAGTTTTCCAGCCTTGATCCCTGTTAGGGCCCAGTCAGTAGTATCATAAATTCTTAGCTTTCCAATGGTCTTGAACGAGGTCCCATATTCGTATGAATATTCGGCATATCCATGAAACGAAGCCTGCAGTTTTTGTCCTGATAAAGAATCTACGACGCATAGCACTAAATCGGGACATTGGCCAAAGTAACGACAGTCATAATACAGATCCTGCTCGTTTTAACTCTGCAAAACGATTATAAGAGGATTATTGGAACACGTAAACACCTAACTTACTGGAGTTTTAATACGAATCGCGAGACACTTTTCGATCGCCAGAGGGTTTATTATATCAACGAACGTATCGGATACATTATCGCTGATAAGTAGACTGCAGATTTTTATGCGTTTATAGGAAATTTCAAAGTTTAAAATTCCGTAGAATGCGCGTATGTAATATGAAAAGATATCTAAAATATCCAGTGTTTTGTATAATGCTTGACATGTAGAGTGGCTTTCTATCGAGGTTCTACTTTCTTAATTATATTCTCAGTAACATCGAATCGAAGTTCCTGAAACTATAAATTTTGTTTCAGAAATTTCCCTGCGATTTTGCGATGAATTGAAAACGCGACGACGAATATCTGCATATCAACGGGAAACAGGAATTTTCGTTTAACCCCTTTCGGATCGTCAATAACGTTCAATGGACTCTTTAAAAGTGGATTTCACATTAAACCTCAATTTTCTAGACACGTAAGATAAAGTAATCGCATCGAGAAATAAATGAAAACTTGCTCAGCGAATCACCGACTATGTTATACATACAAAACTGAGAAAAGACTCGTATTACTGTTTTTTTTTTTTTATATTTGCTAAGTTTTATCTTATTTATTTATTATCTTATTTCATCACCCATACACACTACATATGTTTGTGAATATGTTTCTTAGTCTATGGTGCATCTTGATGGATAAGTAAAATTTATTTCCAACTTACAAACTTGCGCAGAACCATTTCTAATACAATATGTTTGCTAGTTATATTTCGTGATATATTTCCAGAGTATATAATTACTATGAATTTGCATAAATAATCATATTAAGTTATAGTAAATTACTAAGTTGTAAATTTTTCGTGTCGAGACATAGCGTCTGTGCATCGTTACGGCAAATTTATTTTATGCGGAGAAACATAAATATAATAAACACAAATTTGTACCGAAGAATAAAATATCACTACTCATATCGCATAGAAAAAGAAAATTCTGACAAAATTAAAGTTGCAACTATAAAATTATGCTAGTGAATTCGTAGCAGGGAATATGCTTTGACTGCGAGGTATTTATACACAAAATGAATATATTCTCGTTCATGTCAAACATCAAAATGTTACGTTCATACTTACAACGATTAAAGATAACTCGAACAAAGTGTCTAATTTCTCCTGTGGGAATAGTCACGTAAAGCGACAACGTTGTAAATTGTACTTACTTCAAACATCGTCGCGTTCTCGTATGCATGAGGTCCTGCATCGACCATACGAGACACAGTAATTATTATTAACTGTTCACAAGCTCATTATACAGTTGTCACATGGACCATGTCGAATCTCTTACAAGAGAATTCTAGTTAGTCAACTCGCTTTGCGTCCAGTTCGCCATTCAGTCGTTTAAGCTATTAATTACACGTAGACAATTTTAAGGCTCATTATACGCCCTGTCAGTATTTCAATCCTGTTACCTTAATTAAGAAGGAGTTATTCGATGAAAATTAACCAATTCAAAGACTTCAATCGGACGAGGTCTAACGAGGAACATTCTTGTTCCCAGCTTTTATAAATTCATGCGCTTCATTTATTTTATGCTTTTAATAGACTGCCGTTAAATAAATGCTAGATCGTTTTTCAATGAAACTTTTGCTTCTTTCGGAAATCGATAAATTTGATTGACATCTAACTTAAAACCGTTCAAGTATGTTTTGCTCTCAGATATTCATTTTTCCCAAAATATCATTTTTCGAAACGTTTTATAAATATCTGTATTACGCGTGTTATATGTAGGAAGCCATGATATTCATGTTGGGAAAATTTGAAACGAAACTAAATATAAAAGATGGAAAATATTTTCTATCCTGCTGTATCTTTATAGAAGATACAGGTATACTGTATAATACTTATATAATACTATATACTGTATACTGTATAATACTTATAATAAGTATAATAATACAAATATACTGTAAGTATGCTATATATTGTATACTGTATGCTGTAAGTATACTATGTAATAATACAAGCATAATAATACAAGTATACATTCTGCAAAGATCATTAAACTATGTAAATAGCCAATTATCCATTATATTAATGAGTTACAATATTTAGTGAGATCATAATTAGCACCAATTGTATATTTCAGACCACCATTCATGTTGTACATTACATTTTACTAATTTTGTGTTTGCAACGAATCTGTCGTAACTAACTATTAGTCGGAAACTAACTATTCAATCCATTGTAAACGGATCACCTAAAAACCAAGGTGGTTTTCTCGATCGGAAGCTATCAAATCGCCAATATGTACGGTATCGATCTATATACATTTCCGGATTACTTTTAAACTCTACCAACATAGTCGTAAGAATCGTAATGGAATTTGGAAATATCTTATGCAGCGCATCAAATATTTTTATCGCAGGTAGTCATCGTAAATCGTTCGAAAAGAAGATCACCGAGCGCAAATTCTGCTACAAAAGTAAGATAATCAAGACTTTCCAATGAAGCTTATGCCAACATATCGACATGCACATTATTCACACAAGCGAACTTTGAACAAACAGACGTGGTTCGGAACTCAACATCCGCCAGAGTGGTGAATAATCGGAACCAGGTAGGTGGGAATTAATTAACTTCTCCCCAATTGAAATTCTTAAACAAATGCCAAGCAACTGACCAAGGTAATTTCGAAACAATAAGAAGTAGAACGGCACCAGCAGGAAATTACCTAAATTCCGTTTGTCTTTGTCTCGGCCTCTACTCGTTAGGAACACTCAGTTTCTCCTAATAATGTAACCGATTGCAATTATAGTAAATATTCGGGCTTGCTAATTGAAACGTAATAACGAACCATTCAGACCCTTACCGTCGTCAAATCGCCTCGTAATTATGGCAATGCTGATTCGACGAAGGGAGGAAAGAATGCCCAGAGTCATCATTCTCATTGCACAAGATTATCTGGATTGTTCGCTTTAGGGGAAGCACTGAACGCCACTCCCCATGGCTCGACGTCACGCATCGGCCTGTCCTTGGGGTGAACTCGATGGAAAATAAACGAAGCAGATTCTTCGTTTCGTATGCGGGCATCACGCAAGCGTGTACTGTACAAATTTAATTCACGGCTTTGCAACGAGCCATACCAGAATTGGACGCTTTTTATTTAAAATGAAACTAATACATGAAAGGATCAACCAGTTTTTGCAAATCAAATAAGTTCCAAGATCTTATTTGAGAAATAAATCGCTTCCAAATAATGAATTCGTTAGATACTTAATAATAGTAATAAAAGATGAAGGATAATACACGTGTTACTGTTTTTCAACGTTACAGCTGAACCATTAAAAATTGCTTAAACCTTTCATCTACCTATTAACAAACATAATATCCTCGATCCTCTGAAGCCCCCAAAACCCTCGAGTCCTAAAGCTCCTTCTGGTGTAATCTCCTATATAATAGTCTATTATACTAGATCCATCTAATGCATAATGTATAAAGAACAATACTTCTTTCTTCAGAAAACTTGTAATCTTTCGTTTCTAGCCAATGTCTAATTATAATTAACGATTAAATAACTTTATATATTATCTGCAGTATAGTATTTACAGTGACTCATGAAAATATTCAAACGCTCGTATAGATACGTTCGGAAGCTTAACTCTTTAAGGATTGAATACTTTTTTAGCCTGTACGTTAATTACACACATTAATACCGTATATGATTATGGGATCGTCCTTTCGCAACGTTGGTACCTAATACTTCGTCTGTAAATAATACAGTATGACAAGAAACGTACGATTTGGAATAAAGCTGTGCGCTGTCAATGAAAAAGAGGAACAAGAGAAATGAATTATCTTGGGTAATAGCTGTTTATAAAAAGGGAAAAAAGAAGAGGCAAAGGTAGAAAAATTGAACGGGAATGGAAAACCTGATACCCCGTGTATCTATGACTACGAAACTGTGCGATAAATTTCTCGTGGCAGCCCGACTTTTTTCCCTGCCGACTAAGCTTTTTTCACAAATTGAAACTGATCATGCGAGGCGTGCGTCAGGTAATTACGGAAGCAGTGTCCGCGAACTCGGCGGAAACACGGCCCGGCGCTGCGTAATTGTGTCGTCACAGGTTTCCTTCCTTTTTCCTCCCGTTTTGCCATTCGGTAATTAATGGACCGCTATTTTTCTTCGACAATGGATATTTTCGTTTTTCTTTCTTTTTTCCTCCTTTTTTTTTTGAATCCCGCCAGACGTAAAATAAAGGTTTGGAATCTGCCTTGAAATAGAAATATCAGAAAGAGAAATAACGGAATGTATTTATTATAATGCTTGAATTAACATATTTTTTAATTACAAACTATATATAGTAGATATATACATACTCTTATCTTTCAATGAAGCGCCTTTTTATCAGATTCTACGTGTGATTTGATATTCACAATGAACGCTATTCCATTGATGAGAAAATTATGTCATCCTGAGAAATGGGTTTCTTGTCCATACGAACTATCACTCGATCGATATTATTTTATCGATATTGGGATTAAGCGCACGTACTTTACAACAAATGCCTATTTCAAAACATTGTGATCTTTATTCTCGATTCACTTCCCTTTTACAGCCGTATAAAGTTGTAAATTGCACGCTATACACCCTGTATAACGCTAACTTCCGATTTTTCTTTTTAAGTTCACAACAGAGTAGGAGTTCTAACAGATATCGCTGACAGATTTACAGCTTCCGTGCCTCGATACTGGCCTCATAATGGAAGTTACATTTACTGTAGCATCCAAGTGATCATAAATTGCTCTCTCGTAACATCGAAGACACATGGTTGAAGGGACATCGGTCGTTTTCGAGATGTCCCTGGTTGAGCACTGGCGTTCGCGTCAGTTTATAGGGGACTTGGCTATGCATGGAAAATGTCAAGCAACTTTTTCAGCAAAATATTCCAGTCGTACCGCGTTCGATAATGATTGATGCATCGAGTACCCACACACTGCTAGAAAAGGACCTGAAATTTATGGTTCGATTCCCTTGGATAAGGGGTCCTTTGTACACTATTCCTGGAGAGTATGATTGCAAGTCACATATAATACGTTCATGGGCGACGCGTAATTAGAAAACCATCCCAAATTGTCCACTGGGATTTCTTTCTCTTTTTAATCGTCCAGGTCTACGTTTACGAGCTTATAAACAGGAACATAAGCCTGGATTTCCATTCAGTTTTTTAATCAGACCTTTTGTAGCAGAAATTAAAACTACTGAACCTTTGTTCGGACATTCATTACAGAAACTTTTCACGATTTATGTATAGTAAGTCATAAAATTGATCAAACGTTCCGATATGATCGTCCTTATAATAAACAATTTTTCGAAATGCAAATTATTTCAAGAAAAATGTATGACAATTCCATTTCAAGAATTCTTCGATTCTATAATTGATAATTGTATATATAGAAAGATATCTAGTCTCACTTTTAAAAATGTGAATCTCCTTGAAGACTCGAAGAAAATGACGCGGTGGAAAGAAAATCATGAGCAACACATTCTTTGTCTTGAACCAAATAACTTTGTCCTGATTTTTTGATATTAATAAATGTAACTAAGAAATTTGAGACTGCACGATAAATAAAACACTCTATAAATGTATACACTAACCATGTCGTTATCCGAAGGTATGTGTACAGTGCACGCGTGCTTGCTACATTTACTAAATCGATTCTCTCGTAAACAAAGATTTATTTTAAAAAATATTATTCTTTATTTTCGACGTATTTTTTTATGGGTGATCATACTTGGCTCGATATTACTACGCTCTACTTTACGCTATAGAAAAGCAACGTAAATACACGGTACGAGACGATTTTCCGGAAGAAGATGTTAGGAATTTATTAGTGGTATTTCTTCGTAACTGCACTTTATGATAAGCTTCGAAAGAGAAGCGATATATGCGATTACCGTAAACGCAAAACTCTTACAGGACAATTTTCAAAGAGACGAAGCTTTTAAATCTGCCAGTGATATCTGGTAAAAATCGCGCGATACCACGGGATACAGAAAAAGAACTGCTAGAATGGTGTTATAAAGGGGTAATTTATGATCGCCAAGGAGTATCGTAAACGCGGCCTCTATTGCAATACGATTTTCGCGTCATTGATGAACAGCCGTCGATGCCACTGTTACAGCACTCTACTTTCGATAAAAATCACCGATAGTGCTGAAGCCTTCCCTGGAATCGATACCGTAAGATGGTCGTAACTAAACGACATACTTTTCGAGTTCCGCCAGATACGACTACGATGGAATCTACGCGAAAGTTACGCGCTAATGGACGCTTTTATAGTCGTAATGAGAATAAATTTACTGTTGGTACTTTCGATGTAACTCCGTTTCTCCTATCCAACGTGTGGAATGCGTATAGGACCTATAATTGTTCGCTTTATTTCTCGATTGAATTTTAATATCAAGGAATTTGCTTTGGAAAGATTATTGGTAAAGAATTATTGTACAGAAAATTGCGACCATGAGTTCTAAAACAACATACATTTTCATCTACTAACATTTTGAGATAATCTTTTGTTTTCTACTATTCTTTGCCTAATCTTTAAAATTTGTCTTGAAAGTATTTTATATAAATATAGATTAGTTCTAGGTTTATAAAACCGTAAATTTCTGTTATTTTGTAGATCAATGGATGCCATATCACAAAAGTTTCAGTTATTCTAAAATAATACTTGATAAAAAGGAATAATCATTCAACATCACAAGCATCACTTTAAGTTATCAGTTTTGTCAAATCAAATACGCTCATTATTTAATTAACAATCTGCAAAATAGATTACTGCATGTACGTAACATTGGACGTAAAATAGTTAACCGCTAGTTAAAACGTGAGCACTTATTTCTACCATTTCGATAACAAAATTAGCACTGGTTCAACAATTGAAATCTTACAGTGCCAAATAAAAAGATCTCTCGCGTGTTCTAATTCCGCCCTAATACCCGTGAAAGCTTTTTCAATATATATAGTACATAGTCGAAGAGGTATAGTACGCTAACACCATACGATAACCTTAATCATGTTAAGTCTGTATATCCCAGAGCTTACGTTCTTGAACTTGAGACAACATTTTGACTGTACATAACGCGTTAGCTTCTGTATACGTGCACCTACACATACACGACTATTTCGAAGTTAGCAATGCCTTAGGCACATATAAATCTTCATCTAATATGCTACAATCTAGTAGGCAGAGGAGCGCTAATACCAGTGGCATTATCAGAGAATCGTCATCATTAAACTATTACCATTCGAACAATCCCTACGCCAATATCGCAGTTTACTTAATGTCAACTGTATATGTATGTACATTCGATACCTATCCCTTGCGCCTGTTAAATCGATATATTCCCAGTATGCGATATATTTTCCAATGTCAATAAACATGGTGTCCATTGTCGAAATATTTTCTAATATCGATTGCCCGTTTGCTATGCCCCTATGTTTCCTACGCTATTAGATTTGTTAATATGTTTTCATTTGCGACTAACCAGATACGTACCAGGGTCCCGTTAAATTTATGTGTAAAGTGTATTTAGTGTATAAAAATTCATGCAAAAAGTTTCGATGCTCGAAACAGAGGCCAATACGTTCCATGGTAGCAGCCGATTTTTTCTTCAACAGTTTTATTCAATTTTATTTGACGTTTCAACAAATTTAAATAAAATAATCACTGGACGTGAAATTGAATAATATAAAACAATTAAATAGTTCGTGTTACAGGTATTAAAACATTTTAATGACGGGGTACGTCAATTCTAAATTTTGCAATGTACTCTGTCGTGTGTCGTTCAATACGATGTTATTCTATGTAACCATAGTATTATTACAGGAACATATATTGTCCGTAAACCTTTTTCTTTTTTAATTTTGTTACGAACTTCGTCTTGTATTACTCGATACGGTATTATTCTCTGCATACAATTTTATTACATGACAATACGTCGTCTCCAAATCTTTAGTAAATTTCCCTTTACCATTTGCAAGTTTCATAATAAAGTGTTATTATAAAAATACATTGCCTTCGGATATTTTTTTCAATATTTCTACGTCCTGTATTATTCGATAAAGTATTTTTTGACGAAAATACATTGCCTCTAAACAGTTTTCAAAGTTTCGCTTCAAACTTCCGACGTAATTCAATCGTTTACAAAATCGGCATCCGCTGCCTAAATAATAATATGCGTCTAAATTATGCGCTCCAGCATCACAGTTTGCCATTACCTATTAAACCTGTTATATACCGAGTAATATTTGATAGTAATTAAAGCACACGTTACAATTTGCAACGGCTACGTTCGCTTGATGCGAGCAGTAATAGAATTGTTTAACGCGGCCCGTTAAATCGATAAGATAATAACAATGAATAATGCAGTATAATAATTATCTGCCAGGCGAGCAATACACGTGCGTGCCACGGAAAATATTATCGATGGAACGTTGGGAAATTTCGATGTAATCAATATCCACATTGCTCAGATGACTTTCTCGAGATGAACAGGGCCACCGCTGCAAAAATCTCCATAACCTTTCGCGGTGTAGATCCATAAATCATCGTTTCTCTCTGGTTACTGTGCTTCCAAGCACCCTGACGCGAGACTTCTGCCTTTATATCGCGAAGCCGTGCTCTGTTTTATGTATTACATAAATCGAGCACGCTCTGCCTCGACACTCGATACAGCGCCTTTCTTTTGGATGCACGCGTGATTACGTTGAATCTGTTCGTTCATGCTGCCTGGATGATGTTCTGTTGAATCGGGTTACCCTCAATTTTTTCTCAACTTGAGAAGCCCTATTTTCCGACACGGAATATCGTAAATATTAATTTTCACAGACCATATCGATCAAATACGTTAAAAGTTTCTTCAAAGATTTTGCAGGCGAGTTATTCGTAGATAATTTATTACTCGAATAAGGCTTTGAGATTTAATTGAAAGTAAATTTACTTTCAAATAACAAATTTATTTGTTACTCTATTTGGTTTCTATTTGCTTTCTTGTTCATTATTTTCATTTCATATAGAAAGTGGTCAAACCTGGTTCCAAAAGTTGTCCAGTTCATCGTCACGGAAAATACATATAAAATTGATGCCAGACAAGAGGAATTGCCCTATATTCTAGTTTTCCCGAAGTTTGTGGCAGAGAGAATGTATAAAGTAACTTTCAGACACTTTCTGGCCGGTGATTAAGATTTTAGAAATTCATGTTATGTCACTATAAAACTTAAATCGAAAGTGCTCGATTATATGGTAGAAAATATCGCCGCTAAAACTGACAAGTAATTGTCCAATTTTCTTATTCCTTCAACAAGTACTTGCAACGTTCACTGATTTTTTTAAGGTATAAAAATAAAAATATAAACGAAGAACGGAAGAATTACGCGATTTCTTCACTACTACTTTTCGAATGAAAATCAAAAGTAATTTATAAATCTCTCAGAAAAATTTCGATACTATCTGTAAGAGGGTATTAAAATTAACGAGATCGTACATTGCCTGGAGATTTTTTTAGTACGCCTAAGAACCAAATAACAAGTTTCCCTGAATCGCTGTTTAATGATAGTTAAACGTTTCTTTGTAATTTTTTTCAGGAAACAAACGCAAAGTTTCTTTACTACGAGTCAGTAAAGTTATTTATTGTCTGATAATAATAAGGAACTTGGTAATGTTTTCATAAAGGCTTTTCCTTCGTCCTACATCTGTTCCCTTACAACCATAACGGTAACGGTAGGATTTAAGCTCAAGCAATTTCAAATTAATACGATCCCCAGGCGAATAGAGTCTACGTGTAATAAACTGCGTGCATTTGTATTTCATAATTCACTGCGATAGAATTTAGAAGCGCAGAGTCTATACAAAATTACAAATATCGGTTTGCAGATTATTTTGAACCTAAAAATATATTTATAGTTACATAATAACTCTATAAAACTTTTTATAAAACTCTGACCAAAAATTATTCTCTCCTTCTATCGCTCCATGTTTAAAATTCAATGGAATTTGATGGACAATAACATCGTTTTATATTTATATTTAATGTTATATATTTATATTATTATATTGTTTTTCTGGAATTTTTCCTGGCTGCAGATTTCTTTTATAGAAATGCAAATATTATTGCTACGTATTGATCAAACTGTCTAGATATGTATCAACGGTAGCGTACATTCGTTTTTTTCGAGCTGTTAACGGTGCCAAAGAACAGGTTTCCAACGATATTTTGCTGATAGAAATATTTAACAAGTTTTTCTCGATTGTCACTGGCCGAAAATACATGGAAAAAAGTAATCCTGTTCGACGAAGCGAAGCAAAGCAGTGTCGCGACGTATCAAGGGCCGAGTTCAGCGCAAAAATATTCTCGATTCTCGAAGAAAAAGCAACCGCTAAACGGCTCCTGACACGTGACGCAATCCAATGAGACAGAATGAGATCTCCGGAGAAAGGAAAATAAATAAGGCGATTGTTTGTCCCCTTTGCAGGCTCAGAGATGATAAAGTGCAACCAATGCGATTTCGCGTTTCCTTTTTGGTTTATGTTTGAGAATATACTAAAAACCATGTTCGTATATCGTATATTTCACTTTTTGCTGAAAATTTCTACGTAGATACGCCGGACATTGGATGTTTCATTTTTATGAGATTGTTGTACAACACTGGGTCGTTCAGAAAGTTCATAACATTTTTATCACGAACTTCTGCCAAAAAATGGAACGTTCGAACAAATACTGGTTCTAATTGCATATCAAAGAGAGCTAAGGAAAAGCGTCGAAAATCCGTTAACGAATATTTTATTTTCTAGTGAGGAGTTTTGAATCTTCTTTCTCGAATTCAATTTTTAATTATCGAGTTAATGAAAAAAGATATTAAAACGCTTCCCATGAACAAAGAATTAAAACACCTTGATAAACTATCTCTAATTACAGTCTGGCATAAAAGTCTAGCACAAAACTTTTTGTCTCGTGAACATAACCAGAATAATATCGGTCGCGTTCACGGGTTTGTCGAATTATTTCGCGGTGCTAACAGCGCGAATTTCGCTGAACGGCGGCGATTTCGTGGAACGGGAGGCTCGAGGCACAATTATAAAGGAAAAATCGTAAGCACGCAAGTCTCTTTACGATTCAATTCGCCGCGGTAAATCACGCGTGAACGAGAATCGATTTAATGTTCCCGGGGCGCGTGCACGTGATGCGGACAATGCGCCGCGCCGAAGTACACGATGATGAATGAGCTTTACCTCATGCCGCGTTGAAAGTTGGTTATCGTCTAAAGATCCAACCATTTGTAAGCTCGCACCCACGCTCGTAGCACGTTCATCGATTTCTAGATTTCATCCGGCTGAAACTTGCATTTTAATGCATGCTGACTTTGTCGAACGTTTTAGGAATTCAATGGTACGATCTTTTGTCAGTCCGGACACTTTCCGAAAATTTTTACATTTCGTTTCTTCACTTCGTTCTTTCTTTTCTTTAATAGGTTTAACGTCGTATTAAGTACACGTACAGTAGCTCACGGATGTATTTGAGCACTTAGCGTAGAAAACTTTTATGCGTATATCGTGCGTGCTACGTAAATCATTTTGAAATTTCATTAGCACCGTAATGAAACACGAATATGAAAATCGCATGGGACAAATTGACAACCTATTCGAAACTGTGTATAAAAATTACAAGATGTTTGACGCAGACATATGTATGTTTGGTAAAACAGAATTTGTATACGGTATGAATAATCGTTTTAAATATATAATTAGGATTAAAGATGATCGCTTTGGATACTCAATTCGAATCGTGATGTTCGAGATTAATTTCGACTAATTTAATTTGTGTTATAAAAATATTGAAATGTTTGGAGGTGACATTTTTTAGTTTAGCTCGGAATTATTTTTCATAGTGGACGCGTATATACTTTTCTCTCTAATCTGAAATTCCAATCGCGAACACATTATGCTATGTCCTCTCATACGCGAAATTATTTATGAATTATTGAACGTGTTGTGTTATTCGTCGAGGAATTTACAAAAATCTAGTAGTCATCCTGACAGATTGCTTACAAATTTCAAAAATATTCTCCTTTCCAAAAGACATCTAGTCCCCACAGTGTATTCAGTCTTCATCGCTCTTGAAAGTATGCCAACACTTACAGAAAATTTTTATAAATACATTATGCGTGTCGTGTAAAACATTTTGTAATTTTGTTAGCGCTAGTATGAGACACTGATGCCTACGCGAAATGTATAATACGTGGAAACTACGATATATTTTGTGCAAATACGCAGTTGAGATTTTCTACGGTAAGTGTTGAAATACTATGTATCCGTGAATAAGTGTAGGTCGATGAGTGGTTTCCATATTTTATCGAGATTCGACTGGAGATGTTATTTCCGACGTGTCTGAGTTTCCCCGCGTAATGTTTCGCCGTGGCCACTTGAGCAGTCGCGTTCCTCTGATTGCACAATTACGGCCGGTGATTATTTGCTTTGCCACAGCGTGTCACTACTGCCACAGACATTGCATTTTCCAGTGGACGGACGTGCGACCGCGGTGACTTTTAATTATTCAATTAGCATCGGCGCTCCGTGCAACGTTTCTCGTTGACGTCTTGCTTAATTTGTAAACGCGTCCATCGTGTGCTGTTCATTAGCATTCCACCGTGCGGCTTGCCACTGTTTGTTAGCCACGTTTTTCTCGCCATTAGTTCATGGAACAGCGAGTAACTCGCGTCGGTAAAGCGCGCGCTCCCGTTGCATTGGTCGAATCCACGCGAAGAACACGCGTGCAGGCGGAATTATCGAGCAGAATGGCAAACGAAATTTCTGGCTTCGAAACTTGAGCTCCGTGCGCCTGCCTTCCAAAGTGCTTCATAAACTACTCCCTGAGACACTTGAGTCCGCAAGCAGTCACATTACGCGACACAGAGAGAAAGAGAGAGGGAGAGGAAGAAACGTTGAGGTGAATGATGCGTCTTAATGCGGCGCCCGCGTGTACCAAGTTGTTAAGGCGTCGAAATTAATTGTACCGTCTTTTATGGTTCGGGGTTATCGGTAGATGCGACTTACGTCGTACCCTCCCTGGAAGTTAAAGTCGTTAACGGCGTAGATAGCGTGAATTGTGATACTTCGAGGAAAATTGTTTGAGAATTAACGACACGATAACTGCTTGGAAGTAGCGGCATTGATTTTTGCGTATTATCATAATAAAAGTAACTTGAGTATTATATACGTATCACTGTATTAAGTCGATGTACATGAAATATCCTTTAGCTAAATGAAACTTCAGTCGTGCGTAGTTTTGTAAGCTACGCGTACTTAATTTAAGTAATTTCCATATGACTCAATGTAAGTACATTCCTACTGATTAATTGATTTCATTACTTTAGATTTATAGGAATTAACAGTTCTAGAATTCAAGAATTCCTCAAACGCAGCTTTAGAGAATCTTCACTTACAGTTTCCGTTACAATCTAATGATTAACATGCATTCAGAGATTATCTAGATCTAGTAGAATAGATCTATTTTTATTCTGCGTAGAATATGTGCCAGTTAAAGTAAACAGTACAAGTAATTATAACTTCACACAACCGAATTCTGCGATTGATACAACAGTCCGAAAAATAAATGCTTTCAAGAAACATATGCAGATACTAAAACTTCCGATATTTGAACCATTCCAAACTCATTAGGGATTAAGAGGTGGCTCATGCGTACAATACAAAACGAAATCTCTTTTCGACCGCAAAATCGGAACGTTCTCACACTTTTACGTTCCATTCTGCAACACTCGTCACGCACCTTGTTAATGCACCCGCAAGAGCGATCAGTGCATACGGGCGCGAATACCGAATCAGCGACCATACTCCACTAGAATCTTCTGAAACTGGCCGTTGAACGTTCGGAAGCCTGGGCCATGCACGCGAATGCATTCTGAAGAACATACGAGAGCTCTTACACAGATGCTCCAAGTGAATCCGAAGGAGCGAATTCGAAGAAGCGAGTCGAGCAACGTTCGTGCACGTTCCGCAAATTTTTGAGATGGTTCGGTTGCACGTACCTTGAGTGACCGCGATCCCTTCGATAACCAGGAGAAATGCAGCGAGTATCAGGACGGCGAGCCAACGACACAGCATTTTTAACACCTCGTTCACTCGTTCTCACCGTCGATCGTTTTGTTGGTAGAACCGTTCCCCTGGTGCACACACCGGAGAGAAAAATCGTGATAGCCGACAGAGCTGGTTAAATCGGCTCTAAACTCCAGCTACGTCTTTTCCACCCTTTCTTTTTTTGCTTCCTTTCTCGTGCACTTTCTCTTCGCACGATATCCTCCTTTATACTTATATATATTTATATATATATACACTCAAGCAGAGACCCTGTTATGCAACTCGTTCCGGTCTCCGAGTACACGATTCGAACTTCACTGTAGCATCTACAGTCACTATTACCAGACATATATAACACAAAGACTCTCGTGGATCAAGCAGAGGTTCACGCGTGACGATTGCGAGAACCGAGTTTCACCAGAGAATCAGACGTTCAACGAGAAGCATCCACTCGCGACGTATACTCCCACCGCGTCAAGTTAATCGTCCGTAGCACGATAAATTCCCTCGCGGATAACGCACTGCCTCTGCCGTACAGGATCCAACACCTGGAAATCAGCTACGAACCAAAGAATCGAAATGGGAGAATCCACGAGAACAACTCGTGTAAAGACGATAAATCACACGTGAGATCCCGCGGACAGATCGCCGATACAACAAGTCACGTAAAGGAATCCACAGTGGCAAGGCGAAAAATCCCGCGGACTTCTCCACAAGATCCTCAGAAACGAGGTTCGACTAGTGTCGCGTCGAATGCCCGACTGGTGCAACCGCGTTGAAACCCACGCTTGATCACACGTGGATCCTTGCTGCTGACGATCATCGCGATCCACGAGGCGCGATCGTCGCTCGTCTGTCGCGTCATTCGTCCCCGTTTACCTCTCAATTCATCTGAAAGAGCAACCCGGGACAACGTCGTTCTTACGGTAATTCCTTTTTGCTCTATCAAAGTATCCACTTGATTAATCACTCGATGATGCAGTCGACGAAGATTACGATCGAAGATCGTTGAAGAACACGCGCGAAGGTACACGATACTGTGACACGCGTCTCACACTGATTGTCCTGGTCGGCGTACACGCGCCGTCGTCGAACGCACATGGACCAGCCGCGTTTACACGGATGCGGAGCCGCTTGGCGTCGCGGCGCGAAATGAATCTGCGGCCTGGCGTCTCCCGACCGACGCATGCGCTCCGTTTTCACTGCGAACTAAGGCGCGGACGGGTTACGCGCAGACCACTTCTACTTGACGCGCTCGAGCACCGACTGGCTCGGGTGCAACGGTGCAGGAATGCTCTCGTTGTCGTCGGGTCAGCTGCCACGCAGCCCTTACCGATGCGATACGATCTTTGAGGGCATCGTGACAGGAGATCCCACGTTCGCCAGAGAATCCGGGGAATTCTCCGGCTGAAACGAGCCAACGGTGTTAAACGTTCACAGGAGGTTCGTCGAAGGACGAACCTCGAGATTTTCGACGGAGATTCGGACGCTTCAGGTTGAAAGGATCGTCGACGAGTTAGGTTTCGTATATGCAGCTTATACGAAATGCGATACAACTCCGCTCATTAGTACGTCGCAGGTAAGTTTAAACATTCACGAACTAGATTCGAACTCTGTATCTTGAAATAAAAGGACAAAACTTTCGAGCAGACTCGAACCTGAACGCAACAGATTTAAACTCTTCATGAATACTTTAGAAAATAAAAAAGATACTCGCAAGAAAAAGTACCGAACAGATTCAAACTTCTCCAGCACCTTACCAAAGACATTCTTCGTTCACTTAAAATCATTCTTTCCGCTTATCATTTTTAAACAGTCACAAATGCAAACGTTAAGATAAAATTTTGTAGAAATTCTAGTGAACGTCTATAGTTCCAGCTAATATTTCTGCTCGAAGAATTTAATAAAACGGCGATGGTTCTCTGCCTCTCGTGGCTCGATCGCTCGTTGTAAAGCGATCGATTCATTCGAATATCGAGTTAGTTTTAAGTAGATTTTAGAAGCTCATGTGTCATTTATAATTTATTGTTGATAGAAATGGAGCGATATATCTATATAATTATGAGCGACGATGTATATATGTTCAAGAATCGAGATAATGAAAATTCTTTGGTAATAAATTACGGTATTAACTGCAATTAAGGGAGGTGGCAAGTCGGAAATTTATGACGGCCACGACTCTCAAGGAAAATATGGAAGTCTAGAGGGAAAGAAGTTATGGAATCCGCAAACATTTTGCACGGATACAACATAAATTATTTCTCAACGTCCAGACGTGAACCTACTGACTGTATAAAGCTTTCGTTATCGTGGTTTCCACGTTGAATCCTGCTGGCTATCCGCGGCACGTTGCATTTAAGAACAGCACGAGACGCGCACTAATCTTACACGTTTCCCTTCTTCAGAGCATAGGATTTCGAGGAAAGAAGGTACCCCGCGTATTATCGTCCAGTATGCCAGCCAGGTTCCCTCCTTGACTTACGAGGAAAGCTTTCTTTATAAAATCCACCTTTGTAAAATCCTCTATTCCGTGTACTATTCAAATATTTAAATCGCAGAAAATTTGGTGAAAATTGCTCTACTAATAAAATATCGATTTTAGTCATTTCTTTCTCGTATTTTTCATTCTTTTTTTTAGCCTTCCGGTTAAAGTAAACTCTCTTGCCATCGATGTTGCGTGTACTGCAATCTGGATTCGGTTTTTCGGTAATTTTAATCAATAACGTTAAATAGGTCATAGTTACTAATGACATTGGGATATCTGAGAAATTTCTGGCTCGAATGACACGGGTTAGTTTCATTGTACACGAGAAAGGGAATTCACGGTTTTAATTAGCAAGTTCGAAGACATGCAGTTGTTTCTTGCTTCTCAATAGCGATTACTACGTATCACAAACCCGCGAGAATACCTAAAGTTGGGATGTGGAAGTTAGGATGTAGGGCTGGTTTCCCAAATTAAGGGCATGTGCAACGCCCCTACATTGCATGCTTGCGTGTCTCTTTTGTGGCAAGCTTGCGTAGGATACGTACGAGATTAAACAACCGACATCCTACCCTGATCTCCGTTCCAAATCTAAGGACATTTTAACAGAGTTAGTTAGTGACTTCAAATTTTCTCAAATTCCTTTGCTCCGAATTCGTGATTTATAAAATTGTCAAATATTAGACGTTATATTAAATGTCATTTAATACTGTTCCCAATTAAACAAATGAGAGTTAAGAGTTTAGTTGCAAAATAGAGCAAGAACCTTGAAACATGGCGTATTTCATTGCAATTTAAAAATTCTTCAGCACAACGATCTTCATCAATTTTGACAAAATTCCAAATATCCGCGAGGCACGCTCGGCTGGAAGAGCTCGATCGAGCAGTTTTCAGCGTGGCAGTGGCAGTTGGCCGGCCGAAAACTAGCCGCGTTTTAATAACGCGCGCATGGTACTTTGGGGAACATTAACACCACTCGGCCATAGAGAGAGAACGAGGCGTCGCTGCATAGTTGGCACCGGATTTCGCGCCAATAAATTTCTGTAAACAGGAACAGATTACGCGTCGCTATCAATGTGTTGCAGTTTGGCAACACTGGCTGACTCTCTTGCTTGCGAGAGTTCAATAATTCGTCGACCGGCCCAGCAAACAATTACGGCTGCCTGACACGGGCAAGAAATATCATTCGTACCTGTAACTTCGTATCAGTTATCGGCCCGCATGCTCGTAAATATTGTTTTGGTCGGTTTGCAATCGTTCAAAGTAGAGGTGCTACAAATAACGATAGTCGTGGCTAGTGATGGGATCGAGTTCAATATAGTATATTGAAAAATGGGGTGTTATACTCAATGAGCGAAGTTTGCTTCACAGAATTCTAATACTATTCATAAGATATATAGTGGCTGACAATCGAATTAGGACACCATGCGAATTTTATATAATTATATATTAATATTAATGTAGGATTTTATTTATTATTTATTTAAAATGGATTAAACAGGAAACGATGGTTATTTAACGTGAACTAAATACAATAATGTGCTATAACTAAGACAACTAAATAGTTAATTTACAACTCTCGTCACCACGGTTCCAACGCTCCTTCACGCGGTCCACACCCCTCGACAATGCTGACAACAGTCTGACAATTCACATTGACTGTTAATTCGTCTTTCTCCCTTAAGCATCCCTTTGTCTTTTCTCATAGCCCCCCCCCCCCCACGTACGTGTTCCGCAACCATCTGTGGCCATGGTTACGTAGACTTTTTTTTCTTATAACTATTCGACTGAAGGACCGACGATACATTGATGGGCCTGTCAACGCTTAGGCTTTCTCGCGACATTGTTTATGGTTCACCCGATATTTCTTAGGCCATTTGTCCATGATACTGATAAGTAGTCGAATACTTGTAGAAACTTTTCATGAATATATCCTCCATGTTATAAGAAACATTGTAAAATTTGAATAGCGCTAATGAAATTCCAAAATATTGTATAGAATACACACAATATACACATAACAGTTTTCTATAATAAATGCTCGAATACTTTCAACAGCCACTGTATAGTATTTCACTAAAAGGCGATCAGATTAACCCTTCAAAACACCCTCTTCACCTAAAGCAGCGCTTAAACGTAACCAGCTAGTATCGAGTACTGCACCCTTCGCTACTTAATCTTTTAGGCATCTCATCGTCGAACCCCTTCTGTCTAAATCGTCCTTGTTTAGTTTCCAAACTAGGATCACCTTCGAAACGCTATACAGCACTAGTCGGGTCGAGTGATGAACTGAAACACGTCCCAAGTAGGTTCGAATAGTGATTGATTCCATAGATATTTCGAAAACAAGAAGCAGTACTTTCAAATAAACTCGAACCCAAACACGACAAATTCAAATTCTATAAGAATTCTTTGATATGTAAGAAACAGTATTTTCAAGTAAAATCGAAGACTGACCAGGTAAAGAAGAAAGGATACTGTTTTTCGACCATTCGCGGAGAGACGCGATCGCGAGATTGCACGTCAAAGGGAATCGTAAATTCCCGTTACGATTAGAGATAATCGACGCCACGAAGTGATCGATCCCTTTATTTCGGTTAAGATAATAGGGGTGGTTTAATTGAATATACACTGAATTAGGTTATATGTATAACTTAACACTTTATTCCATAACACCTTTATATAAAAGATAGTTACGCTGGCGCGTATGTATAAGTTAAGTACGTGATTGCTCTAAGGGTAGGACCCGATAAAGTGAGATGTTGACTATTCTAGAGATGTAGAATCAGTGACGTTCAATGACGATGCTGTGGCGGAGAAAAGCTAATGATGGGTGTGACTAACGCACGAGATGAGCTGATTTGTTAAGGATACTTTTGCTAGAAAAGTGAGGATAATAGACATTGTTTCTGATTGGTTAATAAGAAGGTTAGTGGACTAAGAAGGGTATTAACCGCCCTCGAGAGAAAGTTGGTAACGGAAGATACCGAACGTGAGGAAAACCAACTTTCCCATATCTTCCCGTAGTGGACAATAAGAACAAAGACGCTTGTTTGGACTGAAGGACCTTAACTATGAAAATGACAAGATTTATAGTGGGTCCTTGAGGCTATTGAGGGTATGCAGTGAGGATGCGTAGACATCTGGCTGCTATCTTGCCCGCGGTGTGTGGCCTGAGTTAGGTAGAGAGTCAGCCGTCGTAACAGATACATAAATTTGTTCGACAGTGTATAAAATTGGCACGTAAATGGGTTAATCCAAACCACAAACGCAGGAAATTAATATGCTTATACCGCATCGTTCTCTAATAAACTCGTACTGCAAGCAAAGAGAACTCTTCTCTCATTAATAGCTCAATATCAGCACCGCAACGATTTCGCGGCTCCATTAATCTCTTAGAAGAGAAGAGAGCCTGTGACTACAGTCGGTGAACGTTGCCCCGTTCCTCATCTTTAACAACCTTTTTTAACAGGCTCGTTCCAATAACGTCGGATCCGGCGAAATGGAACAGCCACTTTCTTTCAGCCGCGTTATCACTCTATCGCGCTGCTTTTCTACTCAGCTTTAGAAGGCGGTGGCCGGTGTACACGCCGGCCAGAATCAACGTAAAAGGATACATAGGGACCTGGTGCTTGGAAATACCTTTCACATCGGATTGATCGAACGGATCTGGTACAGAATGTTCTGCGTGTTACATGGCGCACGACTGAGCATACGGACTTTGTGCGCGGCCTTCTAGTAGCTGACCTGCCACGTTACTCCTACGAGTACATGGACTCCCGAGACGATCTCGATTCACGTGCCTGCTTAGAGGAACTGACGTCGATAACATCGCAACTGATTACTGGCCGCAGTGGTTGATTACCGCAAACGACTATAGTTGAGATTTCTCAGCTTAATCTCGATTGAGATGCGATTTACGTGTAGCAGGTTTTCTGTCGCGCGAAGCACGTTTAGTTAGAAGGAGAAAGAGATAGAGAGTTTGTTTGGAAGGATTTGCGTTGATCCAAGTGGAAGTATCGGTTTCCGAGGTTCGATGTCTCGGGATACAACGTGGTGATAATGGAGGATTTGTTTGTGATACTATTAGTGCAGGAATGTTGGATCGTAATCAGACTCGAGAAACTATAACAGTGCAACTATATTTGATAATGTAATGAAGGTACAACAGTAGAAATTTGACGGTAAAATTATTAATCGTCATTTATCCATGCACACGTGTATTTTCATCTCTTTATTATTTTCACTCGATGGATCGTGAAAATCACTCGATCACCATGAAGAGAAGTGACAAGCAAAAGTGTAAACACACTCCGCTGATTTTATGTAAAAGGCGATAATACGACTAATTTTTCAAGTGATCGGTAAAGATTAGGTAATAGTAACTACAAGCTACATCTGATTAACGAAATGTAATAGTTCATTTTCATTAACATTAATAATGTACAGAATATTTTATAATAATTGTGTTTTGTACTTTTCGTACATATAAAATATTCTGTACATTATTAATGTTAATGAAAATGAACTATTACATTTCGTTAATCAAACGTAGCTTGTAGTTACTGTTACCTAATCTTTACCAATCATTTGAAAAATTAGTCGTAGTATCGCCTTTTACATAAAATCAGCGGAGTGTGTTTACACTTTTGCTCGTCACTGTATTTTCATTTTCAGTAAAGCTAGTTTCTAGTACATTATGTTTTCTTTATAAAACTATCCTAGGAAACGTATTTCTGTCATTGGTAATTAATAAAAAATCATTTCTCTCACAAACTAAAAAAGAATCAGACCAATATTTGCAATAATCTAGAAGTACTGACAGCAGTGAAACAATGGCGCATTTCATAAATTTCACGTCTGAAATTTTTACGTATTCGTCAAGCAATAAAATGGAAGAGCAACGAAGCAAAATCCGTATCCCTCAAAGACTTGGAGAGATTTCAATCCGAAAAGATACTTCTCGTACACTTCATTTCCCCTATTCTATCTTTCAACCACTCCCTCACGAAGCAATGATTCTTCGCGCAGATTCATCGAAGACAAATCTCTCCCGAAAATCAGGACGAGAAGCGCGAACGCAGGGCGTCCGTGAAGTGACTGAATCTCTATTTCTGCGTTTCACGAAGGTAACGAGACGAGGAGAATTGTCCATGCAAGTTGCCACGGCGAAGAGCTATCAACCGGTTTGCCGCCTTTCCTTCCCTCGGTGATTTTCCTCGGCCCATTGACAAGAAAGGACTCGCAAACGATTGCCAGGGAGGCAATCGAGCTTAAACAACGAGCACGTGAGGAAACGTGCATCGGAATTAGAGGGTTTAAAGGAACAATCGACCGAGAGCTTTATCTTCGTTCGTGGTTACGAACGATGTCCAAGGCTTCAAACCGTCGACGATAAGAATGATTAATCCGATCTCTCTTTCAAAAGTTTCGAAGGCGACTGAATTACACGGAGCAGCTTTCCAGATTCGGAGAATTTCGCGGAAGAGATTCGAGCGCTTTTTGAGATTCTTCAAATGATCTTTTGAAATTCACGAACACGTTGAAAAGTAGCTTGCCGAGGATAATCGGATCCTTCGACTGCCGTGGAGTTACGTTTCAGAGCCTGATTTCTCTTTTCTTTTTTTTTTCTCCCCCTAGTTCCTTCCTCTCCTGCTTTCTTTTTCTTTTTTTTTTTTTTTTAAGAAACTCTGAATCTTACATAGTTTACGTAAGATGAAACTTAAATTTTTCCAGAGGACGAAAAAATGGTAGCATTGCGTTTTTAGGTGAGACGAGACGTAGGTTTCGTTAATTTATGAGAGGTTGCTCGTTGGCAAAATTCCAAATTCTCACCGACTTCGATCGAGTTGATAATTTTTTCATGAGTCCACTAAAAAAATTGTGGAAATGATATGTGGACATACAGGTTTTCGTTTATCGTGAATTTCTCTATAAAAAAAAATACCTGCTGTATAGCTACGACTTTATTCATAAATGTTGAAATAGTTAAAACACTTACGGAAAATACGAATGATCATTAAGGAATTATTAAAACCTGTATGTTCGAAATTCGTATGAAATTTTACATATATAATCACGACAATCGCCTCTCATTTCGATATTAATAAATTTCAAAACGTTTTGTATATGTAACACGCATAATTCATCCATAAAAATTTAGATAATGAATGTTCAAATACTAAAAATATTCGAAGTCGTTCCAAGTTGTACTTATGAAAATGCTTAATACTTTCCAAATATATACAAATACTTTCTAGATGAAATTTTCTTTGAAATTGATTTGACTGAAATTGATTCCACCCCTAGTGACAACCTTTCGAACAAGACGAAACAACCATGTCGTGAACAACATCCCACTAACTAATAACGCAGTGGATGCAAACGGAGCAATTAAAAGAAATCACATTACACTCAGCTGTGCTTGTTTTTGTTTGTGCACTCTTAATTATTGCGTGTATCCTATCCCGCCCCCATGCACCGGTTCTGCCCATAAAAATCTGCTACATCAAAGCAAATGAATATGCGAGTCAACAACCGACAAACCCACATAACGGGCAGCTTTATTCGCGATATCATGTTTCAACAAACAGATTGTGAAATTACAATAAAATGAATAAGAAAGAAAAGGAAAAAATCGCGAAGAGGGAAAGAGGAAGAAAGAAACGAGAAACCAAACTCCATGTCTTTTTTGTGTGGAAACGAGGGTTTAGGCCCGTTACTTCCGCCTAATTTTCCATGAACGTTTCGCAAACTGTTTCTCCGTACTTTCAAAGAGTTTTCATGTTGAAAAAAAAAGAACCGCGAGCAGAACACGATAGAGTTCTCGTTACGATGAACATTTCTAATTCGAAATTATTTTTTGTACTAAACTTCTATTTTTTTTAATTTGTGTTTTCTAAAAGATCAATGAAAGTAAGAATAAATTTTGTTAGAGTATGATTTATCGCTTTTTCCCTTTTCCTGATTGCAAGAGAAATGCGCGATTATGAAAATGATGGTCGGTTGAGGTTCCAGTTTTCGAACGTGCGAGCATTTTATAAAGCGAGAACTTGATTAATCGCAATACTTTTTTGCGCTTGTCGCGAAGTATCGCGTAATTGTTAATTCCCTGTAACGTATCGCCTCCGAGAGACGATCGATCAAACTTTCCGCCACGCTTATACGTCACAAGCTAGAATATCTTAATACTTTCAGCCGCGATACATCAAACGTTAGTTTTTCCGCATCATTTAGTTTCAATTTCTATATTGTGTGCTTTCAGTGACGTTTTATATGGCATCGCGACTAATCAACTGATGATCAATTTTTAAAATAATTATGCAAATAGTTAAACGATCATAAATATGAAACTTTGAATCAAAAGATCACGCATACCAATAAGATTCTTCTCAGATTTTATGCAAACTACGTGTGAAGATATTTTTCACGTTAGAAAAATATAATTTTGTCGAAAAGAATTTGAAGAACATAGCAAGATTAATCAAAAAATTTTGCACAGCAGACGTCAAACAGTCTAAAATAAATGGGAAAAGCTTAAAATCACTTAGAACGCCGAGCTCGTTCGACAAATATAATTTTTACGAGAGAAGAGTCGTTCGGTCTATTACGGGAGCCCGAACAGCCAATGCCCGGATATTACCTATCTTTACTATAATTCCGGCAAAATTTTCGAATAACGCAGACATGAGAAAGCTCTAGCTCAAATTGGCGATACGCTTGGTCTGGAACAAGTCGGCAATAACTCACATCCAGCGCACACCTACTCGATTGTACCGTAACTTTCGGTTAAACCGTGCCTCTGGCCGCGTAGGAATATTACGGTGTCTGACTTAAAACGCGTGCAACTACTGCGGATTCATTACGGCTGGCTTGTTCCGCGCATCGAACGTAATCCGGCCTTCCCATCCCGCGTTATACGAGTATATCCTTCCGTTTCTTCTTTTTCTTCATCTTTTTCTTTGCTTTCATCCCCCTCACACCCGGATAGTAAATCTCGTCATTCGTTACGCTCGTTTAAGTTTATTTCATTAGAAGGAGGGCGAAGAAAAAGGGATAATCACGCGAGTCTATCACGGGGCACGGGAAAATGAATCGAATAAGTTTTTAATTTGAGCTTAAGATTTAAGGTTAAATGTTGAAGATTTTTTATGTTTGCGTGTGTTGTTGCGTCGCAAATCCTCGCACGATCTCGGTGTATTTATGACTTGCGGCTATTTAAAATAGTGAACAAGTATGAGAAGAACTTCGGGATGCTGGAGCTTATGTACTACGAATTATGAGCACAAAAAGAGATCGATAAATGTTGATAAAAGGAGATGCAGACCCAATGACCTTGACTTTGATATATTTTGTAAAAGACGCTCTTCTGAGTAATTTCTCAAAGTTTTTGTTATTAACAAAAAAAGATTTTTAAAAACAGTGTATGTATATATACATATACGTAAAGAAACACCGCACCCGTCGTTCGCTCACTCCACTCACTCATAAAATCCTAGTACAACTCAATACCAATCCCCCACGTGAATAAAGCAAACGAGTGAGGAATTTTTAAGAAAAAAGTTTTTTGGTCAAAAATTAAACCCCGTTCGCTCGCATGTGGAATTAGTATTGGGTTGGATTGGATTTTCACGAGTGAGCAACGCGTGTAATGTTTCCTTTAAAATAAAAACTCTCACATAAAATAAATTTTTACATGTGTTGTATTTATACGTGTTGTATTTATGTGTAAGTAGAATGCGATGTATATAGTAGTAGCATATTTTTGTTAATAACCATTTCAAGAATAACGAGCGGCGGCTAAAAACTTCTGGATGTTACTCAGGAAAGCGTTCTTGACAACATATGACCAGGTCATTTGGTCTTGATCCCCTTTGCCAACATTTACCTTAAAAAATTGTGGTATGTTTAATTCGCTATTAAAATAATGTAACCTGCAAATGCTCTAAAAGATAAAAGACCAAGGCATTACAAATAATAGAGGGTTCTTCAGAGAGCAACGTAAGAGTGATACAAAACTATTAAAAACTATTGACAAATCTAAATTAAATCAAAATTCACAAAATCGCCATGGAAGGCTTCCAGATTCATCGTCAATTATCACCAGCGTCCATCTAAATTTCATAGTGCGCCCTCTAATGCCTGAAAGTTTCCCTCGTCATAATCTGTACAAGAAGTTTTTTTTTTATTTGGAAGTAGTTTAAAATCAATTCTCATTGAGAATTATAAGTAAATTATTCTGGCGTGGTACTATAACGTAAATAATAAGTGATAATCGTATGTTTGATTCTAGTACAAGAAATGACCAAGATATTAAAAGAAATATATAAAAAGAAGAAATTATATAAAAATCAAACGCTAATCAAAGTGAAATTTCGTCCTGAATGTCCATTATATGACCTATCAGCAAATCAAAAAGACGATAAAAAAATCAAAATAATAAATTATAATAAATTATTGAATAAGAACGTACGTTGATTAAACGAAGTTGACAATAACGTAGGTTTGAGCGATAAAAGAATGGCTACAAAAACATCATAGTACGTAATAGAGAGTTGGAAACACGTCTAAGAGTGACACATCTAATCACTCCGATTCTCGACACAAGAATAATACCTCACGTCGCGGTTTGCCTACCAAATTACGGTCAGTAAGGAGTGAACGGAAGGAAGGACCTCGGTAAGTCGAGCGTGCGGAAAAAGTCGTCAAATTCTTGGAAAGGATATGATTGTAGTAGTAAGCATATAATGTTCTAAGTAAACAACCAATACGTCGAATTGGAACATGGAGATGCTCGTAGAAAATAAACATTTGGGAGCTAATATGATTTGAACGAATAATATTTATGGATTTGAGACATGTCATAATTTTTACGTAATCATAATTTTATTTCATTACATGAAATTGATTAATAGATAGAAAGAAAATAGGTGATAATTTTTAGTTCGACATAAATTCATGTTTTATAATCATATAATAATAGGGAAGAATGGAGGAGGCGGAGCGAAGAAATGAGGGAGATGAGCGAGAAGTGGGTAGAGGAAAGAGCAAAGATTATGAAACGGATGCGATGTCACCATAAATAAAGGAATCTTCACAATCAATCAATGATCTGTACAAAAGTATACACGATTACTAATTATATCAAACTCAAACTCTATCTGTGTTAAAAGTTATGATGCAAACTATTGGTAATTCTAACAGTCTAGTAAGAGACCAATGAAACGTAAACAAAACGACTTAAAGAAATTATTTAATTTCAATATAACATTATCTGATGAATTATTAAATAAACGTGTATTAGTTAAACAAACCTGCTTTATGAAAGATGAAGGATTACTACGTTGTGGAGATCATGCACTTCAAACGCGGTAACACGTATAAACGTCATACTTTTCGACACTAAAATGATGCTTCGTTCCGACCCGCCAAATGCTCACCTAGCTGACTGTTCATTGGCTGAGGCGACGCGGTTTCTTTTCGATTGGAGCCGGCGCGAAAAATTGAAATATTAAACGCTAGAAACATTTCCTTAGTGAACAAACTATGACAGTTGTAGGCTAAATATGTATAAGAAATTTTAAATGTTTTGCTTTTTGCTTAATAAAAGGGTCATGCTCTGAACGAGCGATTTCTAGGAAAAGGAAAGGAAAGAGAAAGAAGCTAAAAAAAGGAATGAAAAAAGGGAAAAAGAAATGAAAGAAAATAAAAAAGGGATTATCTAAAGTATAAAAAGAAATATAATGACAAGAAGGGGCAGGAAGAAGAAAAGTCAAAAGAAGTGAAGAGAGAAAGTAAAGGGAAAGTAGATAAAATAAAGAAAGACAGACAGACCATACAACCATCTAGAGGTGAATAGGTGAAACTAATTCGATATTAACTTTATATACAAACTCGAGTTCGATTTTCATCGATTTCAACAGTACATTCGGTATAGGCCGCTTAAAGTTAGAAGTTCGTTACATTTGGCTCCTTAATCCTTATACAAGGTTAAAGACGAGCGGATCACAAACATTAAACATGGTCTGACTTTAAAGGGAAACGCTGCTTCACATACTCGTTACCATTCGTGCAGGAAGAATAATGTTCTACGAAAGATAGAGAAGGCACTATTATAAGATACTAGCAGAAAATACTATTATAGGGTAAGACTATAAAATACTATTATAAATACTATTATAAGGTACTATTCTTCGACAATAGTGCCACGCAATTTGAAACCGCGGTGGCTGTGATAAAAGCAAGCCATCCAGAATTCCCGTTTTAAATCGAGAGTGTAAAGACATCGCGACTATCATATTTTCGAGCAAATAGATATTCGCGAAATAATTTTGTTTCCACCCATCAAAGTACACTGTCCGACGATTTATCACGTTTCGGGGGAAGTCGTCCTTCACCAGTTATGAATAGTAGTATCTGCAAGTGTAAAGTACCTCGAATTATACAAGACTTTCTTATTGATTCGTACGACACATTTCTGTATTATTTAGTAAATTCTCTTTTTCCGTTCCACAAAACCATTGTTGCATTTTCTCGTTTGATTTACCCTAAATCAACTCGAGTTGATAAAACTATTAGACCGGCGATTGTTGCTCTTTTTACCGTATTGGATACACCGCCGGAAAATTTAGGTCTTTGACCTTTTTAAGAGACGCGTTCATTTTCTAGCCCATCTAACACTAATGAAAAAAGAAAGAAAATGAAAAGATAGAATTGAGCATATTAAAGCTTACAAAGGTAAAAGAGGACATGAAAGGAAAACAGTTATAGACGTATGTTACATTCATTTAATATTCATTTATTAAGATTAGAGAGCATAATGAAATAAATAACACAAGAGCTTCTCTTATGATAATATAAATTACCTAGCATAATTGTATTTATTTCATTGGTTTATATTCCTAAAATTCATCTGAAGTTCAAAACGCCGGTTTATTCGTACACCTTTCAAAATAGCTCTGCTTTGCTCTTTGTTTCTACAATAAAAAAAAAAGTTTAAGAAATAAAAATATACTATTTTATAATTTTCATAATTTTAATAACTTTACCTTGTTACGCGTAAAGTATTATTTCTCATGATACAATCGGTAGCTTCCAGTTTTCTTACTTTTAATTCAAATCGATTGTAAGAATTTTTATTTAATGTATTAGATAACTGATTTTCACCCCGTGAGTTAGTCTTTTCATTTCCTGTGGCTAAAAGATAATCGCATATTTAAAGGTATATATTTGATATGTATTATAAAGCTTATTTATGGATATGGATATATTACTCAGTTCAGTATATCTGTCTATTACTCGTTTCTTTGCATCAATAATAGACTCTGCTTTGGCGAATATTTTTTTATGGATTTTAGCGAAATTTGGAACTTTCTTCGTTGTAGCAGGCTTTGAATCTACAATAAATACAGATATTTATATTGCTTTGTTTTAGGTTTCAGTTGGTTTATAATTTTGCATAACAATGACGAAATACCTTAAATAAAGAATGTTCTTTATAAGATAAAATATTTTCAATGGCAATTGACAGATTACCTGGAATTTGATTGCGGGATGGTGTTGTTACTACAATTTCGGGGATGGAATTTGATTTTTTACGAGAATCTCTAGTCAGCGACTTCATAATATTCTTTTTTGAACTGTTTTTAGATGAATTATTCTTAACATCATTAAGTTTTTTCTTCTTGTTGTGATCTGCTAAAGATGAATTATATTTATAATCCGACGAACAGTTTATAAAACGTACTTTGGCATCCGTTTTCCGTATATTTTGATCAAAATTTTCATCCTCAGCTCTTTGTTGTTTGTATAATTTCTTCCGTAAATTTGGAGTCTTAGGTTCAATAAGTTCATAGGTATCATCTTTTTTCTTTACTTCCTCTTGTTGTTCTTCTGTTGTTGATGCAATACTGTTTTGAACGTTTAATGTACTGTATTGTTCGTTTAATTCGTAAGTTGTGTTTTTATTATATGATGTCTGTCTTGGTGTAGAAGACGTAAAGGGTTCCACAAATTCTGTACTTACATTATCAAATGTTCTAATCATTTTATTATGGGGAGATGCTTCGAGAAAACGCGTTTGCGACTTATATGGTATATTTATTTGTTTAAGTTTATTATGACATATAGTCTGAGAATGATTAAATATGGCATCAAATATCTTCTGTGAAATATTTATATTGCTATTGCTAAATTGATCATTTATATGTATGCTTATCCTAGGTAATGATGAAGATGATGTAACTTTAATAATGTCAGAAAGTCTTTTCAGTAATACTAAAGGTTTTTTCAATTTAAATGCATTTTTTCTTAAGATTTTGCTCATAAGTATATTTTTACTGTTTTCTAGTTGTGATCTCTTTTTGCTACTAGTGCAATGCAAATCTGTAAAAGTAGGAATCTTTGATTTTAGTAATATTGGACTTTTAGATTTTGAGTGTAATTTTGGAGATTTTAATCCCATCTTTGATTTTGAAACTCTTTTTAATATTGGACTTTTGGATTTTGAGCGTAATTTTGGAGATTTTAATCCCATCTTTGATTTTGAAACTCTTTTTAAGTTATACCTCATATCAAACGAAGATATACTATTATGATTTAATAAGCTGCAATTTTCACTTACAGTATTATCAGATATATGTAACTTTGATTGTAATTTCTTACTGTAAAGTAATAATAATACCTTATTACTTTCCTTTGATTTTGTCCAAGTATTTTCTCTGACAGTCAACTTACTTGATGGTTTCAATACTTATATTCTGGTATTTTTAATACTGCTGTTCTCCTGATTCATTAAGTTTTGCAACAGAATATATCGATAAAAATTTTGGGGCTCATAAAGAATTTACAAACCTCAAAAATGTTTATAATAGAAATATATAATAATTCTATAACATATGAGTTGTCCTTAGTATTACCTTAACAATGGCTTGATAATTTTATTCTTTTAAAACTTTTTTTTGTATATGAATCGATACAAGAACAATGCATTAGTTCAATAAACTCTTCTGCTACCTTTTTTCTTTTACCTGAAATAATATTTAAACGAGATATGTTACCATATAACAACTTATCAAACTTCTCTTATTTATTAAACAGTTTTCAACTCTATAGATCAATGTTTGTCATACGATATATGATTTGCATCATAATTGCTATGTTTTATTTTGTTTTTCTACAAAATCTCCTTTATATCTAATCAACGATAGCCCTTGTTATTGTTCTTATATTGTATTGAACATAAATTGATAAACAACTGTACATTGCGTTCTACAAATACATTAATCACTGGATTAATGTTGAATTTACAGTGATAATGTAGTGATACAAAATAAGACAAATAAAATTAGGACAAAATCATTATATCCTGCACATGTAATATTTGAATAATACAAAATCATTTGATATTCAAGCATATGTTATCAGGCATTTTATTTCAAATGTGTCAATTTTTAATACAGAAATATTAAAAATTAGAAATAAAATAAAGAAAGGAACCTTTAGCTGTGAGATTACAATTTAATTAGATGCACATAGATCTGTAGAATTTTCAAACTTAATTTTTTTATAACATACAATACCTTACATTTTCAGTTAATTTTTGCATATAAAATCACTTGATTTTTGGTTTTATCACCCACTCCAAGATAACTTATAACATTAAACTGTTTTGATATTCCTCAACAAAAAGTAATCAATATTATTTAATTCAAACAAAAAGAATTCGTTATATTTTGAACGGTACGCTGTTTATACCTTGTGGCTCCTAGTAGCGCTAATTTTAAGAACTTTATGTACCTTGTGGCTCCTCGTAGCGCTGATTTTAAGAACTTTATGTACCTTGTGGCTCTCCGTAACGTTAATTTTAGCGCGTTAAATATGAATCGTATAGCAACGTAGGCGAGGCAATAAAGAAAAGAATTTTGATTTTGATAACAAAATTGGTTAATTATCATTGATAACCATCTATAATCACTCACCAATTTACATATTTGATATATATATAAACATTGCTTTAGTATATGATGAACACCAGTTAGATCCATTTTTTAACGTTAGTTATTAATAACCTTCTCATTTGGATATTAGATGAACAGTACTTTGTCATTTAAAACTGAGTACATATATATATGTGAAACAACGAAGATTAGATTTAGAACTATCACTGCGCTTGAAAGGACCAGACTTTTTCCAATGAATTAACATAAAACGCTCTTTGTAATTTTCAAGCTTAATCCGTTTATTACTAAGCTGAAGCCTGTTATCCAATTGATTATCCAATTAAAATGTTGAAGAATCCAAATCGTAATTTATTCAAGTTTTGTGTTTATTAGCTAATTATGAGCTTATTGTCCTCTCGTTTCGTATCACTCTTATATCGCTTTTTGAAAGATTATTATTTCTAATAGTGTGGGATGGGTTTCATCAGACAGATTCTTCAGTTATCACAATTCATAGTATACTCGTTACTTTCTTACGTCATATTAGGTCTCAAATGATGGTTAAATAATTGGAACATGTAAATTTATCTTCCACTAACGATATTGAAACTCATGTGACAATAAGCTCTATAAAGTCCTATAATAGTCCTACCATCATATAACAGAGAGGGATCTAATGATAATAAGTGGGAAATTCCAGTACGGTTATCTTTCACTCAACTATAAATGATCTTGAGGGATCAGTCCAGAACAACTTTGCTTACGATCAAGTCGAAAACATCTACATTGTATATACTTAAATATTCAACCAATTGCGTACTATTGACACATCAAAATTAATTCTTTTTCAATTTGCAAATAATCACTTGCGTTTCTTTTTTACCATTATTAGAATATAACTTTTTATCTTTTCAACCAACTTTTTCGTATTTTTTATTACTTTTTCTATCGTTCTAATTGTTTTTCCCCATTTTCAATCTTGTCTTTTTAGTTTCGGCTCCTTGATCTGTCAATTGCCACTTAACGAAATTAATAATTTCCGCATCATTTGACATCAGTCATCGGTGGAAATCGATCAAACGCCAGCAAAATGCCAAAAAGCGAAGGTATAGTTGTTGTATTATTCTGTTTCATAATAATTACAGTTCGTGGCTCTAAAGGTACAAATATACGCACAGTGGCACAGTTTTTATTTAGATACACGTGAAATAGAGACTTCTGACATCAATTTAACGAACTTTATTATACACACAGGTTGCAAGAGTTGCGACGGACCTGGCTATAGGTCACCTAGTGCAGCGATGCTCGAAGGACCACGTGAGAAATTGATATACGTCGCCTGTGTTCATACGGATCAAAATAAATCCGATGTCCTGTGCACCGTTGACGTAGATCCGGATAGTCCTGATTATTGTAAGGTACGATGAGCGTTACATAGAATTTAGTTATACAATTACACTACTTATAATAGCTTAATACAGTAATCCCACGAATATACTACCGCTCATAACTATGCAAATACTTTAATCGATTTGTAATAACGCTATTTAAATTTGATTAAGTATTCGATGATTAAGTATACAATTCGATTAAAATATACAATTAATGATGAATTAATAATGAGAAGAAACAACTTACTACCTTTTTATAGAATCATCGATATAAATTTTCATCATGACTATAAATTTATGATCTATTAAGATACACAGCAATAAAGTATTTTAATATTTATTACATATACTACTATATACATTCGCTATTTAAATATCATTGTTTGGATATGAGAATTAAAAAAGCTGAAAATCGTAGTTATTTTACTATAACAAAAAGAAGAAATCTGAAAAATTATGGTTTCCAATTGCGAAGAAACGAATTGTGATAATTTTTTAAATATATCTACGTCACGAGATCATAAAGCCAAAATGGTATCTTATCGAAAGTTATTTCTATTGCAATAACATTTATAAAATATATGTGTAATCTTTTAAAAAGAAGTATTTATATATGATATGATATGAGTGAGATACGTATGAGTATGATATGTACGAGATACGTAGTCTTTCGTATTTGAAAACTCCAATTTTTTCAATTTACTTTTAGAATTTTATTATTTTTTACTTCAGAGTTTTCGCTGTATATTTCTAAATGCAAAAGTATTAAAAAGTCCTTTGTTGTATTAGAAGGATTGAGCGCTTTTTATTTGAAATTGGAATATGTAGAATAGCATAATACGAATGATACGAACGATGATATGATTTTACAGTCATTCTATGTGCGCCAAATCTTGTTCATCCAAAATATTCATATTTCATAGATCGTTCACAAATTGCGAATGCCCTACATTGGCGACGAATTGCATCATTCCGGATGGAATATCTGTAGCAGTTGCCACGGTGTACCACGAAAACGGGACACCCTGGTACTTCCTTGTCTGGTGTCTGATCGCGCCTATTTCATCGATACAACCAATGAACGGGCTCCAACAATCAAAAAGGTTTGAGTATCTTGTATGTTTATATAGATATATGTACATATATTATTGTACGTATAAGTACATACATTAGACTGCAAATCGTTACAAATTTAGTTGCAAAGTTTCTAAAGAAGATGACATGAATAAAACGAGAATCAAGCATAACATCGCGTTAGAAGCTTTATTTCCTGAGAAAATCAAGTTTGGAAACTTGACGTTCTTTTAATACAGGACTGAATTATTTTAGGTTGTGATACTTTCGAAGTAAATATGTGATATAATAATACGTACTGTTTGTATATTTCTTGACTAGATACTAAGTCCAACGGAGGTACACAAATACGGAGTATCGACATTGCACACAAGTCACTGTTCGCCAACCGGAGAAATTTTAATTTCTACGCTAGGTAAATCGAATGGAGACGCTACTGGTGACTTTCTCTGTATCGATTCCGAAACGCTCGAAGTGAAAAACACATGGACCATGGGAGAAAAAAAAGCAGCGTTCGGTTACGATTTTTGGTATCAACCGTATCACGATACACTTGTTGCGAGTGAATGGAGCGTACCTAGAATTTTTAAAAAAGGTTTCTCTCCGGATAACAGTTCCAATCCTGGTTAGCTACTGTATTTTACACTTCTTTTCCTTTTTCTTATGTCCAACAGTATTTTAAGTTATATTATGTATCTACTACTTTCTCATTGTTATAGTATAATCTAAAAGTAATTTTAATTGAAATCTCATTCGATCTTTCCCTTTTATAGAGCTTTATGGCAGAAGCTTGAATTTCTATTCGTGGAACGAAAGAAAGTTAAAGCAAGTTTTGAATTTGGGCGATGATGGAATCGCGCCACTTGAAATACGATTTCTTCATGATCCAAAAGCTAACGAGGGACTCGTCGGGTGTGCGATTTCTTCAAATGTATATAAGTTTTACAAAACGCCGAACGGCGAATGGGCTGCAAAAAAAGTTATTCAAGTTCCTCCGAAAAAAGTGGAAGGATGGATGTTCCCAGAAATGGAAGGTAGGCTTAAGTCAATTAGCGGGAGACTCACCTTTAAAGTACAGAATTATTCGTAATGTATCATTCTAACGTATTGTTTTCGTATATAGGAATGATAACGGACATTTTGATCAGTCTCGACGACAAGTATCTCTACCTATCGAATTGGTTTCATGGGGATGTTAGACAATATGATATTTCTGACATGGATAATCCGAAGTTAACCGGACAAATATTTCTTGGGGGCTCAATTTTAAGTGATTCGAAAGTTCGTGTAATTGGAGACGAGGAACTAAGTAGCCAACCGAATCCAGTTTATGTCAAAGGCCGGAGACTCGACGGATCTCCGCAGATGCTTCAATTAAGTCTCGATGGGACACGTCTATACGTGACTACTTCAATTTTCAAACCATGGGACCAACAATTTTATCCTGAACATGTTAAGTATGTGCTTACTTTCCTTCAGTTCTTTTAATCGTTTCTAATTAATTGTATACAAAATATGATATAAAATATAACATACAATATATACATAAAATTTTTCTATTGTAAATTGAAATACTCTTATGAGTTACCGTATATCTTGCATATATACGTGTATACGATTCTAGAAATGGTTCGACCATGGTCAAGCTAGATGTTGATGTTCAAAATGGAGGCTTGAAACTCGATGAACAATTTTTGGTGGACTTTGGCACAGACAAAAATGACATTTTACTTGCACACGAAATGCGGTTTGAGTCTTATTATATTATTTGATGTTTCCCATTTTTCAATGTAATTTCAAAATAATAATTATAATTTCCGTTTTCAGTTATCCAGGGGGTGACTGTACATCAGATATATGGCTGGCGGAAGATTAATCTACTCGTCGATCGACAATATATATTTTCATTTTAATAAACAATATTTTAGATGCTTAGCAAAGTATCAGTGGTATATGTAATCTTCTAATACACTGAAATACTTTACAAGCGTCAAATATGATCGTTTTTTGCGCTGCTTTTTATCTCAATCATGTTTTCTAATCAAATGTTATATAAATATTATCTCTTCTAAGAGTGGATATCTTTTTAGACTGTCAGAAAAATTGTTCTTTTATTAATTATTATTATTAGAAATACGTCTTATCGGGTAATTTATAGATTATAAGGGAAACTATATTATCCATTAAAATTTTATGCTAAAAATAAATACTGCATTTATTTGAACGAAACTTCAGTTAATGTCTGATTCTTACTATATAAACGAAAAATTATAGATAGTGCAGAAGGTCACGGATTCCTAAATGGACTGTGATAAAGAAAACAAAGTACATCCATAAATTACGAAATATACTTACATACGTTGATTTGCTTAAAAGGAAAATAAAGAAATAAGTACCTTGCGGCGTAATCCAACGAATGATCGAATTGAATTTGTCTAATAATATTAAACTCTTTTTTACCCCATCAATGAGGATACTTTTTATTTGTAAAAAATATAATAATATAATGCTGACGCTGCTGGCAGTAGCGATATTTTCAACGATGGTAGTGGTGCTGACAACGACGAGAAACGGTACAATAACAGTAACGATTATACAACAATGATGTTTTATGTAATCGTACAATATGATAATTATTATTTATCTTAAATATAATGATAAAGACGATAAATTAATGTAACAATAACGCGTATAATATGTATATATGTGTGTGTATGTGTATATAATGACGAAAGTGTGGCAACATCAACAAATACGAGCCACATTTTTTAAAACGATAAACATCATAATAACAGTACAAAAAGAACGTTACAAAAAATGATGCAACTTATATTCCGATGAATTTGCTTCGAAATTGGCAATGGAATGGTGTAATCTAATCTAAATAGGATAGGGGAGGAGGAGAATGGGTGAATTTCGATTGTCTCGAAGAATTCGGTGCTCTTTGTGTGTCATCGTCATCGTTCAAGTGGACTATGATCATATATGCGTAAAACTGAACAATTGATTCACAACAGTTCAGTAGCGTAATCAACTTAATCGATTTCTATTCAATTTAACCAAAAAGACAAACAGAGCTCGATAAATATAATACGCGTCGTTTCCCGTTTGTCTTGTTACACGTTCCATGATGTTCATAAACAGCGTTGGTAATTGTATAGAATAGAGTACAACTCATCAATTTCAATGATCTTGAGATATGTGTATTGTCGAAAACAATATTCTGATTAATATCTCACCACAACATCCGATCTCTCTATATTTAGCGATAAATTTTAATAGTGAAATTATTCAGAACGTTGACCCAACATATTTCAAAATCATTACAGTCCGTGAGATGTAGCATATTCTATATATATAATTACCACATCATTTCCGACAATGTACGTACATGTGAGCACATACTCGCTCGCTAAAGATGTAACACGTACGCTACTTCACATCCCTGACACAGTGAAGTATCGTTAACCTTGTATCGGTATTCCGCTAATATTCTAAGTTGTTACGATATTAAATGTGAGCTAATTAGAGAATTCGAACTATATACAAAAGAACGTAAGTTCTCGTTGGTTAATATAATAGCAATTTTATCGATGTTTGGTTTAAGAGTTATTCACTCGAGGTGCGCTCACATGCTAAAAACTTTCTAACTTCGATATATACAATTTTTTATTTGGCATATCCTCGAGGAATAACGCGCGTGCGCATCATTTTTAACAAACTTATAACGCACACGTGCAAACATTCGCAGGCACTCTTATTAATATGTATAACGCGAGTACATTGTGCAAAAATTACAAGAATATAATCGTAAACTGAACACGAATTAAATCGTCGATGAAGCTGCTTCGTCGAACCTACTTACATATACATGGGTATATCACGTATGCGTAATATGTGTGACCGCAAAAAAAAGATCACGTTTCCAATACTTATTTCCTTCCTTTGATACTTTATAATGATACTACATGTGGGGAAAAAACGCATTTTGGGATTGAAATTATTCTTTCATTCTCTTCCCTCCCTATCTCGCCTTCTCTCTATACACATGTGGATACGCGCACGCGCTACCAAGCAGGTGCAGAGTAAATCATATAATTTGTAGCAAACGAATACCTGTTAAAATGGTACAATAATAACCATTCAAAATGCTCTTCATTAACTAACAAATTGTTATCGATTTGAATGATTTAAAAGATATTCGCTTGCAACAATTATGCGTGCACTGTGGATGAATGGAAATGGAATATTAGCAGAAATTTGTTTCATCTACTGAATATTCTACCGAATATACTGTGTTTTATATATTTTTGCATCTTATATGGATTCTGCGTACTTTCTATCGTCTAAATTTTCCATAAACTCATAAAACTTCAGAGTCTACCTACAGTCGTATTCAAATTCACTCTGTACATTTGCAGGAAGAGGCGCGCGCGCGCATACACGCACGTTATACATATAGGTATAGATGTGTGTATACCTAAAATGTTTACCTATCTTATTTACCTATTTAATCAGTCATCCGCCTAATTTGCCATTATTCCTTGCTTCTTGTTCATTGGCATGAATAAAACGAGTGGAGCGATATAATTTCTGTTACAGGTTTACGCTCGACGACACGAGTACGAACGTTGTCCACTGATAGTGTGCTCGCATCGAAATATTGTACAGAAAACAATTAACCCAACATGGAAAAAGAAACTAAAAGAAGAAATTGCGGGTCTGTACTCGTACGTTTACGTTCGCGTTTGTAATTACATTTACGTAATTGTTCGTGTTCGTGACGATGTCAATAAGGTACATGAATGTCCCTAGAAGTAGCTCGTTGCCGACAAATTTTGCAAACGGTGACCAAGCAGATGAGACCGAGAAGAATGGCAAGAGCAGCGCCTAGACCAGCTCCCGCCCATCCAGCAGAGCCAACGACGCTGGCCAAGCCACCGACACCGTTTCCAGATCCGGCCATGCTACCACGTTCCCCGACAACATCGGTGCCGCAAGTTTCAATGGATTCGTCGTTCGGTTCCTCGATTATTCCCAGCAAATCGGTACCGTTGTGCGTTGTTTTGAAGATTGACCGAGGTTCTGGCATAGGGCAATTAACAACACCGTTGCAAACGAGTCGCACGGGGATACAACCAGCATCGCCCGGACATTGAAATCCACAATACTCCTCGAGCTTCTGTGTATTCAGAGCGCCCGAAGCATCGCGTGGCAAGTGATACAACTCCGTCCAAGCGATTTTAAACGCGGCTCTCGCCGGTGCCATCGAACCAGTGAATTGAACGATCACCGTCGGCCATTCGAATTCTTCTTGCTGTTGATCCGTTGGCAGTGAGGATTGCGACGGCGGCGGCGGCGGCGATACCGGTTGCTGTAAGTGCGTTTGAGTTTGAATAGAATCCACGTTGAAATGTCCAGATTCGTGATCCCCGGACGTACGAATATTTGGGACGATCTGCGCTGCCGATATGATCGGCATTTCTCGTACGTAACTGACATTTTCACCGCATATGCCGAAATGCGGTTCGGCAGATCCGGGCAAGAATATCTCGAGTTTTCCATCCTCGCAGGATCTCGAAGCAAATTTGATCTTATCGAAATGTAACCAAACGTCTCTGTCTCGATTCACTCGTAGTTCCCAGATACATTTGATCTGTCGAGGCGGCGCAACGTATCCGAGTGCTTCGTAATGAGGGAATTCAATTTCACCGTCGGTTGTAGCTGGCAAAATTGCTGGGCCACATAATGGACTATGAGCGAACTCGTACCTTGCCTCGAACAACGGTGAGGATTGTTTAAAATAGTTCGCTGCAGCGTGTGCACCATCTACTAGAAGCTTTAACTCGAGTTTTTCCCCTCGTGAGATCACGCGAAGCACCGGTTGCCCGTCGCTGTTTGGTCCATTGGTTATCATCGATCGACAAATACAATGACCCCTACCGATACTGCTATTTTGTAATTGACGCGATGCGTGCTGCTGATGTTGCTGTTGCTGATATTGTTGATGCTGCTGCTGTTGCGAATACTGGTCATTATTTACATCCGTGACAAGCGGTTCTCTAACGATCAATCGATCGACTCGACTATCCCAACAGTTACCGCATTGCGCATACGGATGCACCTTGAAAGAGACCGATTCCACGATAAGAATCACTCGTGCGTATAATCGTTTGTCCGTGACGAAGGTATACGTGCAGGAAAGATCCGCCGGTGGATCACCTGGCCGCTTGTAAACCAGGGTATTTAACGGCGATCGAAATTTGCCAGATCGTTCTTTCCAGGAAGCGAAAGTTTCGTCGCATTCGGTTCCAGGTACAGGCACGCCGAACCTCGTCGCATTGAAGAAATCATAATGCGCCCAATAATACAACGAGCTGCCAGAGTAGCTTCCCGTTTTGCTCTCGAATTTAACGAACAGAGCGTTCGAGCTCGAAACGAAATCGTGCTTCTCCATTGGTTTGCTAAACGTGTCGCAGAAAGTTTTGATAATTTTCGCATCGTCCGGCCAATCGGCATCGTACAGTGTTAAACTTTCGCCGCAGTCACCATCGTACGGTTGTATCGGTGACTCGATCCGGTTAACTCGAAAACTAGGAAAATAGAGTCTCGCGATCTCGCCGGCTCGACCTTTCAGAAGATAGGTACAGCTGGTATACGGTGGATACCAGTGCGCGACCGAGAGAAATATTCCTTCGTTACCGCTATGCAAAGATTCGCTATTTAACAACCAGTCGCAGCTACCGTTTCGAACGCCAGCGGTCTCTACGTGACCCGGCCAATTGCCAACGTTAAAATGAAAACCGGTATTTAACAGAGGTCCCGCTGGTGACGAGACAAATTCCACATAGAGATCCTCGCTGGTACCGATTATGCTATACGGGAATTTTCCCATACCACAAAACGTACCGATCGCCGGGCTATTTTCATCTTTGCCATCGTAAACTCGTATGTAGTCGTACGGACAATGCTCCGAGCCAGAGCTTATCGGTCTCATAGGGCAAGTCATTATATTCTCGCATCTTTGCCCGTCGATATTGAACTCCTCGTTCTCAATGTAGAGCTTTATAAAAGGCAGCCGTGTATTCAGTCGGTACTTACAATGCAACGCTCGCGGATAAATGCCTGGGTAAGCAGGGCTCTGTACGTAACACGTTTGTAGCCTGCAATCCTTGAAAACTCGTTCGCAATAGCTACCGGGCACAATTTCACCTCTTCGATTCGGGTAGAGTTCAGGATGTTGGCCGTATCTCAAGTATACCTCAAACTGTTGTTCCGCGCGGGAGTCGAAGCTGAAGTACGTTTGATCCGTAAAGTTATCCGCGTGAAATATCACACGGACGAAACTTGTCTCGGAAATAAATGTTTGCGGTTGCTCCGACTCACCGCAATAAACCCCAGGATCTTTCCGATTGCTCACTTCTGTTTTCGTGTTTCCATCTACGATCTACGAATTCCACCATTTACGTTAGTTAAATCATATTTACGCTTCTTTTCTGTTGGCTCATTTGGCCTATAACATTTGATCGTAAAATTTCATTCGGCTCGTTAACGCGACTTTGTTACTATGATACAAGAAAATTGATCCTAATAATTTGTAACTCGTGATTGCACAATTTCACTAACGATATTAGTTAAATCGTACGAAAGAGCCGAAAGTGTAGTATAATAAAATAAAGATACCTGTAAATAACCGCCGGAGCAGGTGGTGGCATTTTCTAATACGCCAACTTTAAACTTCTTGAAACGAACTCGCAGGATCCAATCTCGTGGAGTTCCACGAAACGATCTAAAACGATACCAGCAAGATAGTGGTTTTCCCCAATTTGCGGAAGTCACAGCCGGACTCGATACATCTTCGTATAAATCAACTGTCTTGTTGCAATGATCTCGATCCGCTAAGAGGTGAAACGGAAGTGGAACGATAAGGAAAGGAAAGGAAGAAGACGACAAAAAAATAAAGAGAAATGGTTAAACACATCCATTTTCATTCTTCTTTAAATCTTAATATTCAACGTCTTAAAATTTGGCCTTGTATTTACATAGAATAATCGAACTGATCATATGATATGAGACGCTATTAAATTTACATAATTCAAGTTCTTATAATTTTTCGTTCATATCATAAGAGTTTACGTTCATATAAATGAATTCGATCAATAGGAATTGAACATTGAATTGGACATTAACTAAAATTTCGTCCATATAGATGGAATTTTACTTTATATATATCTTTGGATCTTCAAATTTCCGATAAATGCATACACAAACGTCTGCAGTCTACAAGTAACAAAAGAACGTATTACCTCTGCGGATAGCAGCTGGACTGGGGGTGGCAAAAACGAACAGGAAAAGAGCGAAGAATCCCCAGCCCCAAGTGCCCGACACCACCGGTATAAGCATTCCAAGTTAGGCACGCCGTTCCACGATCTCCTTATACTGTCAATCTAATTTCAGGTTTTCGCTTCCTAGCATCGCTTGTCCTCTTTTATTTGACAATATCTACAAATTCAAATATATATATACATGAGCACATCTTACAGCGTATTCAGTGACGGGTATATCTTTTTATCTTCTTTCACAAGATCTAAAATTTGTTTGTAATCTATATTTTAACGTCTCTATCCAATATTATAGACTAAGTAATTAAATTAATTATTTATACATAATAAAAGAATCAGTTGTTTTATAAAGAACACAGGTATGAAAAGTGTTAAAATTAATAAGATTAAGATACCATCGAAATTTTATTTGACAATATAAATTTTGTTCTACGTTTGTGAATTTTCGCGAATCGATCTATAACACGGTCTTCGCTTAATTCTACATCACAATGTATATCTAACAACGCAAGCCCAATGAATCTATCCACTACTATAGTTGATTCAAGCCACATATCGAGTCTATTTCTTAAAGTAGAAAACGATCTCCCTATACTTGCAGCACTTAAAGGTAGTGTAATTAGAATTCTTAGAAGAACATGTAAAGTAGGATACATACGACAGTCACAGAGTTCGAGCGATTTAATTGCGCTATATGAAGAATCGAGTTTTTCTCTGTCCTATTTTACATTCCACAACTCCAACTCAGAGATAATGATCTTCTCTAGCGTATCGGTAAGTTTCTTTAAAAAAGTGGAATATTTTTCAACAGCATTCCAAACTGCTTCTTTAAACAAGGTATTATCTTTCAAAGTTGTTGAATTAAGAAATAGAATTGATAAATAATAGAAATCTACACTTTCTTCGGAAAATCGATATTTCGAATCTTTAGTTACACTTTCCCTTATTGAGATGTAAACAAATTGAGTATAATATGCAACAGGATCTTTGGAAGGATAGTTTTATCACAATTCTTCTACGATACCACAAGTTTTCTCGTAAATATTGGAAAACGTTTTCACACACATGTCACGTTTTGCTTTTAAAAGTTTAAAAGTATTCCCAAGTATATTCTGTGTTGATTTAAGATCAATGCGAAACTATCGGAAAAAACATCTTCATTGGACCTTAACAAATCAAACTTAACAAATCGAGAAGACAAACAATTGTGACTAAAAATTCACTATCACAAAGTGTTCCATCTCAACGTTCTAACTTCTGCAGCTTTCTAAATATTTTTCCGTGACAATATATAATCCAGCGATTCAACAATTTTTGGAAATAGCGCTCCAAATTGACAAATTCCGTCATGTCGCTCAATCCATCGAGTTTCACAAAGACCGGAAAGTTGATGTTCCATTACATTCTTAAGCGTGTAAATGCGTTTAGATGAAGTGGCAAAACATGCTAAGGTTTCCTTTATCGTACCTACTGCCTTTCTAATCAAATTGACAACGATTTGGATATTGATAAAATAAGAATGTGACTGTAAATGTTTTTGTTTTTAAATTAAATAATACGCTGTAGTTCCTACGTAATTTCCGATATTTAGAGCAACAGCATTATTACTCTTTTCATCTGGATTAAACGATGAACAATGTTTAAATCTTTTTTGGCCTAATTCGTCGCAAACATTAACATTTAAATTTGTCTGCATATCGGACGTATTTGCTGTTGGTGATTGCGAAACCATCTTCGACATTGGGCTAAAAAGACTTAAATAATATTCTTTTCGTTTCTTGCCAATTTTTGCCAAAATTGTTTAGAAAACAAAATAATTCAATACTTGTAGAATAATTTTTGTATAGAATAATATCAAGTGTGAAAAGAGAGATCTCTTGAATTTTAGCAAAAAATATCGTTGTTTCTTTAGTCCATAGATCAATGGTTTATATTCAATAATAAAAAGGAAAAAGTTAAATTTGTTTGCGTCTTAATTTTTTCTCATAGGAGGAAATCTATATTTAAAATTAATTCTTTTAATTTTTCTGCTAATTAATCTTTTTAGCAAAATGACAGCATAAATTAAGGAGAAAAAGCCATCTCTCAATAAATTGTTCCTAACACATTTTCTTGAAAACAATTCTCCTATCATTTTTCATCAACGATATAATCGCGAAATTATACGAAGCCATTTATTTAAAAATATATGTACGTTTAAAACGTAAAATATAAAAGATCTCAGCGCGAAAGTTTTTTGTTCAAGTTATTTGTCACGTATTTCTATATGTATATACACCTTTTTATAAATCCTATAAAATAAAAGATAAATGATTTCGAAAATAACAATTACATGTATAATAAAAATATAAATATAATTATACTCTGTCGCTAGCTTTTTCAGAATACAAATTTTACAATGCACATTAATACGAATAGTAAATTATAAAGAGAGAAATATCTGAGTTGCCATTACGTTCTGGAACTGTAATTTGTAAGGATAACAGATTAAGAAGGATGCATAAAATCAAAAATATACATACTATTCTTTCTTGTATCTATTCGCTACGCGGCAAAACGTACGGTATCTCAGACTACTTCGGCGAACAACTGCGAATCTGATCGACTGATCGACATACATTTGTTTCATCAGGGGGCAGGGGACCGGTCCTGGCGCGACCCCGATGTGCACTTGTCATTTCCTCGTACGATTTGTAGTAACGTTTCTTCTACGAAATATTTATAAACATTTTCAAGTGATATTCTGCAAACGTTTCTAAAAACGTCCATACACTAAGAAGCACGCCCGCTAAGCATACAAATCGTAAACAATAATATATGTATATATATACATTCACAACACATTAAGTATATACCTAACACTTTTCAAAATGTGATACAATATTTTTATATTTTAATACTCTTAGGGAAAAGAAGCGGTCGCTCCTATCGACCCCCTCTGAATCTACCACTAAATGTATTATGATATCTTTTAAGATATATACTGCAAGTGAAAACAACATAACGCGATCTGAATGAAACTAAAAAAAGTTTATCGGTAAAGAAACAGTTAGGAAAAATGCGAAACGAATTCTTACTTGGTACCTTTGTTTCTTCACCTTAACACCTATATCGCGAATATAATCTGCAGGCTATGGTCAAAGACAATTCTTAACAAAAATTCATTTACTCGTTATATGGATTAACCAAGCCCGGAAATTGCTCGTTCCGTCGTTTGCTCGTTCACTCCAAAACGGGGCTATAATTGATTCAATCCGTGTTAACTCTCCTCTTGTTGACAGTTCAGGACCGAGCAAATTACGTATATTCTCCGACTCCCCCTTTTCTGTACGCACGACTACGTAACTTTCACTCTTTCAGCTCCATTTTTCTCCTATTTGTTTCTCCCGTTTCGTCCAAGTCGCCGCGCTGATTTCAAAGCTTTCCCAAGATAACGAAACTGCTACACATCGATATAATACAGGGATAAATCACTGTCAAAAGAACAGAAAAAGAGCACGACAGAATCATAAATAATAAGATAGTAGACAAAATTTAAATATATAAATTATATGAAAAAAACTCGCGCAAATATGAGACAAAAGGATGGTGATAATATAATGAAAATAACTTCCGTTTTATATAAATTACCACTCACTGTATATTTCAGTCTCGATATCGCATCGCCTGTTTAACTCGCGCAACATAACACGAACACGTGGCTCTTGAAGTCATACTACACGTTTTCTTACATGAATGAGCAAAAAAAGAAAGGAATTACTTACTTAGCTGAGGTATCTTCAAAACGAGGTCGACGTTATATTTGTCACAATAAAGACTACTTTTACTACCTGTAGAACGCGAGAATGTGGCACATGTTTAGAATAATAAGACGTAATCGAAGATTTTTGTGTGTTCATAAATAAATCGGTCTTTTATAACTTACTTTAAAAATATAACGAAATTTTGTTGTCTCATATACAATTTCAAAATACAGGCTTATTTACAGCTAGATATAGAATTTTCGTTGATGAAGTTGCGCAAACGCCACCAACGAGTATCAACGCAATTTTGACAATATTCATCAGTTATACGGAAATAGTCGATACCGATATCATAAGATAATCGTATATATATATATATATATTATGTTCAAGATGAATCATTTTTCAAAAGTTCCTCTCACATAATCATACTGATAAACCGAATACGCGGTAAATACTGCGCGAGCGCAGACAAGGTTTTCACGAGGTAATGGATACCAGGACACTGCATTATCAAAAGATCATTAGCAGAAGCTGATCTTTTCCCTCTAGATATATATCTCTCTCTCGCTCTTTCTCTCTCTTATTCTTCAACCGCCGATTATTATATTCTTTCGCATTTTCCTTTTATGTGCCTGCTGTTGTTCTGTCTTTATTAGCACATGTTCGATTAAACTCGTAGCTTGATCAATTATTGCTATGTTACACACGTATGAACGCGATCGTGAGTATATCGAAGGGAAACAACAAAAGAACAATTGTCCAAAATAAATTCGCACGAATATGTATACTTGTTACGATTATATAGGAACACAGAGGGAGAACGAGAGGGCAGAACTTGCAGTTGGAATGAGGGTCAAACATATAGCGACAAGAGAGACATGAAGAGTAAAAATCAACGCAAGATATGAGAAAACAAGTGAAAGGTAAGAAGAAAAAAGAACAGAAGGAAGATCAAGTAAATGCAGAAACAGCAAGAACAGAAGCTTCCGAGAAAATCAAAATATGAACGAATATTAAACGAAAGGGTAAATCGAATCGCTACTGTACCAATTAAGATATCGAGGTTCCATCAATAGTTGACACAAAAATTTGGAACGTTGACTGGATGAGAGGCTTGTTGGCTTCTTGGTTGACTAGCTGAGTGGCTGACTAGCTGACTAGCTGTCTGGATAGATGGCTAGATGGCTGGATACCTAGCTGGCTGGCTGGCTCGCTGGCTGGCTCGCTGGCTGGCTGGCTGGCTGGCTGGCTGGCTGGCTTAACGTCCGATGAGAGATTCGGGTCGAACGTCGCGCAAACTCTCTACACCCTCTTTCTTCTTCGCTTTCCCTCTTGCCCTCTCTCACTTCCCTTTTCTTCCTTCTCGTTTCCTTTCTCTATTTCCCTTTCTCCTATAATCCCTTTTTCCATATATACTTGCTTTTTTTATAAGTACCCTTTACTTCCCATCATATCTCTCGCAAACATGTACCTTAACTCATTATAGCAAGCCTGTCTTATTTCTCTTATTACGTTCACTTCTTTCACATTGTATAATAAAGGTGGAGATAAGAGTGTATGAAAATATTTATTTTAATCCTCGTGAAATGGACGTTGTTATTCATACCATGCTCCAAGTTTTCCTTCTTTCTTTTACCTATGGTTAGTAGAATTCATTTTTGACTCTCTGTTTTTCAATATTTATCCGACAACAGCATTCGTAAATAATAAATGATTAAATGAATTTTAGAAAGCAAGAGAGTCGAGAGACCGAGTAAGAAGATGTCAGCAATTAAGGACAATATCTGTGGATAATTGTTACGGGTTACAAAAAAATTTAGAAAAGAAGAAAGAAAGAGAAACAAATATGCATATCCGAAGTCGAAATCGTAAAACAAAAAATACGGAATTTTTTATATAGAATAAACGTTTTCGATTATTAATATAACTTTGATGATCCGAATTTAAGGGTAGGAAAGTTATTTTAGATAGAAAACAGAAACATCTTGTTTCCCTCAAGTTTGATGAAAAGATAAAAAGAGAAATAGAAAAATAATCGATTCAAAGGATCGATTCGTTAGATAGATTATAATTGATATTTCAAGTTATTCAAATAACCGATGCGTCGTTCTACCTCGCTTCTGCTCTTCTCGTGAAACGATACCGATATCTCGTTGATATATTATTTGCTCGATGAAAAACAGAATAACATTTATTTAGTTTGATTTTGCAATACAATAATTATCGACAGTGAAAAACTGAATACAACTCTTTCGTTTTGCTATGTTAATTCAAATGCGCAACCGAAATGCGTTCCTGTCAAGTTTGAAAACCGAAAAAAAAATTGAAGATGTCCTGATAGAATTACTCCAGTTTGAGCTAATAGTTACATAATTTTGAATTTTACACTTGATCGTCATTTTAAATTATTATTTCATCTTATTGTTCATCTATCTCGTACCACGAGAGCAAGCAGACATTTCTCGATTTTGTTCAACACAGAGAGAAACAGTTCGAAGCAATGAATGTTCGTTTAAGAGTTTATTTACAAGTGGCAACAAAAATACTATCACCTCTTCCTGTATGATTATAGTATGTTAATATCTTCGTTAGATAAACAGGCACGTCAGAAAGAAATTTCGATCGACGTATTCAGCATAAGATTATTGCTTGTTCTTTTTCTTTTCTCTTCGTTCTTTCATTTCTTTCTTTTTAAATAGAAACTTTGTAAAATCATACGCAGAACTACAATCTAAAGTTTGTCTCTACGATTCGCGAGCATTTCCACTGAACGCGAATTGCGTCATAATCAATTTCATTGATCGATTCATACAACGTGAACAATCAATCGACGAGATCGAAGAATCGGAAAGAACCAGTGAATATTCCTCTTTTTTAGCCAATAGTAACCGGATATTAAACAAAAACAACGTGTACCAGATCAACGTGGTTCATGAAGGGAAAACTTTATAATTCAAACTCATATGAGCTCATTTACGATGGAAAATATGTATAATTTTCAACAAATTTCTCAAACAAGTTCATTTACCAGTATTGGCATCGTCCTAGAACAGGTGAGCTTTTCTTTTGCGAAGCACTAAGGCGAACAACGTGAGCTGTTTTAACATAATATTTCCTTCTATTGAGATTCAACATCTTTCGAATATACTACGATATAACTTCATCCAAGATGTTTCTTATATATAATACTCTTTCACGAGTGTTACAAATATTTATTCCCTCATAAATACATCAAAGCTCCCGTCGCCTCCTTGTACCTGTATGTCATCAAAGAAAAACATAAAAAATTTACTCAACGAAACACGTGTATGTGCATACTGATGATCATGACGACTGAATAACCCTGGTACTACGTCAGCGGTTGATTCAAGTTCAAAAGTTGGAGAAAAGAAAAGATACAACATCAAAACGAGTTTTCAGAATGTGAGACGAGGGAATAACTTTGTCTGCTCTCGCTTTTCTTACGAATATTCCACTTGTTGCGTAAAACAGTAAACTGTATCGAGTATTTATCATACGCAGAAACTAAAGTAACCACTATGTGGTCAAATGAAAAACAGTACAGAACTGAGTGTGTACATGTACGTATTTGTCGGCGCGCGCGCATCAAAGATGAAAATGTATGGAGAGATTTAAACGTGGTATGGATATGGGCATCGATTCGAAATTCTGAACATTAAGCGTGCACGTGTTTACGGACGCACACACGAACAAGTGTGAGGTACACGCGCGTGCAGATATATTTGACAATGAGCGAGTAGCGCGATGTAACAAAAAATGTCCTACGTAACGATAGTCTAGGACAACGATGGTTCAGTGGTCGTCCATATCATGAACACGTTGACGTTTCGTCGATGGAGGTTGGTGTTCAGGTGGTTCAGGACTTTCGACAATGGCGAGCGGTGCCGGTGATCCGGGAGAACTATCCGATTCCTCGTGTGAACGCTTCGCAACTCCGACGCCTGCGTCGGGACCAATAAAGCTTCCACTGAATGTGATGGTACAAAATGACAATCAATTTCAATAAATCAATAGAAAAATACAGCAAGGAAAATATTGAGTACGGACGTACCTATAATTATACGTAGTCTGTACAATAACAGGAGCTGGACTATATTGACCAGCTGGGGAAAGAGAATGCTCTTCTGTAGTATTTCCAGATACGACGTACTTATCTAAAAAAAATATCATAGTATATTTAAAATGATAGATACTTTTATGTTTGACGACGACGGTAAGATATAAACGTAAAGCCGTGGACATACAAAGAGTGGTAAGCGGTAAGCGGCAACATCAACATTTGGTGTATTGATGTTGCCTATACCATCACTTATTTTACTTCTTTCTGTATGTCCACGGCTTAAGAAACTACCGGTAAGGGAGCGGATACAACTTGTAGGATCTGAAAAGAGCTTTTTCTCTAAAATGAAAAATATAAAAAAAACCATAATAAAAACACTATTACCTTCTCTGGTTGTATCACCACTAACACCGTTCGTGACAACAGTAATCTGTTGCATTAGGCGACCTTTGTGAGATGATTGACTTGAGGATGCATAAGGATGACCAGGTGATCCTGGTGCGGACTGACTAGTCAATTGACCAGCCGGAGAAGATACAGTGCTATCTGGATACGATTCTGGTCCTGGCGAAACTTCTCTGCTAAGACATTCTGGTGTCATCAAACCGCTAATTCCAACATGAGACGGAGAAGCAGGTGCACTTCTATATGATTTCAAATGTTACAAGCATTAGATTAGGATTTTTAATAATTGGTATATATGGAACTGGAAAATAAAGATACTTATAAAATTTATCTACCTGGATGAAAGTCCAAAAGGAGCCCGAAAACATGGAACTCCACGTTGTCTTCTTTGTCTAAATGCTTGTTCTATAAGTTTTGCTTCCGATTGAGGATCTATTCGCCAAAAAGATCCTTTACCTGGTTCTTCTTGGCTCCTTGGTACTTTGATAAAATAACGATTCAATGAAAGATTATGCCTTATTGAATTTTGCCATCCCTTATCTGCAGTTCTATAATATGGATAATTCTTGGTAATGTAAGAATAAATGCCAGATAACGTAAGCTGTTTATCTGCAGCAGATGCTATTGCCTGAACGATTAACTGCGCATATGAATATGGAGGTTTAGAATCATCTTTCGGAGGACTACAATTCGCTGTTGTACCGGGACTTATTTGTCTATTAGAACTTTGTCCACCCTCGTGTCTCTCCATATTAGAATTTTGTGAGTCATTTGCAACAGCAGCTGCATACACAGCCACCATCTGTAGATCTGCTGATATGTTTCTCCTTCCTTGTCCTGCACGTGGACTTGCAGGACATGAATTAGCAGCACTGATTGTTCCAGTAGGAGAAGGGAATGGGCTACTATAGCCTGCATCCGGAATATTAATACGTAAAGGTGGTAATGGTGCTCTATGTTTTGGAGGAGAGCGTACACATACATTACTTTCTTCTTGTTCATCTACTAACGATTGAAATACAAGTCTTATATTTGTACTTGGAAATCTCAATGTACATCTGAAACAGAAGAAACATGCAACTGATCAAAGAGAATAAAGAAAGAAACAAATAAAATATCTGAGAGAAAGTGCAAAGAACAAGTAAAGCTCTTAAATAAATTCTCTGCTTAAAATTGTTTGTATGGAATATCACAAGACAATTTTTTATTGTTATCACGTATGAAACTATGAGATATAATTTGAAAAAGACAACATCGCCAAATGTTGAGGCTATCATAAGTCATGACTGAAAAGAGACTGTATAAAAACCGTATAACAAGTTTGCCAGTGGCATGCGAGAAACGTGCAAGAAAGGTTAAGTCGGCTCGATAAAGCTCCGAAAGATATCTTACGTCTTTGGTAATCGGAACTCAGCCGCACTCTTTCGTTGGAAAATTCCATCAACAAAAACACCATTTTTACCATTGCAAACCATAAAAAAATACGGGTGATCATAGTAGATTTCAAGGTGTCGTCGTGAGATAAAGCTGGAGTGGCCCATGTTGACGTCGACCTCACCCTTGCTGCTGTTACGTCCGATAGTGATACTATGCTGTCTAACCATGTATTCAAACTCGCGACCCTCTAACCGTGCAATCGGTGCACCTTTTGCTTCCGGGTTCCACTGCATCTTCGTCGGGCTGGCCGGTGCCGACTTCAGTGCCAGAAGGGCCCACGCGTCGCTCTCCTGAGTACGGGAGTACGTAGTAGACATAGCACCGAGTAAGCGAACCCTCCTTTGGGATAGAATGAGAGAGGGAGAAAAAGGAGAAGTAGACAGATATAGATAGATAGTCAGATAGATAGATAAATAAACGAATAGATAATTAATCAGATAACTAGATACATAGATGCGGATAGAGAGCGATAAGTTACCGCCAGAGGAGGAAACAATCCTAAAATTACCTTGTATATGCACACCTTGCAAACTATAGGACCGAGGATTAGGAAAATAAACGGATTGATTAGAAGATTACACCAATTAATATCAACGATAACGCGAGGAACCACGTGAAATAGCATATGAAATTCAATTTATTGAAATAATCAGTTGCCGTACAAATTCGACAAGCAGCCAATCGAACAATCAATCGATTAATCGACTGATTAACTGATCGTCTGACAAATTGATTCGATTGATCGATCGGCCGGTCGATTAGTCGACCGGCCGATTGATTTTAACGTAACGGTGCGACTGAGCAAACTAATTGAATATCTAATGATTAATGATTAATCGAATTATTAAACAAATATGTATGATAATTACAAAAAACATAAGAATCAATATATGAATTATTCATTATAATTTCTTATGGAAAAGATAGCATCCATACACAGATGAAATGAATGGATAAAAATATACATACATATGTATGCCGTAGTATACGAAACGAAATTTGTACAATCAACTTATATATAGCTGATATCACATTATTGTTTTTTTTTTTTTTTATTGATCCGTAAAATGAAATTTAGTATTAAAAATAAAAATTTTTATACATTTCCTAGAAATTAATTGATACATATTTGTCTATTATATTTCCTCTATGTTCTTTTTATTTAACTTGTCATATTTTTTCTAGTTCTTTTCTGCTGGTTCACATCGTAAAATCTATTCAAACTAAATATAAGCGTAACTTTTCTTCTAAAAATACTGTATTTTCTGCTTATTCTCAATTCGAAAGATAGGGACTAAATACCACGTGATGTAACGCGCGTTGTATTCTTCGATTTGAAAATGAAGTAACGTTAGGATGTCAAATAAAGCAAAGTCTTTAATATGGTTGTTGAGGTTAATGACGTATAATTCGAATTTGTCGATTTACTTTGATAGAAGTTAGTAACATCTACAGACATTGTTATAGTAGGGTCAAAACATCAATTATGATACAAATGACGTTTTGATGTTAATTTGAATTTAGCTAATGCGCATATATCCGAAAATATGTTAAATACAACGTATCCTTATGTGCTTATTTGCTTGTATAACAATAACCAAGAATGAACAAGCAAAAAACACAATATATGTGAAAAACTATGAATGAGTATTATCATTGTATTATATCAAACGATTCTGTTTGTTAACCAACAGTGATACAATTATTTGTCTGTTTGTTATACAATCCGGACGTGCAGTCATGAACGTTCAAGAATACGTTTGTGCCAATGACAAAATCAGCGACCGTTATAACGACGATGTTTATGGTCTCGTAACTCAATTGAGCAGGCACATATTACAGGCATATCGATCCTCTCACCGAAATGTACAGTTTACTTATGATCATGATATCAAAATAATTAAACACCTACGAATCAAAGCTTTTGAAATATTACTGAAAAAAAGTGATCGCTTGATCCCTAGTCAAGGTGATGTTAATACCTGATTATGCTAGATGTGTTTCATATATTTATTTAACTTTCAATTCAGCCTTTCTTTAATCTCACTCATATCCACAGATTATGAAGCACTTCAAAAGATAGATCCACTTTTAGAACTACAAAAGCATGCTTTTGCATTGAAATTGAAATTAAACCATTCATACAATGCTAATATGCTAGAACATTTGTTGGAAAATCTTGAAGAATTCCCTTGTGGTGAACTACCAGTATTTTCTATTTTGCAGCTACTAATGCAATTAAAAAATTGTAACATTAATCCTGAACCATTAACGGTAGGATTTAAACTTTTTTATTTGGAAGGAAGATAGATTTTTAGAATTTCATAAATTTATTAATACATTTTATTGCAATCTGTAGAATATATTTTATTTTGACAAAGCAAATCCTGCTTTTCCTGAAATCACATACAATAATAATAAAATACCGCCATTTCAAATATACCCAATGGAATGTTTCATATCATCGGATAAATTTGAAGCAACACTTGAGAGATACCCAGTTAAAAGAATTGCACCTACAAATATTATGAATGAATTCAATTTTTTGGATAATTCAATAAAATCCAAAGCTATAGTTGGGGTTGAATCCATTGAGTAAATTATATAAATAATATTTTATCCTTATTTTCAATTAGTCTTGTTGTATATATATATATATATACATATATATGTGTGCGTGTTTTTTTCAGCATGTCTACTGCATGTGATTTTATGTCCAATCATATATTTGATAAAATATCATCACATATGCTTTTACGCCCAAACCAACAGTATACAATAAATTCTGAACTTAATTTACATATTTTACAAAATAATATGGTAAGATATAGCTTTTAAACCTTATATTAAATATATGTTATGCAACAATTTGAGTTAAATATGAATTTTTAAATAAATGATGAATCTGTTTAAAATTCTTCTTGGGATGATTTATTTTGTAGATTGGAAGCAACTGCGAAAATATATGCAGCTTTCCTTTGGAAAGAGAAGACACAACAAATTATTTGTATCTCCCTTTTGTACAGACAAATACAGATGAAAACGAAAGTATTATAGATACATGGAAAGTTTTAGATCAAAGTGTTATCAATGAATCAAATAGTACTATGAACATTTGGAATCATATATGGAATCAAATCAGTGTTACTAATACTCTACCAACTGTAGATCATCAAACATGGGAATGCTTTGGAGAGATACAATCTATTAAAGAATTGATGTTTATAACAGATACTCCAAAGGCATCAATACATCTAGAAAAAGTTAAGCAAATGAATGATTTATTTATAATCTCGAAAAAAGTAAGTTGCTATGAAACATACATATTGAATGTAATATAAATTATTTACAGTATATAAATCCAAATATTCATTTTATCTTCAATAATTATTTCTTAAGTAAAATATATATTCAAGCATTTTATTACTAATCATGTATTTCATTACTTACATGTTTGCTCAATGTAGTTAATGAATTCTTCGCTTCTTTTGGAACAAGTGTCAACCAAAGAATTCATATGTGATGTAAAATCAATGTTGCTGGGAATAGAATCAAATTCCTTTGAGTATAGATGTGCTGTATGTGTTTTAATTAATTTTAATGAGAAGCAACAAAAATATCTTTAAAAAAAAATTCGCTTTTTAAATTATTTATAAACAATTTTTTAGACAGGATTTATCTTACGAAGAAACATTAGTGTATATGGTATAAGTCCAGAATCAATAAAGAAGATTTGTCAAGAAGCTATTAATTGGGGTAATTGTTTTAAATTCCTGTGGAATCTAATTATGCACAAATCACAAGGTAACAAATTACCACAAGAAGGACTAATATTTAAGGTTTGTAACAAAATTAGATAAAAAATTTAAAAAATAAATAGATTATTATATTTATACTATTATTATTTTATAGGCTCTATGTACAAATATCAAAGAATTATTGCTTTACTATCAAGCAGTACTAATAAGAATTTTTACACATGAAAAAGAATCGGAGGGAGTATTAAAAATATTTCAAAGAGTACGTTCTGTGGCTAAATTAATCACTAAAGTTGCTAAAGTTTGTGAACCTTACAAAGAAAATCAGTACATGTCCCGAGAAGGAAGTAGTATTCTTACTAGAATTTATAATGAAGCAATTAAAGTGACAGATGCCAAAATTGCTTTGGTATTTTATTCATTATTAAAATCTTGCTGTGAAGTTTATTTTCGGTACGTATTATAGAATGTAATGAACATGGTGTATCCACGACACCAGGTGTTTTTCTATCGTTCTTATTTCCATTTATCTGTATATTTTATTTCATTATGTAATCTGTTTACTTTCGAACATGGAATGTTGGATAGTATAATTAAATTGATTGTAACAGATTTTTACAGAAATGGATATTTGAAGGTATATGCGACGATATATATGGAGAATTTATGATAAAAACGCGTCCACAATATTTACGTAATAGAAGTCACAAATTTTGGACAAAAAGTTTCAGCATTTGCAATGATGAGGTGCCAGGTTTTTTGAATGATCTAGCTGAATCAATACTTCAATGTGGCAAAACAGTAAGACTTCTAAGAACTTGCGACTCCAAAGTAAGCATACTTGATATATCGTATTGTAGTTAATTCTACTACAAACAGCATATTGTACTGATCTCTATATCGTGAGAATTTAGAATCCAGTATGTCGTGTCTGTGTAACTGAGCAACCAGAAATAAAAGTTTGCTTAAGCATAATGTCGTTACGCGAGCAGTCATCAAGATATCGAGAATATGAAAAAAAAGGTCAAGCTGCACTTGGTTCGATACTTTCTCTTTCCACGGCTATCTTAAACCAGAAGCAATTAGAAAAAGAAATGTCAAAAATTACTATACTTTCAGAACGTGATATATTATTGAAACTTCGTGGTAAGTGTGCTTTTATTAGTAACTAAATATAAGTAGACGCATTGTTGCTACGAACGTTAGTTGTTACAAAATTATTAGAAGACAAAGAAGAACCAGGGGACACAGTAACAACAGTAACACGAGTAAAACAAAATGTTTTAACAAGTCCACAAGAACAAGTACTTACAAATAACTTACAATCGAATAAGGCTGAAGAAATTGAGTTATCAAACAAAATACAATTAGAAATCGAACATGATAAAGAAGAAAGTAGAATAAAGGAAACATCAAAATCCTTAGAACGGTATTACAAATTAATAATTTGCTATATTATTAATATTCAAATTAAATTAAAAGTATAAAATTATAATTTTAAACACTTACAGGACAATTGTTTGGAATTATTATGAAGGTTTAGCTAATGATATTAATAAACGATGTATTCGTTCACAATGGCGGAAAAAAAGAATNGAAATTGTATAATGAAAGAGTGGATACATTAAGTAGAGCAAACCAAGAATCAAGAAACGAGTTTTTAAAAAAAACTGAAGGACATAATCGTGCAATAACTTCAGATTTTTTTTTACTTGAAACTCCAATCTCACTTGAAGATGAAAATAAGAATTATACGAATACATCTTATCAAACATCAAATGTAATGTCAATACCGTCTACTCAAATTAATCAAGATTCAAGGCAAAGTTCTTCACTTGAAAATTACGCAAATAAGAGAATAATAAGCAACAATAATGAGAAACACGAATTTCATAATTTCGAACATTTAGAAACACTAAATACGAATCCGATCTCAAAAGTTTCATCAAATAAAAATACAACAAATAAGCAAATGAATGAGATTTTAGAATGCCTATCAGTTCATCGCACACAGTCATCAGTAACAGAAAGACCCACTCTTTTAAACGTTATGAAAATCGATAATATTGCAGAATCTCAAATTGACGGCGTATCTATGCGACCATTAGATTATAATATGACGCCAAATAACAACGAACTTGATATACGTCAAATCGAATTTACCTCTGTTACGCATGAAACAAATGAAACGGGTACTCGTTGCTCCCAAATTATAGCCATCACAAATAAAGAAAATGACTTAGAAACACCGATGTCATGTACAACGGATAATTTTACTACTTCATCAGTACAGAGCCCCATTTCAACATATAATTTAGAAGACTCATCTCCTTCGGAAATTTCATCTACAGTAATATCATCGAGTTCGACTCAGTTAATTACGAAATCATCTCTTGCCATAAAAGGAGATTCAACATTTTCAGATTTATTTGAATTGGCTAGTGATGAAAGAAGTAATAACGCATCGCCAGTAATAGCTCCTTTGAGTATTACCGATGTCGAGATAATTGATCATATTTCTCTTCAGGCCTATTTAGAAAAGTCGATTCGTATTCCTCTCAACGTACAGAGCCGTCTCGTTAACAATGCTATTATCAAATATTTTTTGGAAGCAAACAACTTGCTCTCACATTTGCATAGTTTACGTAGTTATTTCTTTTTACTAAATGGGGAATTTGCAAAGAGCTTAACAGATTCCCTGTATTCTCGTTTATATGAAATCTCAATACCTGTTGAACTATTTAATTCCGCTACTTTGACTAATCTTCTAGAACGAGCACTCGTTAATTCGTTTAACAATGTTTATATTAATTCGGAACTTCTCAATCTCTCAGCAACGGACACGCCAGCTCAATTACACGTAAATTTTTTATCTTACGCTGCCGTTCTTGTTATAAAATTATACTTTTTGGATATATATCGTGAAGTTTCATTTTCTTCAACGAAATCAATACATCTTATGATGAAATCTTTACAGATATCAGATCCAGCTGCATTGGATTGTCTTACTCTCAACTATAAGATAAATTGGCCACTTAATATTATACTTGATGAGGCAGTCATGCAACAATACAGTAAAGTATTTAAATTTCTAATAACAAGCGGTCGAGTTTCGTGGGTGTTGCAAGAGGACTTTAATATTATGAAAAGAGAACGAAAAGCAATTACATCAGAACAGTATCATAAGGTATCATCATATCTTATGACTTCTTTTAGAAGTTCTAATACAATTATTAATCATAATTTGTTTTAGCTGCAGTTATATAGGCATTCAATGACACAATTTATGAATGCGTTGCATAATTATCTAACGTGTAGCGTATTACACGCAAGTTGGGCTGAATTTGAAAAAGATCTGGAACATTCTTTAACTGTAGATCAAATTTATATGGCACATGTAAACTATATAAAACGCATACTATCAAGGTATTTTTTTCTCGATTAAAGCGAAAAATATATACGAATGTAAAATGTATTAATTATTTTTAATGATTGTTCTTTCCAGATGTATGCTGAATAATCGTGGAGAAAAAGTACGCGTATGTTTAACCAATATATTTAAAGTCATTTTGAAATTTCATAACAGAATAAGNGAGCATATATGTCGCATGTTGCATTTAAGTTAGCCACTAGCGGGTACCAACCACATTTAATGCATTTCCTAAATGCTCTTAATATAAATCCACTGTATGATTTAACCGCTAAAATTTGTCGTAACACTGTAGGCTCTACAGAGCCTTAATATAATACTATACATCTTCTTTCCTTTCATTTCAAATTTAAGAATTTATTATGCCAATATCCTCACTGCTGTAATCTTTACATTTTTTGTTCTTCTCAAAGTTATTGTACGTACAAATAATTAACAACAAACAAAAAATTCTTCATAAAAAGTTTTTGAAATATATTCTTAAGAGATTAATGATTGCTTTCGTTATCAAAATTGGAAAGAGCAAGGATAAATCATATGAAACAGCATTTTCGATAAAAATTATTACACAACCGCAATCAATGGTTTATTTTTAGTAAGTACATTGACACAACGTAGACATAGACCATCTTCCTGACTTTCAGGATATCTCCTACAACGTTCGCACAACTTCTCCTGAATGTCGTATAGTTGGATTTGTGTTTCATTGATAGTATGATTTTCAATTAATGTAACCGACGACAGTTGTAATATTTCACATAATTCAGACATTGATGGTTTTTGCTGGTCGTGAAGAAGCTACGTAAATAGAGAAAGTATAAGTCAGTGCACACATTCATATAATATCGAATGTTCACTCAATAATATACAAAATATAACTTTACTTTCTTTTGTATAAATAATACTCACAGAAAGCAAAACAAAATCTTCTTTTGTAGCTTCTATAATGCCATATAATTTCCATGTAGTTTTATCAGCGACTTTTAAAACATTATTTCTCAATCGAATTGCCGCATCTATGTATTGTGCAATTTTTGAATCATTCCATGACTCTGATATTTTATATTGCGTACAGTGCAATGGTATCGAAGCTGTATATTATAATTAAGATTAAGTTTAATTAATAAAAAAGTGTCTTGAAATCTCATGTTTCTCATAGAAAGGGACTATAACATACAGATATTTTCGGGATGATATAACCATGCTTCTTCTGCTAGATGAGGTAGAATTGGTGCAATGGATCTGATAAGAACATTCAGAATTTCTTTTATAACTTGCACAGCTGCAGTGCGCATCGAAGATGTTACCTCGTCACAATAAAGTCTATCTTTTATTATAGTACAGTAAAGACCTGATACATCATTTGCTATAAAATGCATAGTCGTTTTACCCGCATGATGATACTCATAGTTGTTATAATGTTGCTGCATCTAATGACATATTAGTTTGTAATATAATACAGTAATATGTTACAGTAATATTTCTTAATTAAAGAATAAGATCAAATTACCTGTTCATTATACGAATATAATAAGTACAAAATGTATTTATCAATAATTCGATATTCAGGTTTGCAATTTATATCCGGATGATTATGTAAATTACCCAGAAGGAAGCGCAGTATTAAACGAAGTTTGTTAATGCATGTTTTACATTCATTGAGTAAATTTTTTGAAACCGGCACTTGTGTATGTTGGGAACTGTGATTAGCTACCCACCATCTAGATGAAATGAAATTATTAATATGTTACCATTATATTACAAAATTAAATTTTAATACCTTAAAACATCGACACCATACGCTGGATTTTTCTTCAAGTTAGTTCCACCTAACAAAATTTCTTCTGGATTTATTACATTTCCTATTGATTTTGACATTTTTAAGCCCTTTTCATCGACTGCAAATCCATGTACAAATAAATCACTAAACAATAAAAAAAAGCGTTTACATTGATACAGCCATTTTTTAAACATTTTATATTCGTTTTATTTACCTATAAGGTGGACATCCCTGTAAAGCTACAGATGTTATTAGGGATGATTGAAACCAACCATTGAATTGATCATATCCTTCTAAATAAAGATTTGCTTTTTTGTCTGGTAAAACCATTGACCATGAAATTCCACTATCAAACCAAATGTCCATGATATCCTAAGAAGGATTTATGTTAATGAATGATATATTGAAACTTTACTTTTTTCAATCTTGAAAATTTACTGAAATTTACATTTCCTTTTACTATATCGTCCGGATCAATATTCAATTTTTTAATTGTGTCTAATCCTATTAGATCTCTTACAGAATATTCCCACCAGCAATCAGGACCATATCGATCTATCGAATCGCATAAACGTTCAACTAATTCTCTAAAATGGAGGAATATAAAGAACAATAAGTAAAAGTGTATACTGTAAAGCCAGTATACTATAAATAACTATATACATATATACGTACTTACTTATTCGTAAATGCTAAGCCTGTTGTTTTGCTATATATTACAGGTATGGGTGTTCCCCAAGAACGTTGTCGCGAAATACACCAATACGGTCGATTCCTTATTCCAGCAAGTAAAGCATTCATAAAAGATGTACGATTACATTTAGGATATACATTCACATTCGCAACGTTCTCCTTATGAAAATAATAAAGAAAACATACTCCTTGTTTTAGCGAAATTTTGTAATAATTTACACATAGAAAAATGTCACAAAATGCTGACTTACAATAATTTTTTCCCTGATAGAATTTATATTAATGAACCATTGATGACTAGCACGAATAAGAACTGGTTGTTTTGTTCGCCAATCATACGGATAACTGTGTGTTAATGTTTCCACATGCAATATATCTTGAGCCAGGAGATTCATCACTTTATCAACTCCCTCTGTTAATACTTCTAATCCATAAAATTCTGGTCCGGCCTCTTCAGTGTACAAACCTTTAGAGTCTACCATGGATAACTATAGCATACCCCATGGTATTATTAAATATTGATATTATATTTAGAATAATACCTAACATTGATATTATACTAATATTATTTGTTACAACCAAGAAAAAATGAACTCACAATGGGAATTTTATTTTTGAGTGCAACTTGAAAATCTTCTGGACCATGTGCAGGAGCGGTATGAACTAAACCTGTTCCCGCATTTGTTGTAACGTGACTTGCAGCTAATAAAGGGCATTTTTGTTTAGTGAAGGGATGAAAGTATGTGCTGCCCTCCAATTCTTTGCCTAATAAAACATATATTATCTACTTATTATCTATGTTAAATTTGAAATAAAAAAATGACAAGTAATATTTAAAAAATACTAATTAACTTTTCGAATTTACCTTCGAAGGATACTATTGGTTTCAAAGGACCAATCTTTGATTCAGTAGCTCCTAATAGTTCTTTAGCAACAATATATAAGTCTCTTTTATCATCTTCAGCAAGACAATATGTAGTATCTGAAGAGAAAGATATAGCTTGGTTAGCCACTAAACTCCATGATGTAGTGGTCCATATTAATGCATATACAGCACGATTTTTAAATGAATTTAACCTTTCTGGAATATCATTAATACGTAGACGAACAGTCACAGCTTTACTTTGATGCTGTTGATTGTATTCTAATTCAGATTCAGCTAATGCCGTTCTGTAATATAAGATATAAAGAGAAAACTGTAAACTTCTAAAAAACTGAAATTAAATTATTCAGTCTTGAATATTTTACCTTGAAGAAGGAGACCAATAAACTGGCATGAAATCTCTAAATATAATATCTTTCTCATATAATTTTATAAATTGATGAAGTTCATTTTTCATATATGATGAGTGACTGGTAAAATAACATTCAGATTCACTCCAATTGGCTGTCACACCCCATGACTGGAAAGCTTGTTTCTGTCTAGCAATAGCTTCTTGAGCATAATTACGGGCTGAATGTACATAAAAAAAGAAAAAAGTAATAATATAATAAATAGAAAGATTTAATGTTAAATATTGATTATATATCATATCATATATGAACTAATAGTGAAAGAAATTTATGATCTAAAAACCTATAAATTATACCTTTTTTCCTGATCTCTAAAGGATCATTTTTACTTTTATAACCTTTAATAGCCTTTAACTCAATTGGTAATCCATGACAATCCCAACCTGGTACATAATGAATTCGATTTCCATTCATAATCTTATGTCTTAATGTTACATCTTTCAAAATCTGTAAGAAGCCATTAAAACAGCTAGAGAAATGCATAATCTAGAAAAGGAATTATTGAAAAAACACAAAACCTTATTGATAACATGTCCCATATGAGGAATTCCATTTGCATAAGGAGGCCCATCGTGTAAAACAAAATCTGGCCCTGAAAGATTTTTCTTTTGCCACTCGTACAATTCAGAAAAACCGCACTTCTATAATGATATAATTAGAAGAATAAATATTTAAATAAACAATGGAATACTTAAGAATATAATGATTTACTTCAGTTAAGCGTTTATCTGCCTCTATTCTTGCTTTCCCATTGAGTTGTACAGGAAATTCGGTTCGTGGAAGCAGGACAGTTTCTGTATATTTTTGTTGTTCTTTTGATGTAATTTCGGTATTTTTCTTAACACTACCGACTACTTCGTCACTTGTTTTCCTTAGAACTTGATTTGTAACTAATGTTCGGTTAATAAGTAATCTATACATATCTACTGAATTTTATTTTGCAGATACAACCATATATTTCGTTAGATAAATACTGCTTTTCTTGAACATTTAAATTAGATCACTAACTTTCGATGTATATTATCATAAACATTTTTAATTGTAAAGATATGATTTTTCTGATAAAAAATAGGCGAGACACATAATATTAAACTGAATACCATTTAATTATTCTTATTATTATTACATACCCGGTATCGCCAACATACATAAGGAACGGAATATATTCTCAGTTATTAAGATTAATACTTGCTCTATTATTTTCCCTTAAGTACTAAAATGACGTTTATTTTATTATTTTTAGAATTAGATTAGAATTTTTAGACTAGAATTTAATATTCGTTAAAAGTGAAGTTTCGGAGAATTTTTCGAAAGAGAAAGTAATATTTTCAAGTGTAGAACGCAAGGGATTTAAGTGTAACATAGGTAGGTTAGTTCGTTCTGGTTTGTCCCCGGCCGATCCAATTTCAATCTTGTGTTTGGTTATTATTAATGGAATATGGCTACGGTTTTCGAAAGTTCGTTCTTATCGAATAGAGTACATCGTGTTGAGGAACGATATGAAGAATCGGCAAACACTTTTGGCAAATGTGACTGCACTAGCTATAGCTATCTTGCATTGAGCGTCATTCTCTTTATGATTGGGACAGCTATTACTATTTTTTCTTTGGACGATATCGTAGGCGGACACATATTTTTTAAACTTGGTCACATGTGGCTTATTGGTCCAATATTCATTTGTTCTGGACTAATGGTAGCTGTCAAATGTATGCTTTACCTGCGACAAAAGTCCGTTATAGAGATGATATTTCATCAACGACAATTGTTCAGAGTAAGTAACTGTTCTTTTTTAATTTTTTCGATATTTGAATAGTTTTTGATTAATTAATTTCCTACGTCCTTGATTTTTATAACGTTTACATAAATTATACATTATATATTATTACCTATGTCATAAAGTAATTATTAGAAAAGTACCGATTCTCGAAAAGTATATATTGTGTATGTTTGCACGTTTTGCACAATTTTCGATGTGTGATCAAATAAAGATCATTCGAATATTAAAGTGCATACAAGATAGTAAATACATTTGGGTTGAAAAATATAGTTAAAATATACAATCGGTGACAAAAATAAATGGATAGGTAGTGGAGATGGGCACCAATGAAGTTTCGTTAGATACGGCTTCTTTACACGAAAATGTAAATATTAATTTCAATTATTCAATAAATAATGTATATACGCTAAGGATATATAATGAATAAAACTTAAATATGTAACACTTATACATTCAATTAAACTTCATTGATACCTATACTTCCATTACCTATCAACTTATTTTTATCTTCGAATGTATTAAATTCAATGAAAATAAACAAATTTATTGATGAATAGTTCAAAATGATTTAATCGTTGAATATAGCATTTACAGGAATTGAGCAGTGCTCGTGGTATCGAACGTATTGACATACAAACTCCAGGTCCACCCTCTTACGAAGCAATCGCTCAAGAAATTTGCAATGAATTACCTCCGCCTTCTTATGCAGAGGCGGTAGCGCTTGTACGCAAAACTATCGAGAGCAGTAAGAATCTTTCATTCTGTTACAAAAGTTTACTATTAACACTATAGCGTTTGTCTTTCTTTTACACTTTAGATACCAAATCAAATAGTGCAAGTGTTTCTTGCGATAGCATCGCTATTGACCAAAACGTCAGGTGTAAACCTTGAAACGATATCTTTTTTCGATCGGAAGACGGTCGCAACAAAAACTGTAAATTATACTTTTGAATTATGAACTATTGTTCATTTTTATTACAAACGTTTATTACATTGAACGTACTTTTTTTCTATTACAAAAGAAATATTATCGCTCGTCCTACCCGTTAAGGGATAAAGGGGAAAGAAGGGTGTACTCGATACTCATAGTCTGTTATTTTATCAGAATGTCGGTGTCAGCAAAATGTCGGATAACTGTTTGATGGATAAAATGAAATTCGCACAATAGTCCAATTGATAAGAGAATATTTCTATAACTGAAATATTCTAGTCATTATATGTAAAAATTTAATTCAATGAGGTCACTATATATGATAAGTTCTTTTTGATCATATAAATCTTTTGTGAATATAATACAAATTATATATATATAAATTTTTACACTATCTTTTATGTATAATATAACGAATTTTACAAATTGAGAAGAAGTTACAATAGCGTGATAGATATTGTTTGTTAAAACATATTCATACAATGTTAAAAATATGATGAATAACATGGTCAATAAGTATTATTGAAACCTATAATGGACAATAATAAAATATTGCCGCAATTTGGGGAAGCTGTTTTATCCTACAAATTATTTATTTGAACTTGATACTCGCAAGAAACGAAGAAAAAACTCGCGTATTTTTGTGTATTGAACGGTTATAATAAATAACGAAAACGAGAAGATATTGAATTTTACTGTTAATAAAATTTGTAAGAGCTATTTGAATGTACATTTACGATGTATTACTTAATCAAAAAGCGAATAAAAGAAAGATGTTTTATACTTCGCATAATATTTATTTTACGATCTAGTACACGCGTTAAAAACAGATCGAAAGGAGCTCGTTAAATGCTTTCTTTAGGTCGCACATATAAACTGTATAATTGTTTATGTGTAGTAGTTTCGTACAAATAATTTTTATAGAGGATTTAGTAAAGAAGAAATTTGAAGAGAAAGAAAGTATAGTGTAAAGAGAGGAGGGGAAAAGAAAGGCAGAGAATAAGGGAAAAAGAGAAAGGAGAAATTTATCTTTCAGGATTGAGCTACGGCCAACATTTCTTCTTGGTGAATAAGATGAGTTGTGTGATTGACAAGACTCATTAATTTTGATAAAGATGCAGCCCAGGCATCCAAAAGAGCAGCTGGTTCTTGGGTTCCTGTGAAACGAACTACACCGGCAGGTCGATCTGTGCGAGCATTTATCACGCCAGTTTCTACTAAACTGCATAGACATGCTTCAGTTTCTTCAACCGGTAAATCCAATAATTCTGCCATGCGAGTTAGTGTAATTTTTGTGTAATATTTTGCCATAATCCTAATGTTCTAAAAGTTAAAGGAGATAGAATAAATATTCATTGCAATTCCGTCAATATGAAATGAAACGATTCTGAGATTTCAAACTCACATGTTCAACGACGCGATTTCGGAGATCAGCCCATCGCTTACGACCTTCTTCAGTCCAAGTACTAAAAACTTCCGTAGCTTTAAGGTCTTTTTCATAAATTTCACACAGTCCTGACCATTTTATTAGTTCTGGATTTACAAAAAGACGTAACAATTCTCTAAAAAAAATTAAGTAAATAAAAACTGACTGTCAGTATAGAAAAGAGAAGATTCTATGCACACATTTAAATATTTTTGTCAAAAGTAAACAAGTAATACTTGTATGTTGGTATTTCATCTAGAAGTTTGTCATTAAGCAGCCTATGGGTCAAATCAGCTTGTTCTGGTTCATGTGGTGCAAGTACAAGATAAAGAACAGCACGTGATAGAGCGGCGTGTCTTTTTTCAGGATCATCTCTAACAGCTGGAGTTTCCAACACTGCTCGATTATGTCTACATAATTCTAAATGCCAGCCTTCATGCCGGGCCAATTCCATCATTAGACTGAAATAAAAAAAATTTTTTCTGCAATAAGTTTCAATTTCATACTCGTTTAGATAGTTTGATAATAGTATACTTACTCATAATATTTCAATTTGAGAGTCTGAGTTTCTTCATCATTTTCATCACTAAAGAATTTAACATTAATTTTCTTTGCTATTATTTGTGTACGCATAAAATCTTTTTTTGCTAAACATAATCGCATTTGCTCTAGGATAAGAGATGCTTTCTCCAAACGTGACATGGTACCATATGTTTCAACCTAGAACAGGTGGTATAGTATGATATTATTATGTTTCAAGTTTAATTGACTAATATGTTTCTGAGAAATTCATACCTGTAATTCCAGCATAACAGCTGCTGCACCTGAAATATCTCCATCCTCTTCTTTGATTTTTGCCAAGCGATGGGTAAGCCTTGCTCTTTCAACTTCTACGTATATCTTCAACAACAGAATTACATTGATTTTTCAGAATGTTTAAAAATACAACTTGAAACAATCACAGGGCTCAAATCCTTTACCTTTCCTTCAGTTACAGCGCGCAATGTTTCTATTAACTTTATTTTTGTCTCTTTATCAGGCATTTTGTCTACGTAGGTGCAACATTCCTGAACCATTTTTGTAACAGCTCGTTTTAACTGAGAACGTCTTTTGGACAACAACACTATATGTTCATTTAGAACAGCCCAGTTCTTTGCTTCTAAACAAATTTGAACAATAGCCACAAGGATCCGTGATGTAGATGTCATATCTGCACTCTAAAAAATACCCAGCATTATTTTCATATTTGCATACTGTAATCAAACATGGTTATATAGTTGCATATAGCAATATTTTAAAAGCTTAACTGTTCGTGTTAATTTTTCTAATGCTAATAATTGATCCAAAGCATCATGTAGCTTTCCTTCATGTGCTAATTTTTTGCATTCTGGAATTTTTATATCGCAGTTGCTGCTATAATCCACCTCCATTTTCACAATTTTATCACAATTCAAATCTCTCAACCTTTATTCAAAGAGGATCATCAATTAAATAATTTAATATTAGAAGTATAAATATATTAGGTATGTAAAAATATTAATTTTACCTTGATTGAAATATCAATTGTAGGAAAACTTCTATTCCAACAAAACCGACACGGTTAATTTTAGCAAATAATCGTTCTTTACTTTTTAAGTTTTATATATTTTCTTTTTATCTATCTCTCTTTATCCAAATATACTAGAGGGGTATAGGAATACTTTCTTTACATATAATTTTATATGTATAATTCACATAAATCTAATATTTCTCCTATCCCACATGACTCAAAACTGATTGTCATCCACCATTTGTAAAATAGCACTAACAAAACTTAAACGAACTCAAACTCATAGGTATATTTCTATAGGGGACTGCTGTTTTAGTCCAAGATCATGATCTCATACTGCTAGTAATTATGGCGCTACGTGTATGAGAAGTCATTCACTTTTTTTCATTTACTGAGAAAATGTATTTATTTTTCCACAGTAATTATATAGAAAAAATAAAATGATAGTAAGAGTAGTTTGGTATTGATATTATACTTTATTAGGACTAGAAAATAAAATAATTTCTTGTTCCGAATTCGTCCCCAAAATATAAGATTATTTTAAAGCTTCACGCACTTCTTGTCTTAACATCAATGTAAATCGCAATTACTTATCGTGAGATTCGAATTTCCCTAGATGTAGTACAAATATGACAACATTCAACTTTGGTACCAGCATATTAGCAAATATTAGTGTTCTAATTTGCTGAAATTATTAAGAAAAGATAATACTAAGAAACGATACGTTGCCTTGATATATTTGTCTTATACACATATTTATTTTGATAAAGAATTAATATATCATGGATCTGAGTCCCTGTGTGACATACCAAAGTGAATATTTATAAAATCCAATAAAAATTATTAAGTCTGTGAAACGTGTTTTGTGCATGAAAATTATTCATTTCACTGAAATAATTTAAGATAACGTTAAGACATTCACTTTTTACTCAATTTTTTTGCTTTTATGTAATTTATCCTTTATGGCAATTTTATATTTTATTTCAATCTTGCATAGTTTGGTTAAGTTCCAATGACATAATCTTTCTTTCTTGACAAACATATAAAATTGTAATCGAACATACACAATGTCCGAGAAAGAAGGAAATGATGTAACTATAACTGAAAAATCTGAGGAAATGGCAGAAAATTTAACAAATGAAGATGCACCTGCTAGTCTTGAAACAATACCTTCGGAAACACCATTAGTGCGAAATGGAGTTCAAGTTGCTTCAAAGGATAGAGCAAAAAGTAAAAGACTTGCTATTTGCAGAGAAGATATAATATTAAATTTAAACTTAACAAGCTCAGAGTCAGTGCAAAATAATTATCTTATTGATATTTGACCAATTTTTCAGTTGATATTTTGTTGAAAGCAACTGGAAACGCACCAATAATGAAACAAAAGAAATGGTCTGTCAGTCAAGATTATTGCATTGGTCGAATTTCCGATTTTATCAGAAGATACCTTAAATTAGATTCTAATGAAAAACTGGTAAGTGTTAAGTAAGGGTTATATCTACTCTAGAATTTGTAATGTTTTTACATATATAAATACATTTTTTTCTTTGTTAGTTTCTTTATGTAAATCAAACATTTGCACCTGCGCCAGATCAGGTAGTAAAAAACTTGTATGATTGTTATGGTGCAGATGGAAAATTAATACTTCACTATTGTAAAAGCCAAGCTTGGGGTTAAGAGTTGCTTCGAAATACAATAATTTTATGAATTGTCACATAAATATATTACAAATATTTTAATACTTTCATCATCATTTACTTTCTTAAGTATTATATATAAACTCTATTCAATAAGTATTCAATGAGTATTTCAAATTTAATCATGGATAATATAACAGATTTCATGGAATATCAGAAAATAAGGTGAAGATACTGTAAAATATTGATTATAACTATTACTATAATTATAGAAAATGATCTATTTTTGTTATTTACTTCCTAATCCTTTTTGTTTTCATCTTCTTTTTCTTTTTCTTGTTTAAAAGTATATATATAATACAAGAAAGAAGTAAATATGTTAAATAAGGAATAGATGATTTATTCTTAAAAAAGAACATTTATAAAAAAAATTGTTCTTTCTCACGATCACCATTTGTATGCATACAAAGCATCATTGAATCGTTCTGTACTAACAGGTTTTATGTGAAATACAATGTGTTTATAATAGTGTAGAACAATTCCATGATATTGTTCACACAAAGAAGTGAAATATCTCGCTTTAAAAATATGATATAATCGAATCTTTTACGTGATTATGTGAATCTTTCTATGTGGAATCATAGTCATCGAATCTATCGACAATTAATTTTGATTTATTGTGAGATATTCGAATAATTGGTGAATGTGTATTGTAGTTTATATAGTGTACTATTTACAATTTGATTCACGTAACACGTCATCCGTTTTCGATGGGCAAGGTACCGATGTTGGTTCTAGCGTGTGTTGTTTGGTATCGTCTTTAATCGGTGTAATCGATGTTTCCGAAAAGGGGTATTTCCAAAGCATTATAGCACCGTCTGCACTTGCCGTAACAATAAATTTATTGTGTGGAGCAAAGATACAACGAGTAATGGCAGCAGCGTGTGCAAGACCCAAACGAATAGTACTAGCGGTACGATATTCCCATAGTTTTACAATAGAATCTTCTGATCCAGTGAGAAAATATTGTCCATCATGACTAATACTTATGGTATTTAAGGTCCCAGCCATTGAACCATCAATTTCCCGAACCAATGAACCATCCAATGTTTCCCAATAAGCTATTTTGCGATCTGTACCACATGTTAAAATTTGAACGCCGGTAGGAACAAAACATGTTGCCATATACATTGTGCTTCCACTCAGCATGAACTTCCTCGTGAAATTTCTAAAGAAAAATATGAGTGAAATCGCGTATTGTATATTAGTTATAAGAGTTATCATAATGTTAAATTCTTTGTTAATGTTGAAGTCTTTTGTGTACAGGGTGTATAAAAAGTGTAAAATCTATTGTAGTATGATTCTACACTCCAGGATCAGCGAAGATTTGTAAAAAAAGTTCGTGCAAAATTGACCTTAAGCATGATTTTTAAGGTTAACATTTTTTTGTTTACACGATGGTATTCCACCTCACCATAGCTGACCGGTATACCAATTTTTAAACAAAATATTTTGAACAAGACGAATAGGACAGAGACCTGCTCTTCACATGCGGCCTCCTTGTTCATGAGATTTGGCGGCAACGGATCTTTTTCTTTTAACGGATTACATCCGTTAAACAACCACAACATCCGATTGAATGTGGTTTTTGCCATACAGAATCAATACATAATCTTGGGGAGGAACTGACGAAGATATAGAAATGCAAGGGGCTATTTAAATAGACAGTAAGAGAAAAAGAAATAAAGGAAGGTATAGAATATGTTATAGTGAATCTAGAGCATCATTAACATTTTTTTCTGGGAGAAGAAGTCATTTGCGACCCATGGTTCCTTTGTAACTTTTGTTGTTCGCAATGAATAGAATTGTGCTACAATAAAAAAGGTTTTGACCTTGACAATCATACTCAGTCAATTTTGCATGAATCTTTTTTTACAGATCTCTACCGATCCAGAAGTGTACAATCACACTACAGTGATTTTCTACACTCTGTACATTAGTTTACAATCTTTTAATTAAATAGGATCAAGTATCCAAATACTTATGCGTGATAGTTCAGGTTTATAATTTTTATGGTTGCCGGATTATTACCTTAAATCCCATAATATACATGTACCATCTGTGCTAGAACTGATCAAACTCTTGTTATCAGGTGAAACATGTAATGACGTTATTGGACCTCTGTGTTCTTTTAGGACTTGCAATAAATGTCGTAATTCAGATTTTGCATTCCATATTCGCACCTAAACGAATGTGTACGTTTCAATAAATCGAAATTGAAACGTTATTCCAACAAAGAATAACAATGAGCATTCTAATTCGAAAATTTAAGGGGGTATAAAGTTTGTATACCTGTCCATCACAACCACCGCTAATCAGTTTATCGTCATCTTTGGTAATAGTGATTGTTGACACAGATTTTGTGTGAGCGCAATTAATCTCGAATAGTAGTTTTCCGCCATTCAAAGCAAATCCTCTTATCGTACCATCGTTCCAAGCTTCCTCCAATAGATTACCGCAAATTAAATTATGCATGATACGTGGCAACATACAGTAATGAACAAAAATATTGGCAGAGATCGAATTTTCCTGTGAAATCTTATGAAATTTGAATTTTAATTACCTACTGTATGATCGATACAACAGTCGTTCTAGAACTGTTTTAGAAATAAATAACAATATTTTGCAAATAAATAAAAAGCGATATAACGAATCGTAACCCAAACAGAAATTTTAATTCCTTATAAGAATTATGCTACTTTTCATATTTTACAAAAAAGTTGAGTAAAGAATTGTATTTTCTACAAATTCACCTAGAAGTTCACGAAATGAGTTTGCTGCGTCAATACTTTTGTTCGTCACCGTATGCTATTAACTTACCCGATATTATAGAACCACCATTACTATTGAAACATATACTGGAGCAAGTAAGATTTGACACGGTGATTCGGAGTAATTCTTTTTGGGTGGCCAACTTCCATATTCGTATGTCATTTTTACTAGCGGTTGCAAATATCTCTGAATTATTGCTACAAAAATAATAGGATTTTTATGCACTTTGTTTCCTCTTTGTATTTTTTATAAAATGCAGATGAGATGATTTAAAACCAAAGAGATGGTTCACTATGGCATTAAAAAATAAGGTCCAAATAATGTAAATAATCCCAAGTTGTATAAAAGTATCATTTAGAGGCTATAAAAATTAACTGCTAAGGGAACTATACAGGTAAATTGAAGGCAAATGGATGCAAGCGATTTTTTCTCATATAACTGTAGTATAAATTCAACCTAATATTAGTGACAAGACACTGTTGTTATGTGTACATTATTAGACTTTATTTTTAGCTCGTAAAATGTTATAAATTGTTTATCTTCTGCTGTAATGGATCATTGTCGAGTATGACAGGTTGTAAAGATAAGCCTAATGCAAATCTAAAACTATCTCAGTTATTTATATCTGCAATAAACACATTTTCTAGCATTAGCACTTTTTTAGAATATGTTGCTTTGCATTTTACGTCACTTTTCTCGCAGAACGTTGCTTACGAAAAAGTTGTTGATGCTAAAATGATGCAAGTTGTTTCTCCAAATCTCGATACTCAAATTAAATGATGAAACTCATTAAAAATTTGTGTATATGTCAAACAAAGAATATGATTTAATTTTCATAGACACCCCACCTGCAACTTTTTAATATTTCTGAATTTTAAATATAATTTGCTCGACATAAGAAAAGTATCAGTTACATCTCTGCGATTTTAAGTACCTCAAATAAAAGTAGCTTGTTAAATGTGGAAACAAATGATTTACCTTGGAAATGCTAAATCATATATCGAACTGGTGTGACAAGTGACGATTAAACGCATCTGAAAGCTTGATAGTTCGATCTCATAAATCTCACATAAGGCAGTTCCTACTAATACCAAATTGTTTTGATAGCGGATCATGGACGTTACCATGGCACACACATTCGTTGTGCGATACTATGCAACAAAGAAAATTATTTTTTAAAATATTGTTATTTGTTGTGCTCTGTTGTAGTTTCTTGATATAAAGAATTCATATTAGATATTGCGTATGACATAGACACAATGGTAATGAACACATTAAGAAATTACCAATAAATAGAATTTAACTATTGAAGTTGCCTCCTTATTGCTGTAAAGCCTTCAATTTTTATTTTACATATGGTACATGCATATACACAAGAAAATATAATATACATGTTTGTGAGAAATTATATATACTCACTGCTACTATAGCGGGTATGATTAGTGACTTGTTCGTTTTATTTGCATTAAGTCTTGAGTCTTTCCTTATTTCAATTAATTCGACTGTTCCATCGCCAGTACCTACGATTAACTTGTCTTTCTTTAAAAGCACCAAGTTTTTCACACCACCTGGATATACTTCTATGTGAAGTCCATTTGCGTTCTTCATGCGTGCTCCCTTGTTCGTTGGTATCTTCGAGTAACATCCTATCATTACGGGATATTTAGTCCCTTCCTCGGATTCTTCTATGTTTAGCCTATTCGAAAGAAACAAAACTTTTCAGTTATTTTATGGGCAAAAGTAAAGAAAGGCAATTAATCATTCTCTAGTTAAAACTTAACACGCCTTTTGGGTGCAAAGGGTTAAGATTATTATCATTGATATCATCAAACGAGTAACCTTGCTTTTATGATATCGCCAGATGTTGTTCCGCAATAAACATTTTCATCGTTCTCATCTATAACTGCACAATTAATCGAACGTTTGATCTTTCCAACTTTTATATCTGTTCCATATAACTTTTGATCCTTTGAGTTGATACGCCATAATTTAAGATTCTTGTCCCCGCCAGTGATAAAACTTGTTTTACAAATGTTAGCTCGTGTAATTATTATAATATTTCCACATGTTTCGTTTCCAGCAGAAGTACCTGTATAATGTGTAACAGTATAATATGAGTACCACTCACAAAACTGACAGACATAAATTATCTCATTAAAGATAAGTACGTTAACGTTTTTTTTCAGTTAATTTATATATTTCAATTCTGTTTGCAACATTACAGTTATAAAAGATTTTTTCAAAATGTGCTTCATATTTTATTTATTACTATTTCTTCTTCATCTAGAGTTATCATGCTATGAAGCTTAAAGAAATTGAAGTATTTATAAGCACAGTAATAAAAATGATTTTTTTTTTTGTAATTGTAAAAATATTTTTTGTGGCTTTAATTTATGTAATGAACTTTTATACCTGTAAATCTAATATATTTTTAGTATCTTTTTGCTAAGTATCTATTATTCAAATGTATTTTTTACCTTGAGGAAGTAATATAGATATATGCTTTAGTTACGTTTTACGATAAT